>QLTV01014916.1:7885938-7935964 GCA_003457575.1 Thermophis baileyi
CTCCGTCCTTCTTTCTCCCTCCCTCCCTTTCTTCTCTTTGCTGGATTATTTGAAAAATAGAAGGTATTTGGTGATTCAATCAGCAGATTTTACCCACAATAAGGAAAAATGACTTTGAAAGATGTTTCTCTTCTTGGGAAGAAGATGTGGGATCTCCAAGTCAAATTGTTGGCTCTGTTTAGACTCTGGTTTTAAGGAAAGGAGTGAGGAGAAGAAATGACTGGGGGGGGGCTTGAATGCATCGGACAATCGAATAACGGGTTATGACTTGAACTGGGACACAGTTCACGTCGGTTTCCTATTTTGATCCCTGGGCAGTAAGTTATTTTGAGAGACATGGGGGAGTATACAGTATCTGAAGAATGCCCTCACCTCTCAGACTCAAGGCAGACTTCATTGGAGCTTCACAACGTGGGTATTATGGTCAATAATTACCCAGGATCAGGGCTTGATGAGAAGAAATACTGACATGTAAAATCTAATGGGGAAGGAAATGTGGGCAGTGCAAGTCAACCTTTGTATGGGACATGATTATTTTCTGAATCTCAGATAACCCAAGAGTAGCCCTTCTGGATCAGGCCAAGGTCTATCACGGTCCAGTCACTGGGGGGGCTCACAGTATCTTTTGAAATCCCTCAACCATCATTGGGCTAAACTAGATGGGCTTGATTCCCCCTTCAGGAATGTCTTGGGGCAGATGATAGAAATCACTAGTGGGGAATGGATTTGGCTTCCCACAATGGCGAGTAAAATGCTTTGAGGATGCTTGCAAGCAGAAGGTGGAGAGAAACTCTTCTTCCACCGTTGTTCTTCTGCAACCAGAATTTGGAGGCACGTTGTCCCCAGTCCAAAGATAATATTGAGTCTCTAGATGAGAGTTTCTTAGCCTTGGAAACTAGAAGATGTGTAGACTTCAATTCCAGCAGAACTGGATGGGAAATTCTGGGAGTTGATATCTACTCGTCTTCAAGGTTCCAAGATTGAGAAACACTGATCTAGGATCGGGGTCTAAGAGATCGGTCCTTAAGGGAAAGTATCCAAACTCCATCACTGCATCTTGTGAGACAATGCCACAGTTGAGTTAGGCAATTTTCTAAATTCCCTGTCAGTAAGCTTCATGGAATGACCCCTGATCCTAGTGGATGGAGAGAGGGAGACAAATGTCTCCCTATCTTCTCTTTCCATGCCCTGCAGAAATCTAAGGTCATCATCAGTAGGCTGATCTAGGAAGTCAAACAAACATCCTGGAGAAAAGCAATTAATTTCCTAGTTTTGTTGTCCAAAAGGTTGATGTCCTTCCTTCCTTCCTTCCTTCCTTCCTTCCTTCCTTCCTTCCTTCCTTCCTTCCTTCCTTCCTTCCTTCCTTCCTTCCTCCCTCCCTCCCTCCCTCTCTCCCTCCCTTCACTTTCCTTCCTTCCTTCCTTCCTTCCTTCCTTCCTTCCTTCCTTCCTTCCTTCCTTCCTTCCTTCCTTCCTTCCTTCCTTCCTTCCTTCTCCCCTGTTTCCAAATATAGCTTTTAGCTTTTCTGGAATCCTGAAAAGGATTTCCTAAGAACAGTTTACCCATTTCATGGTTTACTAAGATTTATTGTATGCAGTTCATCCATCATAATCCTTCTTCTTAAGAAGATGTCATGCAGCATTGCTTATCTCTTACTCTATTCTGCTCACAAGCAATAGCTCTCTCTCTCTCTCTCTCTCTCTTTCTTTCTTTCTTTCTTTCTTTCTTTCTTTCTTTCTTTCTTTCTTTCTTTCTTTCTTTCTTTCTTTCTTTCTCCTGCCTGTTACAGTATTGTACAAGCATTGGGAAAGTATCTTAGCTACAATTACCATAATTCCCAACCAAGGCATCCAGTGTTGTTTGGACATGTTGTTGTCATTGTCATTGTCACTGTCAGCCATTCAGTCATGTCCAACCTTCGGCCATTCTATGGATATGCACTCTCCATGCCCCTCTGTCTCGCACTGCCTCCTTCAAATCCATCATGGTCATCCCAGTGTCATCCTTTATAGTGTCCAGCCAGGTTTTTGACTTTTCAAATGAGTCAGCTCTAATGACATGACTAAAGTATGACAGCCTCTGTTTGGCGATCTTGGCTTCAAGTGATATTTTCAAGTGAAGTCCAGTCTAGGACTTCATGCAGTCCATGGGATGCGTAATAATTGCCTCCAGCCCCACAGATCAAAGGCATCCACCCTTCTCCTATTTACCTTTTTCAGAGTCAAAGTCTCGCGGCCATAAGTAGCAATTGGAAAAATTATTGCAATAATCTACATTTAGAGAGAATAGGATAGGATAGGATAGGATAGGATAGGATAGAATAGAATAGAATAGAATAGAATAGAATAGAATAGAATAGAATAGAATAGAATAGAATAGAATAGAATAGAATAGAATAGAATAGAACAGAGCTGGAAGGGACCTTGGAGGTCTTCTAGTCCACACCCCTGCTCAAGCAGGAGACCTTTATACCATCTCAGATGAGTGGCTTCTGAGTCTGACATCTTTACTCTTCCAGATGTTATTCATGCCAGATATTACAGTTCTTCCATGTTGTATATGTCTTTTGATCTCAGGGCTGCAGTCACCATTTTGGTCGATTTTAGAGCCCAGGAGGATAAATTCCTTTACTGTTTTGATGGTCTCATTGTCTCTCTGCACTCCCACCTGTATCTTCTCTGCACTACCTTTGTTTTCTTGATGTTAAGGTGCAGTCCAAATTTTTCATTGTCATCTTTGATTCTCAGGATTAGCCACTCCAGATCCTCCTTGCTTTCCATGAGCAAACGTTGTATCACCTGCATATCAGAGTTTGTTGATATTCCTACCACCGATTTTAACCCCAATGGACATGTTGTAGACAAATGCGATTGAAGAATAAGAATAAATTGCTACATTTCTGAGCTGTGAAAAGAGCAGAATCCCTCTTAGGTTCTGAACCACTCTTCCTTTTCACAGTTTAATCTTGGTTGTGTGTAAATGTTGATCTTTGCACTCGGTTGTGAAACTTTTCCCCTCAAATCTTTTTAACCCTCCCGGTGAAGTGGTCACTCTGCCAATGTTTGCAGAATGTCTTCAGGCAACGCAGGGAAATGACATCACAGGGTGGGCTGGGTATCACAACAAGAGTTGTATGCTTGATACCTCTGTGGGATATCTGTGTGGGTCAATTGTGTGGATTGTATGAAAGTGACTTGCCAAATGTGAGAAAGGATGGCCGCCAGCAGATGAAGTAAGGACATTTTTTACAAATTAGTTGCTCTTCAATTTTAACCCACCAAAGTAACCAAAGAAAGTAGATCTGAGTAGACTGATTGGCAATGTACATAAGAGCCATTGTTTGTGTTGTGGGTTGCAGTGCTGAAGTAACGCTTGAGTAAAACTATGTCTTGGTCCAGTTTGCAAAGGTCAAGGATTGGTTAAGTTACTCAACACAATGACTGTTGCATCCTCTACAGCAGGGGTGGGGAATAATGGCCCCTTTATGACTTGTGGACTTCAACTCCCAGAATTCCTGAACCAACATGGCTGGCTCAGGAATTCTGGGTATTGAAGTCCACAAGTCATAAAGGGGGGGGGCATGGTTTCCCACCCCCTGTTCTACAGGACTGACTTGACAGGCAGAACTTTCCTTTCATTCATAAAAACATATTCCATAATACAGCTGTTATTTATTGACATGCCATAAGCTGCTTCACTATTCCTGTGGCTACAGATTAATACAGCTCTCAATGCGGGGAATTGCTCCATCTATTTAAGTCTTCCTGAAGCTGGCATTTTCAAACTTTTAAATCGCTTGTTTCCCAATCTAGGTACCTTCCAGATTGTTTGAACTTCAACTCACAGAATGCCTCTGCCATGATGGCCGTTGCTGAGAGTCATGGGAGTTGAAGTTCATACATCTGGAACTTGTCTGGTTGGAAAACACTGTTTTAGATTATATGAATGTTTCTTACTGCAGTCATCCTGCTTACCATGGGATGTTAGAACAATCAGGAAAATGAAACATTGCAGTTTGTCTCAAGCTTGGTTTTTCCCCCCACACCAGTTGTAACTGTCCTGCTCCATTGCTTACAAGAGGACCTCACTATACCCAACTCTTGTTGGACCTTGTCTAGTATCAATAAAAGAGAATATCTGTAGCTCAGGGTTGAAATGAAGGGTCCTTGGTGCTCTCTGAGCTTGGTTGTTTTCTTGCAGACGTTTCATTACCAAACTAGGTAACATCATCAGCATTGATGATGTTACCTAGTTTGGTAATGAAAATCTGCAAAAATAAATAAATAAATAAATAAATAAATAACCAAGCTCGGAGAACACCAAGGACCCCTTGTCCAATATCTCGCAAAACTCACTAGTCATTATAATCTTGGCTGGCCAAGTGCTTTCTTCAGTTCTAGAATTGTTCCCCAAGCTTGCCATATGTGTCCACTATATGTTTTCTGCCCATTATAGCAGCGATCCCCAACCTTTCCAGCTTGGTGGCCCAGCGTGTGTGTGTGTGTGTGTGTGTGTGTGTGTGTGTGTGTGTGTGTGACAGGCACACGTGCATACACACAGCTCCATTTGTGTGTGGGCGGGCCCTCCACTCGCAAAAATGGAGCTTGGTCCGCGAGCGGAGGGCATTTGTGCTCGCGTGCAAAGTTCCACTTGCAAGAGAAGAGGGCAGTTGCATGCGAAACTCCTTTTGCATGAATGGAGCTTTGCGTGTGAGTGCAAGTGCCCTTTACTCATGCGAGTAGAGCTTCTCATGAAGCGTGCACTTGCCCGTTTCTTCCGCAGCCCGGTTTCGAACAGGCCATGGTCCAGGGGTTGGGGACCCCTGCATCATAGGACACATTTCCAGGAGAAAGATAAATAAAGTCATAGCTTTATGGCTGCCGATCTGCAGCATTGAAGATTGCAAACAAAGGAAGGCTTCATGGAAAGAGAAGACCAGTGTGTTCAGATCCAAAGATCTGAAGTGTAGAATAGTGGGCCAAGTCTTCTTCTACGTGGTCATTCTTCAACGCCACCCAGATAGCCGATGGAGAACGTGGCTCCTGTGGCCAGGCTGCCGAAAGTTAATAGAATAGAATAACAGAGTTGGAAGGGACCTTAGAGGTCTTCTAGTCCAACCCCCTGCTTAGGCAAGAAACCCTACACCACTTCAGACAAATGGTTATCCAATCTCTTCTTAAAAACTTCCAGTGTTGGAGCATTCACAACTTCTGGAGGCAAGTTGTTCCACTGATTAATTGTTCTGTCAGGAAATTCCTGGATTAAGAAAATAAAGAGTTTTTTCTCTCCCTCTTCCCACCCCCTTATGGTCTGTCCTACCTATTTTCAGTCTCCCAGACCCACTAGATAATCAATCTGCAATCCAGAGATGGCCTCTAGTATTCTCAGACCGTGCCTTCAATATTCAGCAGCAATGTAACCAGAATCTAGTTATTTCATTTCGCGGGTGTGTGTGTGTGTGTTCCTCTCAGTTCAACATTTTTATTGAGTTATAAAATATTGTAAAATACAAAATACAAAAGTAAATAGAAAAGCAGTGGGGAGGAAAAGGGGGAAGAGAAGTGAGGAAGGATAAGGAAAATGAAAAAGAACCGTTGCCTTCCGACTCTCTCTGTTGCAGTAAAATAAGGCATTAACATCAAATCACAACTTTTTGCTTTTCCATAATAGTATGAACAATCCATTTCTAGAAAGATCTATCAGTCTGATCCAGTGGTTCTCAACCTTCCTAATGCCGTGACCCCCGCCCCGCCGCCGTGACCCCCTCCCCACCCCCTCCCCGTGCGCGATGAATTGGCAAACAGGGTGTGGCACCAAGGTGGCGGGCTCGCGCGCAGCGACCCCCTCCCCGCCCCCTCCCCGCACGCGATGAGGTAAAGGGGGCGTGGCACCAAGATGGCGGGCTAGCGCATGCTTAGGCGACCCCTGTGAAAGGGTCGTTCGACCCCCAAAGGGGTCATGACCCTCAGGTTGAGAACCGCTGGTCTAATCGATAAAACCCCAAATCAAAGTTTCATTCTTTTCCAGTTCAAGCTCGGAAGCGGTCTCCATGGGGAAACAAAAGTACTTATGTTCTTTCCTTTCATCCAAGTCGTCCATTTAGCCCTTTCAGCCAACTCCATCAACTTCTGCAACCGTTCGCGAATCGAAGGGTCTTTCTTTTCAGTGGGGGGTTTCTCAATGTTGGGGAGGGGTTTGTTTGTTTTTTTAAGGGTGGTGATATGGAATGGAGGGAGAGCTATAATCCTCACAGAAAGTCACTGCAAAGACGGACGGGATTCTGTTCCTTCCTGCTTGTTAATCTGCCTGGATGAAAAGGAAAGAAAAACAAAGAGAATGGATAGCCTGATTGGGTTGGAGCCACCATGGATGGAGTTATCCGAAGGCTTAAACACCCACGTTGTGTTTCGTTCCCTTGTCGAGAGATGTGGCTGTGAACCAGGGGTGGGTTCTGGATCCTTTTGCTGCCGGTTCGCTCAGGGTCTCGCCATGCGCGCAGCAATCAAAAAATAGCTTCTGCGCATGCGCAGAAGCCAACATTAGCTTCTGTGCATGCGCAGAAGCAAAATCCAAGATGGCGGCGCCCATGGAGACACCGACGGAACCAGCTTCATGACGTCATCGCCGAACTACTAGCGGTTCTAAAGAACCGGTTAGAACCAGTAGGAACCCACCTCTGCTGTGAACAGGCCACAAGAGAGAGGAAGTTCTACACTTTTGAGGAATCATTCTAGATTAGGGGTGTCAAACTCAAGGCCCGTGGGCTGGATCCGGCCCACAGGGTGCTTGGAACTGGCCTGCAGGCCCGACCTGGAAACAGCCTCTGCCAACAAAAATGGAGCTCGGGAGGGCCACACGCATACCTCCTGGGCTCCATTTCCGGCCACGACGGCCTCCTGCAGCCCTCTGCCAGTGAAAACGGAGCTCGGGAGGGCCATATGCGGCCCTCCCGGGCTCCATTTTCACTGGCAGAGGGCTGCAGGAGGCTGTCGTGGCTGGAAACGGAGCCTCGATGAGTGACGTCAAGCTGGCCACGCCCACCCTGGCCATGCCCACCCGGTCCCCCGAAGTCAAATACAACCCTGATGTGGCCCTCAATGAAATCGAGTTTGACACCCCTGCTCTAGATGTTCCTCTGGGAAGGCAGGTGCAAGAGAAAAACAAGCCCTTTTATTAACTCCCTTGTGCCTCACTGGAGTGACTTTGGAATTACTTTGCTTGGTTTCACTCCAAATGAATCCTGGGCCCTTTTTGTAACCCTACAGCTGACTCGGTTCAGCAGTTCTCTTGGCACACTTTCTGCCCATGACCCAGTTAAGTGCATCTGCAAATACAGCTGCCGTGTGTGTACGTGTGCGTGAAAACACACCCTCTTGAGTGTCCTCCCAGCCAATGTGTGGCCTCAACTAGATAAATCTCGGTGGCCTCGTTCTAGCTGTAACCCACCGAGAGGGGGGGGAGCAAATAAAAAACAACAACAACGTAACAGCTTCTTGGTCCCAGTAACGGGATCTTAGTTGAAGAATTTTTTCTCCTCTTGTTTGAAAGTTCCTTGCCATCTTTGCAGGTCAATCAGTCATCATCCAGGAGGATGAAGTAAAGGAAAATAAAGCTCTTATACATTAGATGGAAATGTCTTAATTATCTAATGAAGCCACAATGTAAAAAAGAGGTTGAGACTCTAGAAAGAGTGCAGAGAAGAGCAACAAAGAGGGGACTGGAGGCTAAAACATATAAAGAACGGTTGCAGGAATTGGGTATGTCTAGTTTAATTAAAAGAAGGACCAGAGGTGACATGATAGCAGTGTTCCAATATCTCAGGGGCTGCCACAAAGAAGAAGGAGTCAAGCTATTCTCCAAAGCACCAGAAGGCAGGACAAGAAGCAATGGATGGAAACTAATGAAGGAGAGAAGCAACCTAGAACTAAGGAGAAATTTCCTGACAGTGAGAACAATCAACCAGTGGAACAACTTGCCTCCAGAAGTTGTGGTTACTCCAACACTTTTAAAGAAGAGATTGGACAACCATTCGTCTGAAATGGTATAGGGTTTCCTGCCTAAGCAGGGGGGGTTGGACTAGAAGACCTCCAAGGTCCCTTCCCACTCTGTTATTCTGTGCTGTTCTAATGAAAAGAAGAGGGGGAGAGACCTCATCTCAGAGCGGCTTGTTTTCAGAAGTCGGTCTCTGGCATCTCAATTTAAAATGTGTGCGCGCTAAGAAAACATGTCGAAAAACTCAGAAAGAAAATATATCCTGCTGTGCTTCCAAACGCTCATTAGATTCCAGAAAGCCTGTGAACTTTACTTTGGAATGAGGACTCAAACGTACTCCACAATCCTAGGATATCTTTAAAAAGAACGATCGCAAAATTATGTGCAGGAACAGATGGAGGGGAGGGAGGGAAGTGATGTTGCATGAACGATTGTGAGTGCATGAACGAATGCACAAATGATCTTTGTGCAACGGTGCTTGTGTTATCAGAGCGGCTTCTCAGCACATCCATGATTGCAATCCTGCGACGTTTAGGTTATAGGTAGTGTTGTGGTTCGTCAGCGTCCAGCGGAGCTGGCAGCAGATTTGGACAGTGAAGAGGTTGGGTAGGAACATGGGCCAGTCCTGGAGTCTGGGAAAGGCTCTGCATCGGAGGCAGAGATGGGGCCAGGGCAATCTGACAGTTATCAGCTGCCTATGGAGTCAGACATCAGTGAGGCAGACGAACAGCTGGAGCCTGTTCCCAGTGTGCGCATGCGCAGAGCTGCCAGACGAAGGGAACAGCTAAGGAACAAGGGTCGACTTGGGAGTAAGGCCACAGGTGGACGATGAATGGCCCCTCCCATAGGGAATAAAAGAGGAGCGAAAGGGGATGAGAGTTTGCAGGAGACAATTAGTTCGTTTAATTGGTTTGTGACTCTCAGAGACTCCTTGCCACATTTTGAAGATATCGGCCTGGCAGCTCTCCAAGCCAGATAAGGTCTGTGACTGTAAATTTACACTTGAAAGAATTTGCTGGATGTGAATGAGAAGAATTCACAGTAATTTAATAAAAAGGGATTTTTGTCAGGACAAGGAGTCTGCTTCATGGTTTGGGAGCCTAGGTCAGAACAGGTACAACATTCAGCGTACAACATTTTTGCCGTACAACATTCGCTAAGTAACCACTTGAAGTTACAATAGCACTGGGGGAGGGAAGTGACTTGTGACTGGTCCTTGCAGTCACAACCTTCGTGGCATCCTCACAGTCCTGCTATCTATTTCCGATGGTTGCCACTGGGGACTTTCCTAGTGGACATCCAAAAAGCAAAGTCAGTGGATTCATTTCACAACTGCATAAACAACTGGCAAAAAAAAAAGTTAGTAAAATCTGGTACAATTCACTTCATAGCCACTTTGCTTAGCAAAGAAATCATGGTCATAAGTTGAGGATTTGTCTGTATTTGGTTCCCCCGTTTTAGAATTTTAATGGCTTTTTGGTAGAAGGAAAGCAGAGAGAAGGATGAGAAAAAAAAGAATGAATTTATTATTATGGTTCGTTGCACAGTCAGTCAGATCTTCAGACTGGATTTGGCATTTTTATTCGCCCATGGAGTCCTTCCCAAGGATCTAGGATAGACAGATGTTGATATATTTTGTGGTGTTACAGATATGATCGCAGGATGAAAGAGGCAACTGGACTTTCTGGTTTTTCTTTGAAGATGTTTCGTTTCTTGGATGGGAAGCTTCTTCTGGAACTCAGGAAGCTTCTTGGATGAGAAGCGGAACGTCTTCAAAGAAAAACCAGAAAGTCCAATTGCGTCTTGAAAAAAGCACCTTTGGGACAACCATGACCTGGATGGCTGAGAATCTCCATAGAATCAGAGCTGAAGAAGCTTCTTGGATGAGAAGCAAAACGTCTTCAAAGAAAAACCAGAAAGTCCAGTTGCCTTTTGAAAAAAAGCACCGGGACAACCTTGACCTGGATGGCTGAGAATCTCTATAGATACGTGCAGGATGAAAGCTGTACTGAGTAAGCTGCCTTTTGCAATTGACTGATGGCGATTTTCTCAATGCCGATGAAGGTGTTCAAGTTGATGCTCCAGATGTTTTGGGATTGCACCCAAGGTACTTGTCACTACCGGTACAGGTAGTCCTTGACTTATAACGGTTCATTTAGTGACCGTTCAAAGTTACGGCGGCACTGAATAAAGTGGCTTAGGACCCCTTTTCACAGTGACGACCTTTGCAGCTTCCCCGTGTGATCAAAATTCAGATGCTTGGCAACTGGTTCGCATTTATGACGGTCGCAGTGTCCCAAGGTCACGGGATCACCTTTTGCAACCTTCTGACAAAGGCAAAGTCAATGGGGGAAGCCAGATTCACTTAACACGTGGGTTACTAACTTATCAACTGCAGGGATTCACTTAATAACTGTGGCAAGAAAGGTTGTAAAATGAGGTAAAGCTCACTTAACAAATGTCTCACTTAACAACATGTTGGGCTCAATTGTGGTCGTAAGCCGAGGACTACCTGTACTATCTTTGCTTTCTTTTGCCACAGTCGTTCTATTTCTATTTGTAGGTCTTTGTATTTTGTGATCTTCTCCATTTCTTTCTCTTCTATTCTGCTGTCTCCAGGTACCGCCACGTCCGTTATCCAGACTTTTTTGTCTTTCTTAGCACTTAGCAATAGCAAAAGCACTTAGACTTATATACCGCTTTACAGTGCTTTACAGCCCTCTCTAAGCGGTTTACAGAGTCAGCATATTGCCCCCAACAATCTGGGTCCTCATTTTACCCACCTCGGAAGGATGGAAGGCTGAGTCAACCTTGAGCCGGTGAGATTTGAACCGCCGAACTGCAGCTAGCAGTCAGCTGAAGTAGCCTGCAGTGCTGCACTCTAACCACTGCGCCACCTCAGCTCCTATTCTTATTGAGAGTGCTAAAGTCAGGGGTGTTATGTGGCATATTATTATTGTTATTTAAAAAAAAAAATCAGCAAGAGCAAAAAACATTTAGAGTACATAATTTAGGAGAAATATAAGTATCTTAACATCCACAATCCTGATGAAGAGGTAAATACTAATGTTTCGTAATAGTCAATTTGGCACTAATAGCAGGCATTGAGAGTTTTTATAGGATAGTTTTGATTTACAAGTTTTAGGAGTCCTGTTTAGTAAACCCTGCAGTGACACGGAGAGGAGGGGGTCAAACTATTTTCCAAGGCACCCGAAGGCCCAGACAAGGAACAATGGATGGAAACTGATCAAGGAGAGATTCAATCTAGAAATAAGGAGAAATTTTCTGACAGTGAGAACAATCAACCAATGGAACAGCTTGCCACCAGAAGCCTCACTGGAGGCTTTTAAGAAGAGACTGGACTGTCATTTGTCAGAAAGGATGTAGGTTCTCCTTCTTGGGTGAGGGGGTTGGTCTAGAAGACCTACAAGGTCCCTTCCAACTCTGTTATTCTGTAAATTAATTAATGATCGCTAACTGTGGAACTATTTTCCTGATTTATTTTTAAGAAAACCTTTTGACTGCAAAGAGTGGGCATGGCCACCAAAGACAGCATTGTGCTTCACCTCTGCCAGCAGAGCTTAGAAAGTTTACCATTTCTATTTTGGAGAAGTGTCATGCTGCTGTCACATGCTAATCATGTCATGTCATGTGCTTAAGTGAAAATGTTTCCCTTTATACAGCCTTGGCATGCTCAAAACATTCCCCAATATAAATTTTAATTTATAGAGGAAATCTCATTGGCAATAATATATTTGGAAGCAGTGAATGCACAGCTAAATAGCAAAAAAACATTACAGTGAGCATTGCAATTTAATGTTGCTCTTCTATTTTTTTGATGCTGAACGAATCATGCTTCAGTGTGTGTGTTTTTCTTGAAAAGGAGATAATTATATGTTTACAATCGCCTTTCAATCCTCCTCCTCGAACTACTCTTGACTTGGGCTTCTAATTTTTGAAACTCCTGTGAGTTTTTGCCATGCAGAAGGTGTCCCTCATTTGCTAGGCGATTTAACCCAAAAACAAACTCTTTATTTTCTTGCTTGCCCCTCCCCAACCCTTGTCAACTGAATCTTTAGTCTTAGCGTAGCTGAGATTGAAGGGTGATAGGTGTCTGCACCACATAAGGTAGGTGAAATATTTGGAAAGGGTCAAAATGAAGAGAAAACATGGCAACAGGAAGGAAGGAAGGAAGGAAGGAAGGAAGGAAGGAAGGAAGGAAGGAAGGAGGGAGGGAGGGAGGGAGGGAGGGAAGGAAGGAAGGAAGGAAGGAAGGAAAACAAAGAGAGAGAGAGAAACAGAGAAAGAAAGAAAAAGAAGAAAGAAAGAAAGAAAGAAAGGGAGGAAGAAAGGAAGGAAGGAAAAGAAAAAGAGAAACAGAAAGAAGAAAGAAAGAAAGAAAGAAAGAAAGAAAGAAAGAAAGAAAGAAAGAAAGAAAGAAAGAAAGAATGAAAGGAAGAGAAAGGAAGGAAGGAAAAGAAAGAAAGAAAAAGAAGAAAAAGAAAGGAAGGAAGGAAGGAAGGAAGGAAGGAAGGAAGGAAGGAAGGCCTCTCGTTCAGCCCAACCCACCTGACAGGATTGGAGGGGAGAGAGGGAGGGAGGAAGGAAGGAAAGAAGGAAAGAAAGAAGGAAGGGAGAGAGAGAGAGAGAGAGAGAGAGAGAGGCCAGAGCAGACAGACTCTGAATGGGTCCCGTTCACGAGAACTTACAAAACTGCCTAGCAATGTCTGCGTATGTGACTGGCATGCTGACCAAAGCAACTGGATAGGCAAAATAAAAAGCACCATTATGCTCCAGTTTTTCTCTCCCTCTGACTTTTCCCACCAAAAGTAGCTGCCTCCTTAACAAACCTCGTTGGCTGCATAAAAAGCAGCGGCAGCTCCGTTAAATCGCCAGCTGAAAAGGAGCACTTGTTCCCTTCCGAAGGGAGGGTTTTTAAAGATAATCCCTTTCCGGTTGTTGTTGTTGTTGTTGTTTTTGTTATTATTTATCAAATCTGCAAAGGATCCCCAGGCCCCACATGTTTCAACCAGCCTTTGGATGTCGTGGAAGAGCGGCTTGCTGGATATTTCTGGATCAAACCGTTATTGGACACTGTCGTAAATAAATCTGGCGATTGGAAAAAGGTTTGGCGTTAATTCAGTCAGTCTGATCCGATGGCCCAGTTGCATTAGGGATTCTGGCTGAGAGGGAATCTAGGATTTATTTCACCCATTAGCTGGCATGGACGTCCATTTTTCCTTAGAGAGGACTTTTTTTTTTAGAAGACCACTTTTGGCACTCACAAATTGGGTGGAAAGAAAGCACAGAACTCTGTTTTTGCCAAAAAGACCCCATTTTCAGAGTGGTGTCCCTGATGGGACAAGGGTAATTTTTTTAAAAAAAGTCAAGATGCAATCAAAGTCTTGCCCCTTAACTTGTTTGACTCAGCCTTGTAGTCACCCCTGCTAATTTTCCTGTTTCAAATAACCCCTAGTTCCCGATCTTAGAACCCGGAAGAAATTATGTACTAACCAACCATGCGTGTTTTGGAACTCCCAAGCAACCCACCTGACCCAAATCAATAGAATAGAATTCTTTTATTGGCCAAGTGTGATTGGACACACAAGGAATTTGTCTTTGGTGCATATGCTCTCAGTGTACATAAAAAGACAAGATACATTCATCAAGAATCATAAGGTACAACACTTAATGATTGTCATAGGGTATAAATAAGCAATCAAATCATGCTAGGAAACTAAATAAAACAATATCATCATAAAGATGCAAGCAACAAGGTTATAGTCATAAATAGAAGGAGATAGGTAAGGATGAGAAGAATAATAGTAATACAGTCTTAGTAAATAGTTTGACAGTGTTGAGGGAATTAGTTGTTTAGCAGAGTGATGGCATTCGGGGGAAAACTGTCCTTGTGTCTAGTTGTTCTGGTGTGCAGTGCCCTAAAGCGTCATTTTGAGGGTAGAAGTTGAAACAATTTATGTCCAGGATGTGAGGGGTCTGCAGATATTTTCACAGCCCTCTTTTTGACTCCTGCAGTATACAGGTCCTCAATGGAAGGCAGGTTGGTAGCAATTGTTTTTTGTGCAGTTCTAATTATCGGTTGAAGTCTGTATCTGTCTTGTTTGGTTGCAGAGCCAAACCAGACAGTTATAGAGGTGCAGATGACAGACTCAGTAATTCCTCTGTAGAACTGAATCAGCAGCTCCTTGGGCAGTTTGAGCTTTCTGAGTTGGCGCAGAAAGAACATTCTTTGTTGTGCTTTTTTGATGACCTTTTTGATGTTAGGTGTCCATTTTAAGTCTTGAGATATGATAGAACCTAGAAACTTGAAGGTCTCTACTGTTGATACTGTGTTGTCTAGTATTGTAAAAGGTGGTAGTATAGGAGGTTTCTCCTAAAATCCACCACCATTTCCACGGTTTTGAGTGTGTTTAGTTCAAGATTGTTCCGGCTGCACCACAAGGCTAGGTGTTCAACCTCCCGTCTGTATGCAGATTCGTCGTTGTCTCGAATGAGACCAATCACTGTTGTATTATCTGCAATTTGGAGTTTGGAGATAATGATTGATGATGATTGATTGGATGTTAATATGCCAAAATGCAAAATACCAGCCTCAAAAGATCCTTATTTCCAACTACAGTATTTTGGAAATTTTCTCAGGTAACAAAAGCAGTGGGCCCTCAGTAAACTATAGCCAAAGCTATGGTTTTCCCAGTACAGTGGTGGGTTGCTACCGGTTCGGCCCGGATCGGCGAACTGGTAGCGGCGGCAGTGGGAGGCTCCGCCCACCCGCCCAGGACGCTTCTGTGCATGGTTCACGCACACGAGCGAACCGATAGCGACGGGATTTATAACCCACTACTGCAGTAGTAATGTTTAGCTGTCAGAGTTGGACCATAAGGAAAGCTGAGCGCTGAAGAATTGATACTTTCAAATTGTGGTGTTAGAGAAGACCCTTGAGAGTCCCTTGGACTGCAAGGAGATAAAATCAGTCAATTTTAAAGGAAACCCACCCGGACTGTTGTTTTTTTTTGGAAGGACAGATAGTGAAGCTGAAGCTCAAATACTTTGGCCATCAAATGAGAAGAGTGGGCTCCTTGGAGAAGACCCTGATGTTGGGAAAGATGAAAGGCGAAAGGAGAAGGGGACGGCAGCAGGGGTGGGCTGCTGGGGGTTTGCAGGGGTTCGGGAGAACCTCTAGCTAAGATTCTGTGCAGTTCGGAGAACCCCCAAATCCCACTCCTGGCTGGCCATGCCCACCCATCCCCTCCCCTCCCAGGAGTCCCCATGTGGCCTGTTTTGGATGCCAGGTAAGTGCAGGGCACGCGTGGAGGCTCGGAGAGGGTGAAAAACAGGCCTACCAGAAGTTCGGGAAGGCCGGAAACGGGCCTGTTTCTGTCTTCCAGAGGGCCTCCGGAGCCTGGGGAGGCTGTTTTTGCCCTCCCGGAGGCTCGAGAAAAGCCTCCAGAGCCCGGGGAGGGCAAAAATGCCCCCCCTGCCATGGTGCAGGAGGCCGACTAAGCCATGCCCACCATGGCCACGCCCACCCAGCAACCGGGCAGAGAACCCCTTGCTAAAAATTTTGAAGCCCACCCCTGAATGGCAGACGATGAGATGGTTAGATAGTGTCATCAATGCAATGAACATGAACTTGGACAAACTCTGGGAGACAATGGAGGACAGAGGGGCCTGGCATGCCATGGTCCGGTGTTGTGAAGAGCCAGACATGACTTAGTGACTGAACAACAAAAATCAGTAAACACCACCCTCAGATATTTGAAGATTTCCCCTCTTTTAATGTTTTTTTCTTCTTCTTCATGTAATCGGATATCACACAAAAATTCCAAGGAGAGATCATGTAGGCATTCACCTATTATTTAAATACAGATACTCTTAATTTGCCTTTTATCTTAATTTTTCTCTTGGTTTCATTCAGGGTTGCTTCTTTCAATCAGGATGACAGCACTTTAATTTTATCATTAACATTATTGAAATGTATTTATTTTGCAAAAAAAAAAAAGTCTTTGGAAAAACTTCATGGGAGCAGCTTCCTTTTGGAAACGCTGTAAACTCCTTTTAAAATGGAATTTTCATCATTAATTGCACTTGTCCAATAAAGAATTCTATTAGTTGGTAATCAGACAGTCATGCTGGAAGCGTTCTGGAAAATATGAAAAAATAGAGGCTTCCTCTAGGTGGCAACAATGGGTTAGAGTGAC
Organism: Thermophis baileyi; assembly: GCA_003457575.1. Classification (NCBI taxonomy): domain Eukaryota; kingdom Metazoa; phylum Chordata; class Lepidosauria; order Squamata; family Dipsadidae; genus Thermophis; species Thermophis baileyi. The sequence continues at coordinate 7,902,150 of QLTV01014916.1, forward strand.
GTTTACGTAACTCTTTGCTGCCCTCTAGTGGGCACCTATATTTTTTCAGCCCAGTTCTGGTAGCCCTAAGGAGATACCCACCCTGAATTAAAGTGGACAGAGACCTTTGCCTGCTTGTGTAGTTCTTTGTAATATCTCACAATCTGATTGTTTCCTTGCCAAGAAACATCTGCAAACTCCAGCAGATTTGCCTAGAACTAATTAACTCCAGAATTGGCTTACTCATTTTAAATGATGCTAAATATTATTGGTCTGATGCATTCTTTTTCTACTTAACCGATGCTATTAATCTTCAGGCATCGTAACAGCCAAAGACTGCCTGTGTAACGTTTCACAGCCAATCAGAGTGGATGTTGGATTAGAAAAAATTTGAGAAGAAGAGGAAGATGCTGTGAGGGATCAAGGAGGAATTAAATGGTGGAAAGGGATCAAGAAGTTGCCCACAATGTTCTTAGAAGAGCTCCAGATATCACCATGGAGACATGAAGGTGGAAAAGTTTAACAGCTAGTCCTTGACTTACAACCATTCATTTAGTGACAGTTCAACATTTCAATGACACTGAAAAAAGGGCCTTGTGACCAGTTTTCACACTTTCAAAACTTGGCAACTGGCATGTCTTTATGATGGTTGTACCAACCAAGGGTCATGTGATCCCCATTTGTGACCTTTCCAACAATAGCAATAGCAGTTAGACTTATATACCGCTTCACAGTGCTTTACAGCCCTCTCTAAGCAGTTTACAGAGTCAGCCTATTGCCTCCAACAATTTGGGTCCTCATTTTACCGACCTCGGAAGGACGGAAGGCTGAGTTAATCTTGAGCCAGTCAGGATCGAACTCCTGGAGTGAGCAGTGAGTTAGCCTGCAGTACTGCGTTCTAACAAGGGGTGGGTTCCTCCCGGTTCGGACCGGTTCTCCTGAACTGGTAGCGGCCCGCTGGTGATGTCATGATGATGTCACCAAACCGGATCGGTCGGTGCCGGTCCGTGGGGGCTGCCATCTTTTTTTTTTGTTTGGATTTTTTTGGATTTTTTTATTTTTTTTTATTTTTTCCCCCTTCTGAGCATGCGCAGAAGCCGACTTATGGCACTGTGCATGCAGTCGCCATCTTTTTTTGGCTTTGGGTTTGTTTGTTTTTTTGTTACTGCGCATGCGCACACGCGCAAAGCGCACGTGCGCCCATGAGGCATGCCCACGTGGCGCGGGAGGGAGCGAACCAGCAGCAAGGTAAGTTGGAACCCACCCCTGGTTCTAACCACTGCGCCACCATGGCTCTGTAACAAGCAAAGTCAATGGGGGGAGCCAGATTGGCTTAGCCACCACATATGATTCCTTTAACAACTGCAGTGATTCACTTAACAACTGTGGCTAAAAAGGTTGTAAAATAATGGGCAGCCCTCTTAACAACTGCCTTGGTTAGCAACATAAATTTTGGGCTCTCAATGGTAAGGCTGCACTTCAAGTTTCAAGTTTCAAGTTTATTTATATTTCTATGCCACCCAACTCCCGGAGGACTCTGGGTGGCTTGGTATACTGCATCCAGTTTTGGTCGCCACGATGTAAAAAAAATACGTTGAGACTCTAGAAAGAGTGCAGAGAAGAGCAACAAAGATGATTAGGGGACTGGAGGCTAAAACATATAAAGAACGGTTGCTGGAACTGGGTATGTCTAGTTTAATGAAAAGAAGGACTAGGGGTGACATGATGGCAGTCTTCCAATATCTCAGGGGCTGCCACAAAGAAGAGGGAGTCAAGCTATTCTCCAAAGCACCTGAAGGCAGGACAAGAAGCAATGGGCGGAAACTAATCAAGGAGATAAGCAACCTAGAACTAAGAAATTTCCTGAGAGTTAGAACAATTAACCAATGGAACAGGTTGCCTCCAGAAGTTGTGGGTGTTCCATCACTGAAGGCTTTCAAAAAGAGACTGGACAATCATTTGTCTAAAATGATATAGGGTTTCCTGCTTGAGCAGGGAGTTGGACTAGTAGACCTCAAAAGTCCCTACCAACTCTATTATTCTATGTTCTAAGAAAGTTATTCATTGAATACAACTATAAAAAAAAGATTTCAATATTCCTAAAATGACTTTTTCAACTCTCTGCTTGGCCCTACCTTCTACATAACAAGTTGTTCTACCATCAATAGAAACTACTCAAACAGAGAAGCAACCTGGAATTAAGGAGAAATTTACTGACAGAACAATTAATCAGTGCAACAACTTGCCTCCAGAAGTTGTGAATGCTCCAACACTGGAAGTTTTTAAGAAGAGATTGGACAATTGTTTGTCTGAAATTGTATAGGGTTTCCTGTCTGAGCAGGGGATTGGACTAGAAGACCTCCAAGGTCCCTTCCAACTCTGTTATTCTAATTTGAAATTCTAATGTGACTACCTGTCGTTGATTCATTTGGTAGGAGCTGAATCTGATTCAATGACATTGCACTAAACTCCCGAAGTTCTAAAATGTGCAAAAAGGGTTGAACGAATGGAATATTAACATAGGAGAATAGTTGCTTCTCTTTTTATAATTCCACCCATTTTTCCTCCTGATAGTCAGATGTTTTTGCCTGCTGCTTAAATTACATTTATTTCTTTTCACCACTCTGGCCTGCTATTCAAACGGGGCTGTTATCTATTTGTCTTTCTGTCTGTCTGTTTCCAACATTTTTTCGCTCTCTGAACAGTCCAAGAAACAGAGCCCAGAAACTTATTAAAGTTATCTACCCTCCAGACAAAAGTCAGGGGCAAAAAAGCCTCTCTCTTCTTCTTCTTTTTAAAAAAAAAATCTCAGAAAGTAAATCAGGAAAGAGAGACACAGAATCCACTCTTTCAGCTGAACATTGCCAGAGAGAAAATTCAGACAGTTAATGCATTTCCTTTCTCTGCTATTTTGTCTTCCCGACCGGTTAAGTAACCAGATAACCAAACTGCGTCACAAAAGGTTTTTTTTTCCTGCTTTCCAAAAGCCCTGGAAAGTCAAACGATAAGCCAGAGATTGGAAAAGAAATAGAATATGAAGGGGGGAAAAAAGTTTTGGACTGAAAAACAAAGTTTGGAAATGCTGACTGGTTTCCGTTTTGTTCAAAAAATAAATAAATAAAAATAACGGGGGAAGATAGACTTCGTAGCTATCGGTTTAGTCTGTTGCCTCTGTAATGAAGTGCTGCAGAACTACCATGTTTCCCCGAAAATAAGACCGAAATAAGCACTTGGCCTTATTTTCGGGGAGGTCTTATTATTTTGGGTCGCGTGGGGCAAGACAGGGCTCCTTTTGCTGTCTTACCTGATTTCCAGCTCTGCCTCCCTAACCTTAACCAGAGGAAATGGTATTTTTGGGGGAGGGCTTATTTTTGGGGGAGGGCTTATTTTCAGGGGAGGGCTTATTTTCGGGGAAACACGGTAGAAAAAGATTTTGCCTAAATCCTTGCAAAATCATGTCAGAAAACAGAGCGGGAAAAGGAAATGAGCTGTGTCAATATTTGAGATAACTATTTGTTGGGACACATACAGATCGTGCTTGCAGTTGGATTGTAAACATTGAAAAGGTTCGGTTTGACTTTTGGGTGTTGGCAATGAAATAATGACATTTTAACAAGGTTAGCTTTGTGCTTTGGGATCGAGGAACAGTTAGCTCATCATGTGAGCAGAAAATTAGAAAGCAGCAGTTAGAAGATCCGTTTCCCCAGCTCTGTTCCTTGCTTCATCCTTCATCCTTTCCGGCACATGTTGGAGATGTTAATTTTATTTATTTATTTTGTTAGAATATTTATAGGCCTTCCCCATCTTAAGTGAGTAGACAATCATCCTGAATATACTTTGCAGAACAATTTTTGTTCCATTCTTCCTCGATAGTTGTGGCAGTGACACAACCAAATCTTCTCTGTCAAGTCTGTTCTTCCAAATCTTTATTCAGGGGGCACAGTATGTTAATGCCCCCAGTCGTGAAACAGAAAATAGGCCCAATTTAACAATAGATCATTGGATATTGTTTACAATTGGACCATGTAAAGCAGGGGTGTCAAACTCAAGGCCCGGAAACCGGATCCGGCCCACAGGGTGCTTAGATTTGGCCTGCGGGGCCACCCTGGAAACAGCGAAGGACCGGCCCATGGTGCCTCTGCCAGTGAAAATAGAGCTTGGGAGGGCCGCATGCGCCCCCCGGGCTCCGTTTTTGCTGGCAGAGGGCTGCAGGAGGTGTCGCAGCTGAAAACAGAGCTCCGATGAGTGATGTCGAGCTGGCCATGCCCACCCTGGCCACAGCCGTCCTGACCATGCCGCCCTCCCGGCCCCCCAATGCTGCCCTCAATGAAATCGAGTTTGATACCCCTGACGTAAAGAAACATATAGATCTCTACAGGTCTGTTAAAGCCAGACACACGCACTGGGCTGGAAAAGGGCTCAGTATTTTATACTAAACTAGCTGATAACCTGGCGTTGCCCGGGTATTTATAGACGTCAAAGTCTTTGTCTGACAGGGAGCCATTGAGAGGGGCCTTTCTTCCCCCTACTCCGATGTCCATCATCCCTGCCCTCTCCCTTCCCCCTCCCATGCGCTCCTCTTTCCCGCCCTGTGTACGATCCTGGCACTTTGCCCCAAATCCATCAGGCGCTTCCCCATTGGTCTGCTGGAGGGCAAACGTCACGGCTGGTTTTCCAGAGGAAGCTGCGAAGGAACTGACATCACAAACAGTTGCTGCTCTAGGATGCCGCACTCGCTCTCCTTAATGGCCTAGGCCAGTGATGGCGAACCTTTTTTTGCTCGGGTGCCAAAAGGGTGCGCACGCGCACGATAGCACGCATGCGCGTGCCCACACCCATAATGCAATGCCCTCCCCATGCATGCGCGCACAACACCCCCCCGCGCTGCCCCCCCGCATGTGCGCAGGCCTCACAGAAGCCTCTGGACTTCTGGTAGGCCCGTTGGGTCGTTTTTCACCCTCCCCAGGCTTCAGGAAAGCCTCCTGAAGCCTGTGGATGGCGAAAAATGGACCCAACGGGCCTACCGGAAGTTCAGAAACTTCTAGAAGCTTTCCTGAAGCCTGGGGAGGGTGAAAATGGCCTCCCCCCACCCTCCAGAAGACCAAAAATCAGCTGGCCAGCGTGCACATGCACACTGGAGCTGACATAGGGCAACGCCTCGCGTGCCCTCAGATATGTCTCCGGGTGCCACCTGTGGCGCGCGGGGCATAGGTTCGCCATCACGGGCCTAGGCATTCCAGAGTTATGCTGGAACACACACACACACACACACACACACACACACACACANGCGGACACACACACACACACACACCCACACACACACACACACACACCAGGGGTATCTCCCCCCCCCAGTATTTGTTTCCAGAGGGTAAGTCATCTGTGTACCAAGTTTGGTTGAAATTGCTCGAGGCATTCCAGAGTTATGCTGGAACAAACATACATACATTTTATATAGATAGATAGATAGAGAGCAAGGGAAAGATGGGGAATGAGATCTGGGATGCCGCACCTCATCCGATTCATTTTCAAGCAGTGATATCCACCAGGAAGGGCTCAACATTGGCGAGACGGCCAGTGGACTGTTGCAATCAAATCCCTCCATTTGTGAACATGCAGGCAACAGCAACATGCTGGGGGCAGCCTTTGATTAGCAATAGCAATAGCAATAGCAATAGCACTTAGACTTATATACCGCTTCATAGTGCTTTTACAGCCCTCTCTAAGCGGTTTACAGAGTCAGCATATTTCTCCTCAACAATCTGGGTCCTCATTTTACCCACCTCAGAAGGATGGAAGGCTGAGTCAACCTTGAGCCGGTGAGATTTGAACCGCCGAACTGCAGCTGGCAGTCAGCTGAAGTAGCCTGCAGTGCTGCACTCTAACCACTGCGCCACTTCGGCTCCGATTACCTTATACCTACCATCTTGCTGATTTTGATCTCCCTGTAGACACCAGTACTTTCAGTATAAGAATTGGCCAGTTTTGGGATAATAGGTTAGAGCAGTGAGATGTGAATTGACCCGTCTGGGGATAATAGGTTAGCTTAGGTTGTAAGAGCCGAGGTGGCGCAGTGGTTAGAGTGCAGCACTGCAGGCTACTTCAGCTGACTGCAAGCTGCAGTTCAGCGGTTTAAATCTCACCGGCTCAAGGTTGACTCAGCCTTCCATCCTTCTGAGGTGGGTAAAATGAGGACCCAGATTGTTGGGGGCAATATGCTGACTCTGTGAACCGCTTAGAGAGGGCTGTAAAGCACTGTAAAGTGGTATATAAGTCTAAGTGCTATTGCTATTGCTATTAGAGCAGTGAGATGTGGCAAAGTAAGGTAGTGGAACGGTAGATATTTATTTCAGGAGCCATACCAATAGCGCTTAAACTTATATACCAGTGGTGGGATTCAATTTTTTTTACTACCGGTTCTGTAGGCGTGGCTTGGTGGGCGTGGCTTGGTGGGCGTGGCAGGGGAAGGTTACTGCAAAATCCCCATTTCCTCCCGATCAGCTGGGACTTGGGAGGCAGAGAATAGATGGAGGCGGGGCCACTCAGAGGTGGTATTTACTGGTTCTCCAAACTACTCAAAATTCCCGCTACCGGTTCTCCGAACTACTCAAAATTTCCACTACCAGTTCTCCAGAACTGGTCAGAACCTGCTGAAACCCACCTCTGTTATATACCACTTCACAGTGCTTTATAGCCCTCTCTAAGTGGTTTAGAGTTAGCCTGTTGCCCCCAACAATCTGGGTCCTCATTTTACTGACCTCAGAAGGGTGGAGTCAATAGCAATAGCACTTAGACTTATATACCACTTCACAGTGCTTTCCAGCCCTCTCTGGGCAGTTTATAGAGTCAGCATATTTGCCCCCAGCAATCTGGGTCCTCATTTTACCGACCTTGGAAGGATGGAAAGCCGAGTCAACTTTGAGCCGCTCAGGATTGAACTCCTGGCAGTGGGCAAAGTTAGCCTGCTATAATGCATTCTAACCACTGTGCCACCATGGCTGTTAAAAAGAGAATATTTGGAGTTCAGGTTTAAATGATGGGATCCTTAGCACCCTCTGAACTTGGTTGTTTTCTTGAAGATGTTTCATGACCCAACTAGGTAACATGATCAGTGCTAGCAAGGGTAATGAAACGTCTGCAAGAAAAGAGCCAAACTCAGGGAGCACCGAATACCCTACAGATATATATATTCATTTATTCAATTTCTATAGCCAGCTATCTCAATCCAGTTGATTCCAGATAGTGTTTCTCTTAGGTTGTAGTGTCAAGTCTCATTTACGGCCATATCATTCAGCCTTTAGAAATTCCAGATTGGAGCTAATTCCACTGTCCCAACATCTGTTTGGTGCATTTTTTATACATAAATTAACATGTTTATTTAGAAAGGCAAAAGGTTTAGCCAGATATTCAAGTTGATCATAATGAAACGATTAACTAAAAGCAATATTCAGAATAATTAGGCATGGTTTAGTAATATTGCTCTGATGGACACTGGAGTTTCCATCAATTCACACTCCACCCTACCACAAATGAAGGACTGCAATTTACCCAGAGGAAATTAAAATAAACAGACAAGCCCTAATAAAATGTTCAGATCTTCCAAGATATGAGTAAATCCTTGGATGGACTTGCAAAATTTCAGGGTAAGATCTCTCTGCGGCGCCTCTTGGAAACTTAGGAACGTGATCTTGTTGTGAGCGAAAGTGACTTCATGGACACAACCACGTAGCTGGTCATGAAATGGGAAATTTGTCTTTTTCTGGAATTCTTTTTTAAAAAAATATTTATTCCTGATCAAGCCTGATTTCCTGATGATCTAATCAACTCCAATCATAGTTTGTATCAGATGTGATCTGTAAGTGCAGGAACCAGGGTTGAACAATGTTATCAGTCTCTGGGTTTGTACATAGCGGTCTCTTGCAGCTAGATGGAGAAACTCTACAACCATGTTGTGTATCCTTGGCAAGCGTTAGCATGTAAAATTGCCATTTTTAAAAAAAAATTAAAATGTTGCTTCTTTAAAATTGGATGGAATATATCTGTCTGCCTAGGCTGCTGGGCTGGCGGTTCTACTTTTGTGACTTATGGTGACGTACTAGATAAATGTCAGGCACAAAGATTTAAGTTCCAGTAAAGCTGAAGGGGACGCAGTGGCTCAGTGGCTAAGACGCTGAGCTTGTTGATCAGAAAGGTCGGCAGTTCGGTGGTTCGAATCCCTAGCACCGCGTAATGGAGTGAGCTCCCGTTACTTGCCCCAGCTTCTGCCAACCTAGCAGTTCGAAAGCATGTAAAAATGCAAGTAGAAAAATAGGGACCACCTTGGTGGGAAGGTAACAGTGTTCCGTGCACCTTCGACGTTTAGTCATGCCAGCCACATGACCATGGAATCGTCATCAGACAGCGCTGGCTCTTCGGCTTAGAAACAGAGATGAGCACCGCCCCCTAGAGTCAGGAACGACTAGCACGTATGTGCGAGGGGAACGTTTACCTTTACCTTAAAGCTGATTTATTGCTCATGCCGATTCACAAGAATCTAAATTCAGCACTAAATAATTTAAATTTACTCAGCACTAGATGATTGGCACTAGATAAGAGTTAATGCCATTCATGGGGGGGGGACTTGGATCGCTTGAGGGAATGTAATGACTCCAAGCTGAATCCCTTCTTGACTCCACCCCCATGCCCACAGTCTCTGCCTCTCTTTCTCCTACAATAATATGGCAAATCTACATGTTGAATAATTTATATGATTTCTACCTTCTCATCTGCATGGAGCCACAGTCTTGCAAAATATTTTTCTTGGTGTTTCTCTCTCCAAGTCATGAAGTAAGAGAACCAGGCTCTTAAGTCCCCCGCAGAGCCAATTAATTTCCATCTTATTGAGCAACAAGGCTTTTTCCCTGACAGATATTGTGGTACAAAATAAATCAAGCTTTTAAAAAATGTTTAATCCTCCCTTGGAAATTGAAACTATTTATTTATGTGTGCTATTTTTTTTTAAAAAAAAGATTGCACTAATATGTCATTTGACTAATCAATGTCGTATGGAAGACTTCCTCACTCAGATGGTACCATTGCTCAGTTACAGCAATTTCTACAAATGCGTTATGGAAATGATTATTATTGGGGGGGGGAATATTCTGGAAACTGATCAAGGAGAGATTCAACCTAGAAATAAGGAGAAATTTTCTGACGGTGACAACAATCAACCAGTGGAACAGCTTGCCTTCAGAAGTTGTGGGAACTTCATCACTGGAAGCTTTCAAGAAGACACTGGACTACCATCTGTCAGAAATGGTGTAGGACAGTGATGGCGATCCTTTTTTGGTTCGCGTGCCAAAAGGGGGGTCACATGGGGGGGTCGCGCACGTGCGTGCCCACACCCATAATTCCATGCACCCTCCCGCGCATGTGCACATGACCCCCCCCGCTCCCAGCACGTGATGGCACACCTGTTTTTCGCTCTCACCAGGCTTCAGAGCCTTTCTTGGAGCCTGGGGAGGGCGAAAATGGCCTCCCCCCCTCCAGAGGTCCTCCGGAGGCCGGAAACGTTCCATTTGCTGACTTCCGGTTGGACCGGAAGTCCCGTTTTTTTGCTCTCCCCAGGCTTCAGAGCCTTTCTAGGAGCCTGGGGAGGGCGAAAATGGCCTTTCCTAACCCCCCCCCCCGGAAGCCCTCCGGAGGACAGAAATGGCCCGTTTCAAGTTGGGAAATACTGGATTTAACAATGCCCTTGCTCTGCTCTCACCTCCCTCTGTTCCTCTCTTCTTCTAACTTTCAGAGTATCAGACACCAGTGGAAACGCTCTGGCTATTTTTAAATTGGAACACAGGCACAGCCTAAACGGAAGATCCAGGAATGGATCCGGATTTGTACTCTTCTGGGTTTGGAAAAAGGTCAAAGAGCTGAACTCTTGGCAATTTAACTACAATAACAACCAATAAGCCAGTGTGTGTTTGCAGGCCTCTGTGTGTGTGTGTGAAGTATAATTTGCAGAGTGAATGCTATTTTTGTCCCTTATATTGTACCCATGCGTGCATGGCTTCTCTTGAGTAAAAGTAGCCAATTGTTTAGCTTTTAGCGCAATCCCTGGGCTGCGGCCCACTACCAGGCCTTGAGCCATTCGGAACCGGGCCGCGGAAGGTTCACTAAGACTATAACCTGTGGACTGGTCTCCTGTAGTCCCCGTTCTCCTCTGCATTGTTGGGTTAATGCTGTCTCTTTTGACTAGGACTCTCTTTCTTTGTCATGGTGTGAACTCAGGAGTAAGACATCTCTTCCAGGGGTGGGTTCTAACTTACCTCGCTGCCGGTTCGCTTCCTCCCGCACCGCGTGGCCGCACCTTGTGGGCACACACGCGCTTTGCGCGCGCACATGCACAGTGCCAAAAAATCAAAAAAATTCCCCCCAAAAAGCCGAAAACAAGATGGCGACGCATACGCAGTGCCGGAAACTTGGCTTCTGCACATGCGCAGAAGAAAAAAAAAATCCCCCCCAAAATTAAAAAAAAAATCCAAAAAAAAAGATGGCGGCGCCCACGGACCGGCACCGACCGAACCGGATCCTTGACGTCACCGTGATGTCACCAGCAGGTCGCTACCGGTTCAGGCGAACCGGTCCAAACCGGGAGGAACCCACCTCTGATCTCTTCCTTTCCTAAGTTCTACGCAATCTCCAGTTGGCTCTGAAGGCAGAAAAGATGTGAAAGCAAAGCAACCCGAACGGGATCAAACTTGCAAACTTTGCAGAGCCTGGGACTTCAAGAGAGCATCCCATGGTTATTGATGGTCATTTGGCTCCATGTGGCCTCAAGAACTTCCTCTAGTTCTGTGGCCCTTTTAGAGAAAAGATGTGAGCTGTCTTGCTTAGATCAATGTTGCTTTTCTTCTTAGGTATCAGAGACAAGGACTGGCTTAGCACTGAGGAGAAACCCTCAGCAACAGAAACTCATTGGCTGAATCTGAGTGAATGAATCTCTGTCATTGAATTGTAGGGATAAAGTCAAGGTAGATATCCATATCAGTTGTTCTACACCAGGGCTGTCAAACTCGCGGCGTCACAGCAGCGTCACGTGACATATTGGGACTTTCCCCCCCCCCTTTGCTAAACTGGGCGTGGGCGTAGCCAGCACGTGACACATCCGGCCTGCAGCGTGCAAGTTTGACAGCCCTGTTCTACACTCTTGGATAAAAAGCAGGATAGGAGTTTAACCAACATGAATGTATGTCAAGATAGATACGGTATGCTAGACTTCCAGATTAGGTTAGTCAGGACTAATCTAATGGCATATTTCTTTCCATTTCCCCCCCCCTGTACTTCAAGCTTTCTTCTTCTCAATCTCCTAACTTATTTATTTATTTATTGTGGCAGGCCATGAACGAGGGAAAAAGAACCATATGAGTGACACACTCTTGTATTTGTGATGCAAACATTTTGAAAGGAATGTATTTTTGTAATCATTCCTTTAAAAAAAAACAACCCCTTATTTTGCTTCCAGAAGTTGTGGGTGCTCCATCACTGGAGGCTTTTAAGAAGAGATTGGACAGCCATTTGTCCAGAATGGCATAGGGTCTCCTGTTTGAGCAGGGGGGTTGACTAGAAGACCTCCAAGGTCTCTTCCAGCTCTGTTATTTTGTTATTTTGATCGGGGTTGTATGTTGAGGACTACTTTGTCAATGAAACAACAACCATCAAAATCCTTTCCCATCCTTGAAAGTCTATCTCACAGCACTTTAACAAACTAGGTTTAAGTCACAGTCTGTTTTCTGCCTGCTCCGGACTTAGAGAAGGGATGTAGAAAACATTTTGAATTGGCAACATTATAAGTCTGAAAAGCTGCCTTTTGAGTTGAAATACAGTTGTTTTGAACTTGTAGTGGATTGTGTTGACCATTCTGAATGATTCTTTGAGCTCTTCAGAGGACATTTGAGTGAGGAATTGGTGTTTTGAGCTGGACAGAATCCTACGGTAGGACTCTTGGAACAAGCCATTTTGGCCTTGAAACAACTCTTTCAAACACAACATGAGGTATTCTGAGTTTGAAATGGTTTGGATTCAAAGCCCTTTGCGTAGACTTAAGTGTATTTCATTGCAATCTTTCCAGTGGAAATTGAGAAAGAGTGATCTAAAGGTGGTGTTTCTTCAACACAGGACACTGACAGTGGTGGGATTCAAATTTTTTACTACCGGTTCTGTGGGCGTGGTTTGGTGGGCGTGGTAGGGGAAGGATACTGTATCTCCATTCCCACCCCACTCCAGGGGAAGGTTACTGCAAAATCCCCATTTCCTCCTGATCAGCTGGGACTCGGGAGGCAGAGAATAGATGGGGCGGGGCCAGTCAGAGGTGGTATATACTGGTTCTCTGAACTACTCAAAATTTCCGCTACCAGTTCTCCAGAACTGGTCAGAACCTGCTGAATCCCACCTCTGAGACACAGTTATTTCAGTAAAGGATAATTTCCAGGAATCATATCAGGTTAAATTGATACCAAACATAGATATGTAGCTGACATGCATACACCAAGTTTTAATTCTTTGACTTAGGAGCCGTGGTGGTGCAGTGGTTAGAAGGCTAATTCAGCTCACTGACAGGAGTTCGATCCTGACCAGCTCAAGGTTGACTCAGCCTTCCATTCTTCTGACGTCGGTAAAATGAGGACCCAGATTGTTGGAGGCAAGAGGCTGGCTCTGTAAAACCGCTTAGAGAGGGCTGTAAAGCACTGTGAAGTGGTATATAAGTCTAAGTGTTATTGCTATATTGTCCTCAACAACAAAATCTGGGTTCACATTTTACCAACCTCGGAAGGCTGGAAGGCTGAGTCAACCTTGAGCCCATCAGGATCAAACTGCAGGCTGTGGGCAGAGTTTGCCTGCAAACTCTGCCATGGTAGTGCAGTGGTTAGAATGCAGTATTGCAGGCAAACTCTGCTCACTGCCAGGAGTTCGATCCTGACAGGCTCAAGCTTGACTCAGCCTTCCATCCTTTCAAGGTCGGTCAAATGAGGACCCAGATTGTTGGGGGCAATAGTCTGATTCTATAAACCACTTAGAGAGGGCTGTAAAGTACTGTGAAGCGGTACATAAGTCTAAGTGCTATTGTTATTACCCCAATAATTTTTTTGAAAGGAAGCATTTGCCAACAATAAAATAATAGAGGTCAGGTTAAGCTGAATGTATAACAACAATAGTAAAGCTTTAAAAATGTGATTCTAAAAAGTATCCCAACAGTTCACTGCACCTCTGTTTTGCCATATTGCAGAAAAATAAACAGTAAAAATAGAGTCAGTTTGATGTAATGGTTAAGGCACCAGGCTAGAAACCAGGAGACTGTGAGTTCTAGTTCCACCTTAGGCATGAGAATGACCTGGGTGACTTTGGGCCAATCACCAGGAGACTGTGAGTTCTAGTCCCACCTTAGGCATGAGAATGACCTGGGTGACTTTGGGCCAATTACTAGGAGACTGTGAGTCCCACCTTAGTCATGAAAACCAGGTCGGTGACTTTGGGCCAATCACCAGGAGACTGTGAGTTCTAGTCCCACCTTAGGCATGAAAGCCCGCTGGATCCCTTTGAGCCAGTTCCTCTCTCTCTGTCTAACCCAGCTCACAGGGTTGATGTTGTGGGGAAAATAGGAGGAGGAAGAAGTGTTAATGTATATTTGCCACCTTGAATTACTTACAAATAATAAAAGCCGGATTAAAATGAAATAAATACATAAAAGTGGAGGAAGAGATTTTGGGCCTAAATTCTATTCTCTGATGTAGCTTTATTCCTTGTCCCTAATGCTGGGGTTGATCATCATTTTGGACAAATAACTCCATTGATTTAGTTCAGAAAAGAAAGATGCGCAGGCTACGTTTCTTCAGATCCACTTTAAATGCAGTTCAATCAATTTACAGAGCTGAACCAGAGGTGGGTTCCTACCAGTTCGGTCCGGTTCTATAGAACCATTAGTAATGTGGTGGCGTGGGTCGCTAGAACCGGTAGCGACCCATGCCTGCCACGCCCCCAAGCCGGTTCTCTCGGTGGCACCATAGGCACCGTCATCTTGTTTTTTGCTTCTGCGCATGCGCAGAAGCTTTTTTTGTACTGCACATATGCGCGCGCACCCATGACCTGCCCATGCGGTGCGCAGCATGGTGCGCACCCGCGTGGCGCATCCCTGAGCGAACCGGCAGTAAGTAAATCCGGAACCCACCCCTGAGGTGAACCCTATCTGTCTTGCTTCTGAATGCATGTGAGTGAGTTAACCTGGCAACCTGGTTAACCTGGTTCAGTTACAATCATTTCTCTAACCCAGCGGTTCTCAACCTGTGGGTCGCAACCCCTTTGGGGGTCGAATGACCCTTTCACAGGGGTCGCCTAAGACCATCGGAAAACACATATTTCCGATGGTCTTAGGAACTGAGACATAGCATTATCGCACCAAAGGGTCGCGGCATGATGACATCATCGTGCCAAAGGGTCACGGCATTAGGAAGGTTGAGAACCACTGCTCTAACCGATGCAGGTCCTCGCTTCTGAACTGAGGGAGAGATGAGGAACTTGTCAAATTTCTTTGTCTTGTGATTCATAAAGTCTAGGCAGAGTTGCGCATCTTTATTTTTTCTCTCCTCCCTAACAATAAAAGCAAACCTCCATGATCTGAAATCCTGATGATTTAATAGACGTATCCAAGTAGTATTCTTGGCATTGCTGTCTCTCTGGGATTTCCCCCAACCCCAAATTTCCAATCTAGCCTCACAGTTCATATCTTAAAACCTTTGAGAAAAGCCAAAGCTTTTAGATGCTGCTGAAAACTATGTTTATTTGGTTGTAGGGGTGGCAGTTGGTGTGAGGGCCAAAGCAAGCTTTGCGGGACATTTCCAAAGTGGGTGGACTAGAGTTCATTTGGGAGGGAGTTGAAAGAGATGAAATAAATTCCTTTTAAGCCCTTGCAAAATTTAATGCCCCTGAAAACCTTCCTACGTCTCCTAAAAGACAAAAAGCTACACCCTTGTTGCAACCCAGCTTCGCAATTTTAAGTTTCAGTCATAAGCCTGAAAACTTAAAAGTGGTGTATATTGGAGGTGGTGACCCTTTGAGCGCTGCACGCAATGGAATTTCATTTTAATGTATGCCGATTAGTGTACATTCAAAGTGAGAATAAAGTTATTTTAAGTCTAAGCCTGAAAACAGTCTATAGGACCCATTGCTTTCACAGGGTATAAATGTGACATCTAACTTGTCATGTGCAAATGATATTCCATATATAAAAAAGAAGAAAGCTTAATAATGATGCATGGTGTCCTAATAGCAATAGCATTAGCATTTAGATTTATATGCTGCTTCACAGTGCTTTATAGCCCTCTCTAAGCGGTTTACAGAGTCAGCATCTTGCCCCCAACAATCTGGGTCCTCATTTTACTGAGCTCAGAAGGATGGAAGGCTGAGTCAATAGCAATAACAATAGCACTTAGACTTATATACCGCTTCACAGTGCTTTACAGCCCTCTCTAAGCAGTTTACAGAATCAGCCTATCGCCCCCCAACAATCTGGGTCCTCATTTTACCGACCTTGGAAGGATGGAAGGCTGAGTCAACCTTGAGGTGAGATTCAAACTGCCAAATTGCAGTCAGCCGGCAATCAGCAGAAGTAGCCTGCAGTACTGCCTTCTAACCACTGTGCCACCACGGCTAATCACGGTACTCAAATACCAAACCATGTCATCTGGCTTCAGTGAATGCCATTGCGCATAGTCCTGAAATGTCCAATTGGTACAAGGGCAGGTGTTCATTTTGAAACCTTTACACATTTCTTAGAAGATAAATTCTAAAAAGAGCATTCTCTCTTCCCCCCCCCTTCAGGCTACCCCCACTCCTTTTTATACAAATTTATACAATTTCTGTTTTTGGGGATGCCAGGGGGGTGTATGTTTGAAATCAACCTATCCAAGGAGTTAGAAATGAAAGAGCTTGGAATGTAACCAAATTGTCACAATTGCTTTGATCTGCCTCAAATATCTACGGTATCTGCTGAGGTTGCATTCAATCAGGAGATAAGTGAAGGTTACACCAGCAAATTGCTTACTCAGACTTGTTCTGCTCTATATCCAAGGCTTGTTGAAACTGTAATCCCTCCTAGCCTCCTCCCTTCCCAAAGGACCCAGTTTGGCTGCAATATTTAACATTCCCAATTTTCATTCCTTTAATTTGAAGGCCCAGGCGATGTCATAATTTCCACTGAAATCATAGGTGCTTATATTTCAGTTAAGTCTGTCCCCTATGCTGGAAATTGGCAGAAAAGGATGAGGCACTTGACTCTTTTTGACAAGATTAGGAACTCAGCACAACATGTTTGAGGAGCTGGCCTACTATCGCTGTTCCTCCACCCTCAAAGGCCGCTTGGCGAGATGCAATTTGAAAGCCTTGCATGCAGCTCTCTTTGGAAGAAAAAAACCTGTATGATTTTGCAGGCCAAATTAAAGTCCATTAATTGACTCCTCTACATCAGCAATATGGCTGTTGTTTTATTTAAATGTTTTTTATCAAAGAATGATGATTGTTAAATGTTGCCGCTGTGTAATCTCCTGCTGGCCTGGTGTACAATAACATTAGGCGATAATGTCCTTTGTTTCTTTGTTTAGCTTAGTGTGATTTGCAAATCTCTCCGTTGTGGTTGGAGAGGCCTCATTCCAGGCGTGTGCAACAAATCATATCTTAAAATCTGGGGTTGGTTTTTATGGGTGAGCACAGCCACCAGAGGAATTAGCTTTCTATCCTTTGTCAGTGCTGAGCATATTTTGAAAGAAAGCAAGAATTTGCAACACCAAGGTGTATGCAGTGCATTAATGTAGAGTAGAGTAGAGTAGAAATAGAATAGAATAGAATAGAATAGAATAGAATAGAATAGAATAGAGTAGAGAACGGAAGAGCAGACGTCTGTACTCCAGTCTAGAAAAGAATAGAATAAAATAGAATAGAATAGAATAGAATAGAATAGAATGGAATGGAATGGAATGGAATGGAATGGAATGGAATGGAATGGAATGGAATGGAATGGAATGGAATAGAATGTAGTGGAGGAGTGGAGAGTGGAGTGGAGTGGAGTGGAGTGGAGTGGAGTGGAGTGGAGTGGAGTGGAGTAGAGTAGAGTAGAGTAGAGTAGAGTAGAGTAGAGTAGAGTAGAGTAGAGTAGAGACGAGATGAGACCTTGGAGGCCTTCCAGTCCAGCCCCCTGCTCAAGCAGGAGAACCTATACCATCTCAGAGAAGTGACTGTCCAGTCTCGTCTTAAAAACCTCCAGTGATGGAGTGCCCATTAATATCTGAAATGAATTGTAGTCTGCCCACATGTCCAAGGGAGGCTTGTAATGTGTTATTGTTTTATTTAAAATATTGATATAGCCACCCGTCTTGTGGAGCACAACGCTGAGCAGCTAACGGCAATAATAAAAACGTAAAAATATTGTTTTAATCGACTGCATAAAATTATATACACAATTTTTTTTAAAAAAGTAAAACAAAAACCAGCTGCCTAATCTATGGATAACTTCAGTGTTTACACAGATTCTGACTAATGTCTTCATCTAAAGTTCAATTAGGCATATTTTTGAATGAAATGCATGTGAATGGCCATTACCTTTTACACACAGTCTTAACCTTCCCCCGCCCCCCTTAATCCAGTCTGGGCTGAGACATGCAATAATTTATCCTTTGGTAGGTTTACCAAACCTACCAAAATTCCAGCAAAGGTTTGGGGGGCAGAAGGCTAAAATATATGAAGAATGCTTGTAGGAATTGGGTATGCCTAGTCTAGTGAAAAGAAGGACTCTGGGTGACATGATAGCAGTGCTCCAATATTTGAGGAGCTGCCACAAAGAAGAGGGGGTCAACCTATTTCCCAAAGCAGCAGAAGGCAGAACAAGAAGCAATGGATGGAAACTAATCAAGGAGAGAAGCAACCTAGAAATAAGGAGAATTTTTTCTGAGAGTGAGAACAATCAGCCAATGGAACAACTTGCCTTCAGAAGTTATGGGTGCTCCATCGCTGGAGGTTTTTAAGAAGAGACTGGACAGTCACTTGCCTGAAATGAAATAGGGTCTCCTGCTTAAGCAGGAGGTTGGACTAGAAGACCTCCAAGGTCCCATCCAGCTTTATTCTGATTGATTGATTGATTGAAAGAATGCCTTTCTACTCCCTAATCTCATCCCACCTAACTTTCCATGAATTCTTTCTTAAATAGCCTTTTTATAGGTGCCCAGGTTGGTGCCATGTTAGGCAGTTGCACTAGAAGATCTCCAAGGTCCCTTCCAACTTTGTTGTTCTATATAGGTTTGGGAAGAAAAGAGAATAACAAAATGCATGATTGAAGAATCCTTCTGAGTGATGTCTTTCCACACAGATGGCAGGAAGTAATATTTTCTGCTGATGGTTCCAATTTGGATCTTAATCTGGGTCTTTGCCCATTTTTTTTTTTTACTTAAAGAAACTGACATAGCCAGTTACACAGAGACAATTAACCATGTTTGAGTTTCCTCTTCTGAAATGTAACATTGGCCTGGAAAGCTTTCTTTTCTTTGTGTGTGCATAACAGGAACATGTGTGAGTGAGGGCGTGTGAGTAAAATCAGCCTGGAGAGGTGGAGAAAGGATTTTGGAAGGCTCCCAGTAGGTTGACATCTATAACACTTCCTCTGGTGGTTTTCTTGCCAACGATGAATTTCCCTCCTGCAATATAGCTTCAAGAGCGATGATCTCAATACAATCCCCATAAATCATAGGAGACAACTGCAGATAACCAAGACTTAGTCAAGCAGCCCAGAAATATTTCCATAATGCTTTCATAAGTAGGTGTTTCCAATTCCAGCAGACGTTAGAGAATGGGTGTCTCACCCACTCTGTTGCGGGTTGATTGACCACGTGGTGAGTCTGGCTCGGCCTTCTCAATCTCTGTCTCTGCCTCCTTAATCAGGAAGACCGTACCTGGCTCACAAGAAGAATGCACGGGGCCGTTATGTTTTCCAGCACACAAACTATAACCCAAAATCCAGGAGAGAAGTTTGTTTGAGAAGGCGAAAGGAAGCAGGCAACGCCAGGCAAACAGCAGGAAAGGGCTAGGAGTGAGGTTCATCTGAAGGACAGCAGGAACATTGCCAAACATGTCGATAGCCTATGGTCAAACTGAGATTGCAGAGAGCAATAGCACAAGAGCAGACTCTCTTGGTCTCAGGTCACTGCCAAGATCCTAGAGATGCTCTCTGGGCACTTTTTTTTGGGAGAAGCGGAGTTAAATTGCTCCTCCTTGCCTACTGTGATCCTCAGAACAATCCATTGCTAGATGCGGTGGTCACTTTTGAAGGAGCAACATGTAAACCAACAAAGGCTTCTTTTTGCTCTCAGTTTACATAATCATCACATATGCAACTTTTTTTTTAATGAACTACAATGGTAGAAATGTAGGAAAAATGGCATAGAATCGTAGAATCACATTACTGGAAGGGATCTTGAAGGTCTTTTAGTCCAGCCCCCTGCCCATCCAAGATAAATGGTTGTCCAATCTTTTCCTGAAAACCTCCAGTGATGGAGCACCCACAACTTCTGAAAGCAAGCCGTTCCATGAATTAATTGTTGTCACTGTTAGAAAAAAAAACTCCTCTTTATTTCCAGGTTGACAAGCTCCCTCTGACAAGCTTCCATCCATTGCTGGAATCACCGTCCCATGTCAAGACTCAATCTCGCTACGGAGCTTGCTTTGAATATTTCTAAAAAGTGAAGGAATGTCTGACGTGACATTTTCAATTTGATTCAGGGTACGAAAGTGAAGCAGTGACTGATTTTGTTTTCTTGGGCTCCAAGATCACTGCAGATGGGTGACCGCAGCCATGACATTAAAAGAAACCCTTGCTCTTTGGGAGGAAAGCTATGGCAAACCTAGCCAGCATACTAAAAAGCAGAGACATCACCTTGCCAACAAAGGACTGTAGAGTCAAAGCTATGGTTTTCTTGCTAGTGATGTACAGCTGTGAGAGTTGGACCGTAAAGAAAACTGAGTGCCAAAGAATTGATGCTTTCGAATTGCGGTGTTGGAGAAGACTCTTGAGAGTCTCTTGAGCTACAAGGAGATCAAATCAGTCAATCCTAAAGGAAACCAACCCTTCTTTGAAAGGACAGATACTGAAGCTGAAGCTCAAATACTTCGGCCACCTAATGAGAAGAGAGGACTCCTTGGAGAAGAGCCAGAGATTGGGAAAGATGGAAGGCGAAAGGGGAAGGGGATGGCCGAGGATGAGATGGTTAGATGGTGTCATTGACACAATGAACATGAGTTTGGGCAATCTCCAGAAGACAGTGGAGGATGGGGGGGAGGGGGTTGGCGTCCTACAGTCCATTGGATCACAAAGAGTCGGACATGACTTAGAGACTGAACAATATCAACAACAGCAGTTTTGTGACTGTCGCACCATCTGTAAGCACTCATGTTTCCCATCTGAGAACTGCACACCTGCAGCCATGTATTAACTCCAGGGTATGTTTTGGAAAGTAATTTTTTAATTATTTTTTTTTAAGATAAAATACAAATAGAAGCAAGAATTGAGAAAATTTAAAGAGAGACAGAGAGAAGAGAGACAGAACAAAGTAAAAAAGAAAGAGAAAACAAAGAAGAGCCAATCCCACTCCCTTCCAGCACAGAGGATGTTTTCTAGTTGGGCAACGAAACGTTTTCAAGAAAACCGCCAAATTCGGAGGGCACCAACAACCCAATCAAAAATAGTGACTTCCTATTTACTCTGCATAGGAGTGCAAAAAAAAAAAAAAATTACAACCTCAGCCTTTTGCTTCACATTTCTAAATGTTTCAAGTCACTTCCTTAAGAACAAAGTCATTCTAATCGTCAAAAGTTAAAGTTTCGCTTTTTTCCACTTTTCGAGTACAAAATCCAGATCGGGGTTTCCAAAGAGAAACAAAACTACATAAATTCTTCTCTTCGATTAGAACCATCCGTTTTGCTGCCTCCTTTTGGAAAGTGAATTCAAAACCTTCCTTCGCTGTACTCACCTGTTCTTCCACTCACCAGTTTGAGAGATATATTACTGAACCTTTGAGGACTACAAAGGGAATAATTGTCTCACTATTGTTTTTCTCTTTATAAACTAGTTTCCTTTTGTTTTCTCTCCGCAAACAATTATTTGTCTGAAACTGATCTGGGGGAAACTTTGAAGGAAGATCAATATACTGTAACACAAATTCCTTGGTCTTCATTGGCAAGAAAGTTAGGACACCACAGTCAAGGAATACAGGTGGTCATTGACTTACAACTACCGGTATTCATTTAATGAAAAAAGTGAGGACCATTTTTCACTCTTACCACTGTTGCAGCATCCCCATGGTCACGATCAAAATTCAGACACTTGGCAACTGGCATGTAGAGCCGAGGTGGCGCAGTGGTTAGAGTGCAGCACTGCAGGCTACTTCAGCTGACTGCTAGCTGCAGTTCGGCGGTTCAAATCTCACCGGCTCAAGGTTGACTCAGCCTTCCATCCTTCTGAGGTGGGTAAAATGAGGACCCAGATTGTTGGGGGCAATATGCTGACTCTGTGAACCGCTTAGAGAGGGCTGTAAAGCACTATGAAGCGGTATATAAGTCTAAGTGCTATTGCTATTGCTATGTATTTATGACGGTTGCAGTGTCCTGGAGTCCTGTGATCCCCTTTTGTGACCTTCTGACGAGCAAAGTCAATGGGGAAGCCAGGATTCACTTTACAACCGCGTTACTAACTTAACAACTGCAGTGATTCACTTAACAGATGTATAGCAAGAAAGGCTGTAAAATGGGGCAACTGACTTAACGAATGTCTCACTTAGCAATTAAAACTTTGGGCTCAACTGTGGTCATAAGTTGAGGACTACCTGCATGCTAAATATTTTGACAGGCGCTCTTCCTTTCTGCACTCTGCACAACATCACAATTAACTTGCCTTGAAAAATCCACAAATAAAAAAGAAATGGTGATATTCATAAAGTCAAATGGAGCGGATTATGTTTTTCGATCTAATCTTCAGTTCTTGAGTCCTACTTGATGGAACTTCACCAAGCTCCTTAGCTCTTCCTCAAATAAACCGTAAATTGGTTGAGTTCTGGAGGAAGTTCAGACAGAAGTTGCTTCCTGTTCTTGCAAAAGTTTTAATTGTGTATAGTATATACAAACCATTAAAGGTTCTCCATTTTATTCCCTACCACTCAAGATGAAACTAGTGTCCTTCCACTGGCCAGAAATGAGAAAAACAAAGACCGAAGAGAAGGAAGGAGCAGATCAAACAGTCTGTGAAATTAATCAGAGTCCTGTTAACTCTAAAGAGCCCAAAGATGCTAACAGAGCATAATAGAATAGAATAGAATAACAGAGTTGGAAGGAAACTTGGAGGTCTTCTAGTCCAACCCCCTGCTCAGGCAGGAAACCCTATACCCATGATGGCGAACCTATGGCACACGTGCCACAGGTGGCACGCAGAGCCCTCTCTGAGGGCACATCAGCCATCGCCCCAGCCCAGCATGAGCGCCAGAGGTGGGTTCCTCCTGGTTCGGACCGGTTCTATAGAACCGGTAGTAACTTGGCGGCCTGGGTCGCTAGAACCGGCAGCGACCCAGCCCTGCCACGCCCCCGAACTGGTTCTTTCAACGGCGCCATAGGCGCCGCCATCTTGTTTTTTGCTTCTGCGCATGTGCAGAAGCTTTTTTAAAGCACTGTGCATGCACGAAGCACGCATGTACATGGTGCACCACTGAGCAAACCAGCAGCAAAGAAAAGAAGAACCCACCCCTGATGCGCGTGCACCTCCCGCCGGCCAGCTGGTCTTTGGGTCTCTGCCATGCATGTGCGGGTGGTGAGCCGCATGTGGGGGATGCACGTGCATGTGGGGGACGCGCACATGCATGCGCAGGGGACAGGGGGCATGCATGGGGGCGGGGCACATGCACAGGGGGCACTCACATTGCATTTTGGGGCCTCGTGCGGTGCCCCCGCGTCCCATTTTGGCTTCCAGGTTGGTGCAGGAGGCCTTCCAGGCCCAAAACGGGACACGGGGGGTGCGCGCGCATTGCATTATGGGTGCGGGCGGGCGCTTTCGGCACGCGACAACAAAAAGGTTAGCCATCACTGCTCTATACCATTTCAGACAAGTAGTTATCCAATCTCTTCTTAAAATCTTCCAGTGTTGGAGCATTCACAACTTCTGGAGGCAAGTTGTTCTACTGGTTAATTGTTCTAACTGTCAGGAAATTTCTCCTTAGTTCTAGGTTGTTTCTCTCCTTGATTAGTTTCCATCCATTGCTTCTTGTCCTGCCTTCAGGTGCTTTGGAGAATAGCTTGACTCCCTCTTCTTTGTGGCAGCCCCTGAGATATTGGAACACTGCTATCATGTCATCCTTAGTCCTGCTCTTCACTAGATTAGCCATACCCAATTCCTGCAACTGTTCTTCATATGTTTTAGCCTCCAGTACCCTAATCATGTTCGTGGTTCTTCTCTGCACTCTGTCTAGAGTCTCCACATCTTTTTTACATCGTGGCTGACTTTGTCTCTTGGAGATATCTGCCATCTCAACCTGTCCATGCTGATAACCCAGAACTCTTGTTGTGATAGCCATCTTGACTATCTATTTCATTCACTGCCTTCCCCTTTGATTTCCCTTAGTCTGGAAGAAACAAGAGAAAGCAAGAAACAACCAACACTTCCTTGTTCAACTGCTGAATCTGTAAAAAATAATAACCAGAAAACAAAGGAATTAAAGCAAGAGGGAGGGAAGACACCAGAGGTCTGGCTTTTGTGGCAGGCAGCCCAGCAACAAAATGTCTGTCAAAGGGAGGGAGTGGGGAGTCTCTCTCCCTCCCTCCCTCCCTCCCTCCCTCTCATATTAATGTAGTCTCATTAACTCTAGAGAACCATCCCATCTTAATGAAGGATTTCTTTACGAGGGAAAGGAAGTAATACTAATTTTAACCCATAGCCAAACCATTCAGATTTGAGGTCTCCTTCCTACAAAGGTCTGTGGAGATTCTCAGTCCTCCAGGTCATGGTTGTCCCAAAGATGTTTTTTCAAGAGGCAACTGAACGTTCTGGTTTTTCTTTGGAGACGTTTCGCTTCTCATCCAAGAAGCTTCTTCAGCTCAGAGCTGAAGAGAGAGTGCTAACAACCAGATGACTGCAAGGAATATAAATCCTTCCATCCTCCACCATTCAGTCAGAGCTGAAGAAGCTTCTTGGATGAGAAGTGAAACGTCTTCAAAGGAAAACCAGAAAGTCCAGTTGCCTCTTGGGGGAAAAAAAGCACCTTTGGAACTTCCTACAAAAGCTGATGTGAGTTGAAGACATCCCCCATTCCTCCATCCCATCCCCAAATCAAAGATGACCCATCCTCACTTTGGTGTGGATTAGCCATGAGTAACTCTCCCCAGATCCTTCATGGCTGCTTTTACGTGTTTATCTTTCACAGGTATCCATTACCACTGGCCAAACACTTTTCTAGCAGGGTGTCCACTTGTATCTGTTCTTGTAGTGAGTATAGAACAGACCTCGACATTTTATGGACCACATCTGGCCTTTGGGCTGTCCCTGTCCGGAATGGGACAACTCACCACGGCCAATTCGCCACGGTCAACTCGCCACAGGACAACTCGCTGCGAGACAATGCAACAATTCAACTTGATTATTTAAATTAGTTAAAATTATTTTAATTTTTGTCATTCACATTTCATTTTGTCCCTCCTTTGTTTAATGATTTTACTGTATTCCTCTATTTCTTCGATATTAGTATAACTCTTGTCCTGCAGTGAGTTGGCCGTGACAAGTTGATTGCGGTGAGTTGGACAGGGCAACTTGGCCATGGTGAGATGTCGTAGACGGGTCCCTGTCTGGCTTGCGAGAGGTCAATCAGTAGTTAGAAATCAAATATAAATAAATGTAGGGCATGCATGCAATACAACTGCATTGCTTTTATTTTGAAGGCAACAGCTTTTTTTTTAATGTACATGTATGTGTGTGTGCGCGCGCGTGCCTACACACCTTCACAATAATGTCTTGGTCCTATTGGTTCAGTCCTCCACAACACTACCAGTTTCTCGTGTGGCCTCTTGGGAAAATTATTTATCTACCCCTGGAACGTCTTTGACAGAGAGAATATTTGGCATTTTGGAACCATCTTCTGCATATTCACCCTTCTTTTAATTCTCAGGATTTTAATTTCTCGGTTCAGCCAGAATTTGAATACATTTGTAAGGAAGTGCATTTTTATGTTAGGCCTTGGGCAAAGTTTTTGTTTGATAGAGCTTTGCAAACAGAAAGGAATATCCTGGGAAGACAAGGTCCTTTTTCCCCCTGACTTTGAACTAAGACTAAAGCCAGCAGGCATCCCAAAGCAAGGGGGGGAGAAGCCAGGGAGCAATTAACAAGGACTAGTTAAATGACCACAGGTTTTCTGCAGGAACAAAACAAAAACAGATGTGGATCTAACTTCTCTGTATGGTTTCTTTTTGTAAAATTCAGAACAGAGTGTTTAAGGCCGTTTTAACCCGCCACGAATAAGCAATTACTTATTTTACGTGTTTGAACTTTCCTGGAGTTTTAAAATGTCAATTTTTTTTCAATAGCTTTGGGTGCCAAGAATGTCCTGGCTTGTGTGTGTGTGTGTGTGTGTGTGTGTGTGTGTGTGTGTGTGTGTGTGTGTGCATGCAATTTTTTTTAAAAAAAATGGTTCTCGTCAAACTTCTAACCACACAAGGATTGTTGAAAGCAAGAACATCAAATAATAGCTCTTTGTATCCGAATAGTGTTGCTTTCCCATTTCCTGAATGCACCAATTCATTCTTCTTCCTGGGGACTTGCAGATGGGTGACGAACTTCAATGCCCATAATCCTCAGCCTGAAGTCAAATACATTGGAAGAGGAAGGCCAGTCTTGCTTATTTCAGCCAAAGAAATGTTGCCTCTGTTTGTCTGTTGGCCTAAATGGTCTCTCTAAGGAGACCACAGGGAGACGTCTGAAACTAAATCCAGGTGCAATTTACATTGACTGTTGCAAGCTCAAAATTAACAGCAATCCCAACCCCTAACCCCCCCCCCCCCCGCCCAAGGGAGGCTACCCCCCCCCCTCCAGCCCAAGGGAGTATTGTAACATACCTATCATGGCAATGAAACATAAACTTCTGGTTTAATAGAATGGACAGTGATTGTTTGATGCAGTTCAGAGGTGGTATACTGCCTGTTCGGACCGGTTCAGGTGAACCGGTAGCGGCGACTGCGGGTGGGCCCACCCGCCCAGACGTAATACTGTCCTATTTAGCCACATTTTTGAGGCTGGGCACATGCGCAGAAGGTGCATGCTCGAGAGTAAAGCGCATGCGCGAGAGGCTGTGCTCATGTTTGGATGTGGTGCACGCTCACATTTGCGAACCAGTAGGGAAGGTAAGTGAATACCACCCCGATGCAGTTATGTATATTGTTAAAACAAAGCCTTGTTTACAAGTAAGAAGTGGGCAAGAAAGCTTTGAACTCAGCTCGGTTACTGAAATCCCGCCGCAGATTTGTTATGAACTGGGCTCCAACTTTGGTTGTATTCATTTGATTTTTGATGGGAGTCAGATAAATAAATTCTGTCTATCCTTCGATTATCATAGAACAGTGATGGCGAACCTTTTTTTGCTCGGGTGCCAAAAGGGTGCGCACGTGCGCCCACACCCATAATGCAATACCCTCCCTCCCACGCATGCGCGCACAACCCCACCCATGCTGCCCCCCCTGCGCATGCATGCAGGGCTCACTGAAGCCTCTGGAGCCTGTGGATGGCAAAAAACGGACCCAACGGGCCTACCTGGTTGGGCCTTTGGGCAGTTTTTCACCCTCCCCAGGCTTCAGGAAAGCCTCCTGAAGCCTGGGGAGGGTGAAAAACGGCCCAACGGCCCAACCAGGTAGGCCCGTTGGGTCCATTTTTTGCCATCCACAGGCTCCAGAGGCTTTCCTGAAGTCTGGGGAAGGCAAAAATGACCTCCCCCTGCCCTCCGGAATGCCGAAAACCAGCTGGCCAGCGCGCACATGCGTGCTGGAGCTGACATAGGGCAACGCCTCGCGTGCCCTCAGATATGGCTCCGTGTGCCATAGGTTCGCCATCACAGTCATAGAACAAAGATTCACAGGGTTGGAAGGGGCCTTCGAGGTCCTCTATTCCAACCCTCCTATACCATTCCAGACAAACGACCAGCCAATCTTTTCTTAAAAACCTCCAGTGATGGAGCACCTACAAACACCATAGACTATCCCATTGATGAATTGTTTTCACGGTCAGGAAGTTTTATTTATTTGTTTGTTTATTGAATTTATATGGTGGTCCACTCACTCTCAGTGACTCTGGGCAGCTTACCAAAAATGAAAACCCAATATACAAGCAATAAATACACCCCGCCCCCAGTGACAACAATCAACCAAACAAGCCACTTGATGTGCTCCATCTCATCTAGATTCTCCAGGCCCGTGGGGCAAAATCAGCTTTTCAGAGCCTGCAAAAGAGGATCAAAAAAGGGGGGTCAATCTAATCTCTGTGGGGATGATGTTCCAAAGGAAGGGAGCCACCATGGAGAAGGCCCTTCTTCTGGGTTCTGCCAGATGGACCTTCTAAGTTTCTCCTTAGTTCCAAGTTGGATCTCTCTTTAGCTCATATCCACCCATTGTTTCTTTTCCTGCCCTCTGGTTTGATTGATCTATGTCCCTATGATTGTAACGGTCACAATTTCAAATGTGGCTTTTGTTTGAATGCAGGAGAAATCAGAAGTGCTCACTTTGGGAAAAACGACAGCAACCATCTTTTTCTTTTCCAGGCCTTGAACAACAGTCTGTATAAGAGTGCCTCTCCTTACAGCTCTCTTAATAACATCGTGGATGGCTTGAATTCCCTTACGGAACATTTCTCCGACATTTCCCTATCATCGGATGCCAGAAAGCCAAGCAAGAGACCTCCGCCCAACTATTTGTGTCACCTTTGCTTTAACAAGGGACACTACATCAAAGACTGCCCACAGGTAAGGACCGTACAATCTTGGATGACTTATTTCCTGCACCGTTATCTACAAATGAGGTTGAGCATATATAGTCTTCGACTTACAACCACAATTGAGCCCAGAATTTGTGTTGCGAAGCGGGATAGTTGCTGAGTGAGTTTTGCCCCATTTCATGACCTGCCTTGCCACACAGTTGTTAAGTGAATCGCTGAGGTTGTTAAATTAATCAAACCGTTTGTTAAGTGAGTCTGGCTTCCCCATTGACTTTCCTTGTCAGAAGGTCACAAAAAGGTTGACCAGATGACCTCGGGACGTTGCAACCATCATCAATATGAACCGGTTGCCAAGCATCCAAATTTTGATCACATGACTGCAATGGTTGTAAGTGTGAAAAATGGTCCTAAGTCACTTTTTGCAATGCCATTGTAATTTTGAACCATCACTAAATGGATGGTTGTAAGTCAAGGATTACCTGTATTCTTAATTCCTTAATGACAAAGGAAGGTATCTATGGAGCTTCTCAGTCATCCAGGTCATGGTTGTCCCAAAGTTGCTTTTTCAAGAGGCAACTGGACTTTGTTTTTTCTTGAAGACATTTCTCTTCTTCTCCAAGATGCTTCAGAGCTGAAAAAGCTACTTGGATGAGAAGCGAAACGTCTTCAAAGAAAAACCAGAAATTCCAGTTGCCTCTTGAAAAAGCACCTTTGGGTCAAAGGAAGGTAATGTGGATTCTTCCTTAGCTTCTTCAACAAATGTGCAAGCCACAATCACCCTGGTTTGGACAAAGGGACGTGTGAAAGGGACGTTAGGATATTATTTCTCTCAAAGCTGCTCCTCCTCCAAAATACTTCCAAGTGAAAATATTTTATGATTTGTCCAAGTTGAAGCTAATGTCCAAACTCTTCCAAGGTGACTCATAAATTTCTCAGCGGAGACCACACCGTACTTGCCACGGTCCAACATTGTCGTGTCATGGTCATGCCAAGTTGAAAATTCTCAAGGCTCTTTGGCGAAATCTTTTGCTGCGAGTTAATCCAGAACCTTGATATTTCAGGAGAGTTTAGAAAGCAACGGTGAAACCTCATGAGAAGTTGGTGATCTTCCGCACAATCATGAAGACTTTGACTGAGATCTCAAACCCTCAATCATGAGAGATCTCAGGATTGAGGCAACTGAAATTTTGTGAGGTTTGATGGTCCTCTGAGATGTTAACTTCTGAATATTTCATACACATAAATCAAGCACATATTTATATCACTGAAGACATCCTGATGCCTTACCTTGATTTGATCACAATTGAGCCCAAAATGTATGTTGCTAAGTGAGAAATTTGCTACGTATGTTTTGCCCCATTTTACAACTTTTCTTGACACATTTGTTAAGTGAATCACTGCAGTTGTTAAATTAGTAACACGGTTTGTGAAGTGAATCTGGTTTCCCCGTTGACTTCGTTTCTCAGAAGTTTGCAAAATATGATCACATGACCCCAGAAAACTGCGACTGTCATAAATATGAACCGGTGGTCATGCATCCGAATTTTGATCATCTGACCATGGGGATGCTGCAATGGTCGTAAGTGTGAAAAATGGTCATGAGTCCCTTTTTTCAATGCCGTTGTAACTTCGAATGGTCACTAAATGAACTGTTGTAAGTCGAGGACTGCCTGTCTATTTATAATTTACAATTTCTCCAACCCAGTCATTTTTGAGGTCTACAGAGCTAGTCCTGTTTCTGACTCTGGTCCATTTGCCCTCAATATATGAAAATTCGTATAATGCATTGCTTTTTATACAATGCCATCCGAATGTCAATTCATCTTCATTCCAGTTTGTTTTTTTTACCATGTAGGAGATGCATATGATAATCATAGTTTTCAGCATCTTCTCCCTTGAGTGAAAGTCAACATTACAGGTAGTCCTCGACTTACAATAGTTCATTTAGTGAACGAACAAAGTTACAACAACACTGAAAAAAGGGACTTACAACTGTTTTTCACATGAACGTTGCAGTATCCTGTCAGGGTAATGATGATTTAATAGCTGACCAGCTGCTGTAATGTTGTAATGCTGTAATGATGATGCAATGAGAATGAGTCAGCAGGGTTATTTAACTTATCACTTTAAGAGGCTGTATATATAAGAGAGACCCTGTGAGGGCGTCTCTCTCTCCATGTGTGCTTCCGTGCTGTAGTTGATGATTGATTGCCTGACTTTGCCTAGTACATGTATGTATATATTCCTTGTAGATAAACCACTATTTGAAAGACAAACCTCTGTTTACTGTATTTTTGCTCCTGGTTGTCTCAAAATAACCACACTGTGTGCACTCTGACATATCCCCATATCCCCGTGATCAAAGTTCAAATGCTTAGCAACTGACATGTACTTATGACTGTTGCAGTGTCCTGGGGTCATGTGATCTGCTTTTGCGACCTTCTGACAAGCAAAGTCAACGGGGAAGCCAGATTCACTTACAGTAACAACCGTGCTACTAACTTAACAGCTGCAGGGATTCACTTAACAATTGTGGCATGAAAGCTCGTAAAATGGGACAAAATTCACTTAGTGAATGCTTCACTTAGCAACAAAAATGTTGGGCTCAACTGGGGTCATAAGTCAAGGACTACCTGTATTTCTTCCATGCTGTCATAGAATTCTCAAGCACATAACATACAAACTTGAACTCTGTGGCCATAAGTTGCAGCATCAACATGGAAAGCATCAGAATCTAGCAGAAGTGTCATGGGTCATAATGGTGGCATTATGTAATTTCTATCACATCATGACCCAAATGACATGCAATCCCTTTGCCTCCTCTGCATGGCAATGTCACATTGTGCCATGAAGTCATCTTCTTCCTGTAGACACCGATGGTAGAACAACTTGTGTCAGAGTAATGATTTAAAGCTGACCAGCTGCTGTAAGGTTGTAAACTGAAATGCTGATGCAATGAGAATGAGTCAGCAGGGTTATTGCCTCTTTAAGACTGAGGATGGGCCAGCAGGGTAATTGCCAGTTTAAGATGATGTAAGAAGCTGTAAGAAGTCCCTATGTAAGGGAGGCCTTAAGAAGGCATCTCCCTCTCCTTGTGTATTCTCTCTCCTTGTGTCCGGTATCCATTGCTGAGTTCTCCGTGTATAGTTAAGAAGTAAATTGATTGCTTGTCAGGTATTTGCCTACCACGTATATTTCTGTATGTATCTTGTATATAAACCACTGTTAATGTCTAAGGCTCTGTGTGCTGTGTTTTACTCCTAGGTTGTCTCCTAATAGTAGTCATGCTGCAAACGCTCAGACAACTTGTTTTGGAGAAGGTGGGGCCAAGTACAGAGTTGAAAAAGTTGCTTTAGGAATATTGAAATCCTTTTTATAGTTGTATTCAATGAATAACTTTCTTAGAACATTGAATAATAGATTTGGGAGGGACCTCAGAGGTCTACTGATCCAACCCCCTGCTCAAGTAGGAAACCCCATATCATTTTAGACAAATGGTTGTCCAGGCTCTTTTTGAACGCCTTCAGTGATGGAGCACCCACAACTTCTGGAGGCAAGCTGTTCCATTGGTTAATTGCTCTCACCATTAGGTAATTTCTCCTCAGTTCTAGGTTGCTTCTCTCCTTGGTTAGTTTCCATCCCTTGTTTCCTGTCTTGCCTTTTGGTGCTTTGGAAAACAATTTGACCCCTTCTTCTTTGTAGGAGCCCCACCAATATTGGAACACTGCTATCATGTCTCCCCTAGTCCTTCTTTTCATTAGACTACACATACCCAGTTCCCTTAACCTTTCTTTGTATGTTTTAGCCTCCAGTCCCCTAATCATCTTTGTTGCTCTTCTCCGCACTCTTTCCGGAGTCTCAACATCTTTTTTGTATTGTGGTGACCAGAACTGAATGCAGTATTCCAAGTGTGGTCTTACTAAGGCTTTATAAACCGGTACTAGAACTTCATGTGATCTTGATTCTATTCCTCTATTAATGCAGCCTAGGATTGCATTGGCTTTTTTGGCTGCTACAGCACACTGTTGGCCCATATTGAAGTGACTGTCCATTTCTCACAGTTACTGGCATCAAGCCAAGTTTCACCTAGTCTACACCTATAAGTTGGTTTTTCATACCTAAGGGTAGAACCTTACTTTTATCTATGCTGAATTTCATTTTCTTAAATAGGGCCCAGGTTTTGGCTTGGAGTTAGGTTCTAAAGGTTGTGAAGATTGGGAGAATGCATCACAATTAACCCAAACAATCTTATATATGTTAGAATTAGTTAGATTTCTTTTTAACCAGGCTTAAAAATACTCCTTCCTGTGTATGTACAGGCAAGGGAAAAATCTCAAACAATAGAAAATTGGAACCAGCGCCCAGGAGAGATAAGGAAGCTGACCCGATACATAGTGATAAGTAACAAGGACAAGCAAGAATAGCAGAAGAAAACAAGCAGCTGGTGTAAAATAATCTGATCTTTCTCTTATTAGATAAGATTACACTAATTTGAGGCTCAGTTGAATTAGGGATTTGCCCGATCAACTTTTTTTTCCCTAGTGCAAAGTCAGTTAGCAAAGACCAGATGCAAAGAGTGGTGGGCAAAGTGGACATCTACTAAGACTTGAGGAATAGGTACCCCTCTGTATCTACTACAGGGTTTTTATAGGCAATACCACACTTAATTCCACTAAAAATCGTGGATTTTCAGGAAGTGTGAGAGGATGTCAGCCTTCTTAATGCTTGGATGTGTGTTGTATTGTTTCCTCTAGAACAGGGCAGAGGTGGGTTTCAGCAGGTTCTGACCAGTTCTGGAGAACCAGCAGCAAAAATTTTGAGTAGTTCGGAGAACCGGTAGCAGAAATTTTGAGTAGTTCGGAGAACCGGTAAATACCACCTCTGACTGGCCCCGCCCCTATCTATTCTCTGCCTCCCGAGTCCCAGCTGATCGGGCGGGAATGGAGATTTTACAGTATCCTTCCCCTGCCACGCCCACCAAGCCTCNCCCTGGAGTGGGGAGGGAATGGGGATTTTGCAGTATCCTTCCCCTGCCATGCCCACCAAGCCACGCCCACCAAGCCACACCACGCCCACCAAGCCATGCCCACAGAACCGGTAGTAAAGAAACCCACCACTGGAACAGGGGTGTCAAACTCGCGGCCCGCGGGCCGGATGCGTCACGCGCTGGCCACGTCCACGCCTGATTTAGCGAAGGGGGGGAAGTCGTGATACGTCATGTGATGCCACAGTGATGACACGAGTTTGACATCCCTGCTCTAGAATAAAAAACACGCATGGATGTGAACCAGTTCATAGCCTCAAAAAAAACCCTTACAAGTTCTCCTTCTGTTAATGAGACGTTTAGACTGAGCTTACTCCTTTGCTAAGGGACCTATTTAATATTGATTATGCATGTGTGAGAGAAAGAGGGAAGGAGGGAGGATCCCACAGCCTCAATTTTGATTTCCTCTCATCTTTTTTCACCTTGAATTTGGATAAGGTCCTTGGAAAACAAAAAAAACATATCATAAATGTTAAGTTCTTTACTAAACTGGCTTATTTAGTGCCCCCTGCTGCTCTCCTTCTTCTCAACCAAGGTAGATTCAAGTTAAGATATTAGCATGTTGTTGACACACAGACCAACCAGCTGAAGAGCAAATTTTCTTGCCAGGATTTTTGTCTTGAGCTTCTGCCAAACTCTGCTTCCTCAGTTTTTGCCTTCTAGCTTTCTGACCCTGCATTAAATCATCTTGAGAGAGAGAAAGGGAGAGGGGGAAGGAAGGGGAGGGAGGGAGGGAGGAAGGAAGGAAGGAAGGAAAGAAGGAAGGAAGGAAGGGAG
>QLTV01014916.1:7936038-7948414 GCA_003457575.1 Thermophis baileyi
GGAGGAAGGAAGGAAGGAAGGAAGGAAGGAAGGAAGGAAAGAAAGAAAGAAAAGGAGAGAAAGAAAGACAAGAAAGAAGGAAGAATGAAGAAAGGAAAAAGAAGAAAGGAAAAAGGAGAAAGAAAGAAAGAGAAAGAAAGAAAGAAAGAAAGAAAGAAAGAAAGAAAGAAGGAGGAATCAAGCAAGCTTTGTTATTCAAATATCAACATGTGGTTTTGGGAGTAAAAAAATGTTGCTGTTTCTTCCCACTGTGTGTGCCAAACTGCTTGGAACTGTCTGTCTGACAAAGAGGTTGTTTCTTTTAGTATTCAGACTTCTATCTGGAAGATAATAGTTGCAAGAAAATGTTCTTGTTATTGGTGGACTTGGCTTTTACACCCTATATTTAATGTTTGGAAAATCAGTATTGGGGGGAAAAAAAACATTTCACTGACTTTGTAGGAAAGATAATCTAATTTCAAGCAGGATGAAAGCAACCTGATGCTTTCTAGATGATTTTGGACTACAGTTCCTATAGGCCCCAACCTGGCAAAAATCAGAGATCAGAGGCCATGGATCCTGCAAACCATACCTACCATGGTGTAAACATGGTTCAAAATGATTTAAGAATGGACCCACTTTCCAGAAAAACGGAGAAGAAAGAAAGGGTGTTCAAACCAAAACAACAACAACAACAACAACAACCGATTGTCTAGTCAGTTTCAAACTGAATTGACCTTCAGGGCCAAAGCAAATTCAAACTCAAATGTGTCTTTGTAATAGAAACAGGTAAAATATATGGATTGAAAAGACCGGTTCAGTCCAACATCAAGCAAAGTTTTCCTCACTTTTATTTGTTTTCACGCTTCCCTCCCATTCGGGTTTTCTAGCAATTACCATTCCCCAAAGGATATTTAACAACGAACAAGGGCCTTCTTAAAGGAGATGGACCCTCTCAGGTTTATTTGGCAGAACTGGAAAAAAAAGGGTCCGGGGACCGAACATTTGGTTCTCACAGCGCTCCAAACACCTGGCATCTTGTGGGAAATTGCCAGCTTTCCCATTTGAAGACGTAGATTAATGCGACCGCAAAGCTCTAAGAAACCGGCCTGGTTTATAACCATGAAATAAATAATCACTTTTTTTTTTTGCTAAATTATCGTAGGGCATTCAGATTACCTTTCTTTAAGCCAGCAATTTGGTGGATTTCACCCCCTTTTACTGCCTTTCTGGCCACAGTTGTTATGTGAATCACTGCAGTTGTTAAGATGGTAACACGGTTGTTAAGTGAATCTCATCAGAAGGTCGTAAAAGGGGATCAGGTGACCCCGGGACACAGCAACCATCATAAATACGTGCCAGTACCATAGGGAAGCTGCAACGGTTGTAAGTACAAAAAAAAATGGTGCTAAGCCAGGGGTGGGATTCTACCGGTTCAGACTGGTTCAGGCGAACCGGAAGTTCCGACGATCAGAAGGGAGTGAACCGGTTCGCTCCGACAATCAGGTCAGCCTGCCCGCCCGCTCCTGTGCTTTACTTACCTTTATCTTCTCAGCTGATTGGCGCAGCATAGCGGATTGCCGCACCTCAGCTGTGTTACTCCCAAGCGGTAACACAGAAGGTTAGTATTTGTAAAACTGTGCATGCGCGCACTGCACGCATTAGGCGCGCGATCACCGAACCGGTTGTTAAACCGGCAGCATCCCACCACTGTGCTAAGCCAATTTTTTTCAGTGGCGTTGTAACTTCGAACGTTCACTAAATGAATGGTTATAAGTCCAGGACTATCTGCATGTGCAGGGAAAAAACAAAATAAGAATTGCAGGCCAGTTAGCATTCCTTGTTCAGCCCATTGAAAAGGTTTTTTTTTCTTTTCTTCCCCCCTTGGTTCTGAAATACATTTCTAAATGCTCAACTGCTCCGTTCCTACTTTGGCAGGCATGAAGCTGCTAATGGGAACCAGATGTGAGGTTTACACCCCCCCTCCTCCAAATAATAAAAAAACCACCCTCCCTTTTGGTGCATCGGGTTTCTTGGAGGAGAAGATTCCTAGAAGAGCTGAAACTTTAGAATCCAACTAGTAACTAACACTGGAAATGTTTCGAAGCAAAGCTGGGGGGATGGAACCGCGGAGAGCAAATCAAGGGTTTTCTGGCCATGTGATTCCCCAAGAGAGGAAGGAAGTAAGGAAGTGTGCAATTCTTGTCCAGGTTCCAGTCCACAAAGCTAATTCCTTTTGTTGTTGTTGTTAAGATTCCTTAGGAGAACATGTGTAATTTTATGTCTCTGTTAAAATCGCAAAAAGTAGACAACAGGCAATGCTGGGAGTAGGCTATGTTGTCTTTCTCGGGTTAGTTAGGGCTGTCACAATGCCATGCTTCCAACTAACACAGCCATTTGTTTGGACAGTGTAGTACGAGATAACAGTGGTACCTCAATTGGTTCTGGGAAGTGCGATGAGTACCAGAAACGATGAATACCTGACAATTTTCCCCCAGAAGGAATAATGTAGTGCAGGGGTATCAAACTCAAGGCCCAGGGTACGGATCTGGCCCATGGGGTGCTTAGATCTGGCCTGCAGGGTCACCCTGGAAACAGCGAAGGACCAGCCCATGGTGCCTCTGCCAGTGAAAATGGAGCTCAGGAGGGCCGCGTGTGGCCCTTGCGAGCTCCGTTTTCTGTGGCAGAGGGTTGCAGGAGGCTGTCACAGCCGAAAACGGAGTTCGGGAGCCCGTTTTCGCTGGCAGAGTGCTCGGGCCCCCACAGGCACCCCCGACACGAGTGACTTCGAGCTGGCCACGTCCACCGTGGCCACGCCCCCCCAGACCCCTTGAGGTCAAACACAATGCTGATGCGGCCCTAAACGAAATAGAGTTTGACACCCCTGATGTAGTGGGTCAGAAGGCAGCTGACAGCAACAGGTTCTAGCTTGTGCGTTGAGTACTAAACAAACAATGAGCACCGGGACAAAATTTTCATATCAAAATGTGTTGAGGATCAAATTTGATGAGGTTCAAAGCAATTGAGTACCAAGGTATGCGATGCCTTGAAGTGAAAAAAAAATGGAGCAAAATTGAGAGCTGAGCTGATATTACTCTGGCACACACATTCTTTTTCCAGATATTTTGGGGTGTTCGTTTGCTTGTTTATTTCAATTGCCCTCTTCTGGCCTTTGACACTGCTATGCATATAATAAGTGATCTAATTATGGAAAGAAAGAAAAAAATGTTGGCAAAACAGCCACGGAAGCAATTACAGGAAGTCCTCTACTTACAACAGTTCACTGAGTGACTGTTCATCGTTACAACTGAAAAAAGGAACTTGCGACCATTTTTCACAGTTACAACTTATGACCGTCCCAAGGTCATGGGATCCCCTTTTGTGACCTACTGGAAAGCAAAGTCAATGGGGAAGCCGGATTCACTTCACAACCGGGGTTACTAACTTATTAACTGCAGTGATTCACTTAACAGCTGTGGCAAGAAAGATTGTAAAACAGGGCAAAACTCGCTTAACAAACATCTCACTTAAAGAACAAAAATTTGGGGCTTACGAATTGTGGTCGTAAGTTGAGGACTACCTGTTGGTTGTTTTTCGTATTCGGAGTCAAACCGGTGTCAGAGATCTTTCCTTCTACAGTGCCATAGCTGCACATTTAAGAACCGGAGTGATGCATGCAAAGGCTAGGGTGCATGCATGTCTGAACACATCAGAGGTGGGTAGCTCCCGGTTCGGACCAGTTCTTTAGAACCAGTAGCGGGAATTTCCCCCCGTTTGCCGAACTGGGAGCGATCGCCGGTTGGCCACGCCCACGAACTGGCTCTCTCGGCAGCGCCATAGGCGCCGCCATTTATTTTTTGCTTCTGTGCACATGCAGAAGCTGTTTTTTGCTTCTGCGCATGCACAGAAGCTGGGTTTTCGGCACTGCGCATGCACATCCGTGCCAGGGGTGAAATGCTCCCGGTTCGCTCGTACCTGTTGGTCACCATAGAGCCGATCGCCAAGGTAGCGCGAGGCGCCGCCCACCTGCCCAGACACCGCCATTTGGGTTCTTTTACCTTCTGTGAATGCGCAAAGCGTTCTGTGCATTCGCAGAGGGTAAAAGAACCCAAATGGCGGCGTCTGGGCGGCGTCCGGGCGGGTGGGCAAGGTAGCCTCATGCTACCTTGGCGACCGGCTCTACGGCGACCGACAGGTACGAGCGAACCGGGAGCATTTCACACCTGGTCCGTGCGGTGCAGTGGTGCGGCATGGGAGGAAGCAAACCGGTAGCGAGGTAAAGTTAGAACCCACCCCTGGAACACTTGTGTTTGCAAGTACATTTTGTTTGTTTCTATCATGGCCATCCTGATGCCTCTGACTTCTGGGCCAAGATTAGCAACTGTGCTGAATAAGAGTCTGAATTGGTTTTCTTTTTTTGAGAGGGATGTGGGGTGGGACTCAGAGGAAGGCAGTTGCCTGACATCTGGTGTAATACGAGATAGGAGAACCAAAGCTGGTCAGCCAGCGAGGAGCTGAATGTTTGCATTCCCCAAAGGTTATCACAACATGGGACTTGTCCAACTCCTGTTTGAAATGGTGGTGGTGGTGGGAATCCCATGGATTTTTGTTCCACTGGCCATTCTCGACAATCTTGGCTTATTGATGGTGTAACAAGTCTTCGGTGAAGTAGAGGAGTTTCATCACTGGAGACTTTCAAGAAGAGACTGGACTGCCATCTGTCAGAAATGGTGTAGGGTCTCCTGCTTGGGCGGGGGGTTGGACTAGATGACCTACAAGGTCCCTTCCAATTCTGTTAATCTGTTTAATCTTCTAACCCATCCTAACCCTAACCCAGTTCTTGATTTACAACAGTTCGTTTAGTGACCGTTCAAAGTTACAACGGCACCGAAGAACTGACCATTGACCGTTTTTCACACTTTCGATGGTTGCAGCAGCCCCATGGTCACGTGATCAAAATTCAGATGCTGGGCAGCTGGTTCATACTTATGACTGTTGCTGTGTCCCAAAGTCATGTGATTCCCCCTTTGAGACCTTCTGACAAGCAAAGTCAATGGGGAAGCTGGATTCATTTGACAACTGGGTTACTAACTCAACAACTGCAGTGATTCACTTAACCACGGTGGCAAGAAAGGTCGTAAAATGGGGTGAAACTCATTTAACAACTGTCTCGCTTAGCAACGGGAATTTTGGGTTCAATTGTCGTAAGTTGAGAACGACCTGTATAGCTCTCCTGTTTTAATATAAAATCATCTATACAACACATCTACCAACAAACACACACATGCAGCACTAGATACTGTAGTTGAAGTATCTCCTTCTTAGCTGGAGCAATCCCTATCCCGGAGTGTCAGAACCTGGAAATAGGAAATAAAACATTGTTTTAATTTATCGAAAAGGTAGGAGCAGTGGTGAAATCCTGCCGGTTCTGTCCAGATCGCGTGTGCCGGTAGCGGCGGCGGCGCGTGGTTTGGTGAACCGGTAGCGGCAGCAGCGCGAGGCTCTGCCCATCTGCCCGGACGTTGTTACTTCCTGGTTTTAACCCTCTGTAGCAGCAGCAGCGTGAGGCTCCGCCCACCCGCCCGGACGTCGTTACTTCCTGGTTAACCCTCTGCGCATGTGCAAAGCCTTCTGCGCATGTGCAGAGGGTCAAAAATCAGACGTGATGACGGCGCGTGCGCCGCGCGCACTTCTGAACCGGTAGGGAAGGTAAGTAGATTTCACCCCTGGGTAGGAGATTCTTTGGGAAAAATGCATTTCTTGCTTAGTAGCACTGAGTGTGAACACTGAGCTATTCCGTGTTGTGGCCTGTTTTGAACTACAACGGCTGCTGTAGCTTCTGCTTATACTACTTACAATAAACAAAAACCCTCCCAGTGATACTGTATCAGCAGCTCAGGGCTAACCGGCACATTGTGAAACCTAAGTCTGTTTATGTTTCTTCCAAAAGACTAAGTGGTTCTAATCTAAATTAAGAAAATAGGTGGCCCCCAAAAGGAAAGATGGAGAAGGGATGTGGGGCACTGAGCGCATAGAGAAGGGGGGTTCGGAGAGGCCAGGCCTCCGCTTTAAAAAAAAAAAGGAAACTAAAAACCTCACAACCAAAAGAGAAAGCTTCCTGCCAGATGTGAGTTTTCGAAAAGGGGACGTCGTTTTTTTGGGATCATTTGCTGATCCAGCAGTCCCACCACTTCCCTTTGCTCTGCTGAAGCAGCTGAGATTGAGGTTTGTATCCGCTCCCGAGGACCTGCAGATAAACCCCGTGCCATCGTCTTTCGGCTGTGCTTAACAACGATTTAGTCAACTTGGTGGAAAAGAAGCGTGGTAATTTATTACTCCGTCCCTTCTTTTTGATGGTGCAGGAATGGGCAAGTTCTATCATGGTCCCTTTGCACTCTCATAGACATTTCCCCAAGGAGAAGAGAATGAGTTTTGGTTTCCACACAGCACGTACCCACCATGAAAACAGTGAACTCTATTCTCTTCCTGCATTGTTTCTTGAAAAATTGTTGGAAGAAATATCCATCTGGGTTCAGTTCCAAGTGGGGAAAAAGACACTGGAAACATGGAGACTGCTTGGAAAGATGGTTTAATGATGAACAGGATCACATGGCTTGAGTCCCTGAGCAGAAAAGGGCAATCACATGTTTCAAGATGTTGGGTGAAGAAAGAAAAGGGCCAAGATGCTGAGAGTGCCTGAGTTTTATACCCTCTGTTGGGCCCCACCTTAGTTTCCTGTTCCTGTGTAAGAAATGTATCCTGATTGGTTGTCAGACTCCCAGGGGGTGGGGGTCTTAGCCAGGGGTGGGTTCCACTTACCTTCCCTACCGGTTCGCATCATCACGTCGTGCAAAAGACCCAGAAATGACCCTCTGCGCATGCACAGAAGCCTTTGTGCATGCGCAGAGGGGTTTTTTGCAAGCCGCGGCGACCGGAGGACCGGTTCGGGAGCGTGGACCGGCGGTCATCGCTGCCTGTTCTGCGAGTGGCGGTAAATTTCTGCTACCGGTACTAAAGAACCAGTCCGAACCGGCAGCAACCCACCACTGGTCTTAGCTAACTTTTTAGGCTGTCTCCCAGGCTTGCTTGA
Source organism: Thermophis baileyi (assembly GCA_003457575.1). Taxonomy (NCBI): domain Eukaryota; kingdom Metazoa; phylum Chordata; class Lepidosauria; order Squamata; family Dipsadidae; genus Thermophis; species Thermophis baileyi. The sequence goes on from QLTV01014916.1 coordinate 7,943,108, forward strand.
GTGCTGGCTGATGTAATCTTCCCAGGTGCCATGTGGTGAGTTTCTGTTGCTAGATGTCCTGGAGGCCATGTCTTTTGTGTTGCAGATGAGCTGGCCCATTGACAAAGGTGGGGGGGATGAGTTTCTGCCTCCCTTTTTACGGGGAAACTTTCTGCCCTTTAATATTTCCTAAATATTTCATTTTCTAGGAGAGGGGTGGATTTTAACTTCCTACAATATAAAGTTCATCATGGAGTCTAACGAAGAGAAGGACTAGGGGAGACATGATAGCAGTCTTCCAATATTTGAGGGGCTGCCACAAAGAAGAGGGGGGTCAACCTATTCTCCAAAGCACCTGAAGGTAGGACAAGAAGCAATGGATGGAAACTTGTCAACAAGAGAACCAACCTAGAATTAAGGACAAATTTCCCAACAAGTGAGAACAATTCACCAGTGGAACGGCTTACCTTTAAAAGTTGTGGGACTCTTTTTAAGAAGAGTTTGGACAGCCATCTGTCTGAAATGGGTCAGGGTCTCCTGATTGAGCAGGGGGTTGGATTAGAAGACCTCCAACTCTGTTATTTTGTATTCTATTCTGAATCTCAAGTGACGCTCAAGGCCCATTTTTGGGAAGAATGTGGAACGATGGCTTTAAGTTATAGAAGTGCAGATTCCAGTTACATTTGGGGGGGTGAGGGGGTTTCTTTCTATCCCAGAAGTTTGACAAGGGAACTCATGACAAAGAGGTTGGTGTGCTGCCTTCCATTGGGTATATTCAAGAGAAGGCGGAACAGACATCTGTTTGAGATTGCTTTCTTTGAATTCCTGCAGGGGATTGGAATCTGTAACATAACTGTTCCTTCCAACTCTACAATTCAATCTTTTATGAAACTTCCTTGCCTGCATTCCTTGTTGGCTGGGAATACTGGCCAACACAATATATTTCTCCCCCCCCCCCGCCAGTCTAGGAAAGAGCTCTACTCATTCCATACCATTGTGACGTCTTCTTCTGCTGTCCATGCTTGATGGAAGAAGGTTGTTCTCTGTGTTCCCTGCATTTAATATTGTTTTGCATAATTTATTCTACTTTGTTTAGGGTTCATAAGGGACTCGGCTTAAGGGAGGAATAGGGAACAAGACAGACCGCAGAAGCCTTAGATCTCTGTGGCTTAAGAAGTTTTACTGTAACATTATTCATGCCTGTTCGTATGTATCTTAACAGATGTCAGGGGCTAAAAATGTAACATATGGATTTTCAGAAAATGTTGTATGCAATATTTCACTCTTCCTTGTTTAGTGTCTGTATAGAATTACGATACAGAGGCAGCCCTAAACTTCACCATTGGCTGGAAAACAACCTCATAGCAACTTTCTGCTATGAACCACATTATTGCTAATTTCCCTTGTCACCAAAGAGGTCCTGAAGAGAGACCAAACAGATCTTTAAGGAAAGAGTGGCAGAGGAAATAGAAGAGTAAGAGAAGCCTAAATAAAGAGAATGGGTTGAGCTTTTCAAAGCAGAGAATGGAAGGAATGTAACAGAATAACAGAGTTGGAAGGGACCTTGGAGGTCTTCTAGTCCAATCCTTTGCACAAGCAGGAGACCCTATACCATTCTGGAGAAATGGCTGTCCAATCTCTTCTTAAAAACCTCCAGTGATGGAGGACCCACAACTTCTGAAGGCAAGCCATTCCACTGAGTAAGTGTTCCATCCAGTGGTGGGATCCTTCTGGTTTAACAACCGGTTCGGAGATCGTGTGCATTGCGCGCATGCGCATGACACGTGCTGCATGCACGCGTGCAGTTTCTCAAACCCGTCCCTTCCACGTTACTGCTGGTGAGTGTAACAGCTGAGGTGCGGCAATCCCCTCTGCCGGGCGACTCAGCTGCGACAATATAGGGCAGTACAGAACAGGGGCAAGCGGGCAGGCCCAATTGCTTGTCGGAGTGAACTGGTTCACTCCCAGCTGATTGTCGGAGCTACTGGTTCACCCGAGCCGGTCCAAACTGGTAGAATCCCATCCCTGGTTCCATCAGGAAGTTTCCATCCATTGCTTCTTGTTCTGCCTTCAGGTGCTTTGGGGGGTAGGTTGACTCCCCTCTTCTTTGTGGAGAAAATATCAGAGGATAGAAAGCATAAAAAGCTACAGATTTTAAAGAAGGCCTTTAACATGAAAGTTCATGTTGTGGTTTGAAGGCAAAACCCAACCCTTCGGTTGCAGGTCTTCAGTCCAACAAGAAGTTGGTGCAGCAAGAACATCAAGATGAAGATAGTTGTGTGGTTGCCTGGACTTCAAAACATTGATTACATAGAATGTTCTTTAGATGATGTTCAAGGAGGATATTATTTTCCCTTTGAATGAGCTTCAGACGTGATAGTTAAGAAGCTGTTCTTAAGATTGAATTGCTATATATTTAAAGACAGGATAAATGCTGTACTTTCTCTCTTGAACCTTTCCTGACCTCTTTAGGGTGGCCTGCCAAACTCGGTTGGAAAGCCAAGAGGGGCCAGGGTTGTTGTTGCTCCAGGCCAGGCTGAAACAAAAGAGGAGGGGAGAAACTCAGCCTTTCCCATGATATGTTGAAATATTTCCTTTATCCTGGCTCCGTCTGTAACCTGGAGGAACAGAATTGTGTGTGGAAAAAAGCCACTTTGACCAAAACTTTTGATCTTCAGTTGCAGATGGTGGAATTCACATGGCTGTTTTGGTCCATTGTTTACATGCTTAGGTTTTGAACAAATCATCTGCCCTCGTTTAGGTATGTGGAAAGCTTGCTGGATCCTTAAAGAAAGTTGTAAATCTTAGCGAGAGTCAGCTGTGTGGGCAGAATAAATTTTCCTAGCAGGCCATTTGCCATGAAAATTTGGGCAACTGTTGCAGATCTCAAACACTTCTTCTTGGAGACTTGAGTCATTTTGGGATTTATTCCTAGAAAACCCATAATTGTAAAAGAGCAGATTCCCAAACCTGCGCTGCAAAAATTCAGTTGACCAGTGGGTGGTGGAATTTATTTCCCCACCACACCATATTTCTTTGCTGACATCTAGTGGTTGCATGCGGTTTTGCAACCCTGATCTGATCATCCTAGTTATGGTAAGTCAGATTCTGTTAACATACTGCATCTCGGTATTATATTATTAGGATGAATAAAAGCAGTAGATCAGACTTGTCCTCAACCTGGGCAGTCTCTAGATGTGTGGACTTCAGCTTCCCCAAACTCAATAAGGACCACACAAATTGGGAATTCTGTAGTTGAAGTCCTCACATCTGGTGGTCACCCAGTTGTGGAATGCTCCACTAGATGAAACAATGGGAGCAATCATAGATCCATAGGGTTGGAAGGACCTTGGAGATCTTCTAGTCCAAAGCTCTGCCCAGGGCAGGAGTCTTCATATCATCTTGGACAAATGATTGTCAAATCTTTTCTTAAATTTCCAGCAACAAAGCATCCACAACTCTAGGAGGCAAGCTGTTCCACTGCCTAATAGTTGTGAACATAGACGGTTCTGCCTTCATCATTGCTGTCTTCAGTTCCTTTAATCTCATTCCTGCTGGGCATCATGTTTAGTTTGCCACAGACGTGTTGGACCTACTTTGCTAGAAAATTGTGACAGGCACCTCACTGTCCCTATTCTGTTAGCCATCAATTATTGCAGGGGTGTCAAACTCGATTTCATTGAGGGCCACATCAGGGTTGTGTTTGAGCTTGGGGGGCCGGGTGGGCATGGCCAGCTCGATGTCACTCGTCTCAGGGGTGCCTGTGGTGGCCCGAGTGCTCTGCCAGTGAAAACAGACTTCCGAGCTCTGTTTTTGACTGCGACGGCCTCCTGCAACCCTCTGCCAGCAAAAGCTTGGGAGGGCCACTCTGTTTTCACTGGCAGAGGCACTATGGGCCGGTCCTTCAGTGTTTCCATGGTGGCCCCCCGGGCCAGATCAAAGCACCCCATGGGCCAGATCCGGCCCCCGGGCCTTGAGTTTGACACCCCTGAATTATTGGGTCCCTCTCCCGGAGTCATCAAGGGAGTCTTCTTGCTCTTGTGCAACAGGGTTGTGCAACGGGATGAGCTCCCGTCCTCGCCTCAGCTCCTGCCAATCTAGCAGTTTGAAAGCATGCAAATGCAAGTAGATAAATAGGTACCACTTCAGTGGGAAGGTAAAAGCGCTCCATGATGTCATGCTGGCCACGTGACCATGGAAATGTCTTCCATGGCTCAATGGCCTTGAAACGGAGATGAGTAGCACCCCCTAGAGTCAGCAACGACTAGTGGAACAAAACCCACATGGTCTCCATTTATATCTAACCTAATGAACCTAGAACAGTGATGGTGAACCTTTTTTGGCTCGGGTACCAAAAGAGGGGACGGTGAAAAATGGCCCAACGGGCCAATTAGAAGTTCAGAAATGAAACGGAAGTGGAGCTGCCCTACTACTTACCTTCAGATAGTTGCAACCAGGCCTCACACACATCGGCCCATTTCTTCTGCAGCAAGGCTTTCCTGAAGGCCTCTGTAGCTGATAACAGGCTGTTACAGTTATCAGCTACAGAGGCCTTTCCCGAAGGCCTTTCCTGAAGGCCTCTCTAGCCGATAACAGAGTTCTGGATCGATCTGGAGTTCTGTTATTGGCTGCAGAGGCCTTCAGGAAAGCCTTGCTGCAGAAGAAATGGTCCAAGGTGTGCGAGGCCTGGCTGCAACTGTCGAAAGCCGAAGAAGTTCCTGAAAACCTCTGACAGCGAAAAGGAGGCTGGGGGTGACGCACACAAGTGAACTTCCGGTTGGCCCGTTGGGCCGTTTTTGCCATCCCCAGGCTTCAGGAGGCTTTCCTGAAGCCTGGGGAGAGTGAAGAAGGCCGAAAAGAAGGCCGAAAATCAGAGCTGACATAGGGCAACACCTCGCGTGCCCTCAGATATGGCTGCATGCCATAAGTTCGCCATCACTGACCTAGAACATATATACGTACTTAAATTACAGGGTTTTCTGGTCCGGGTGAGTGCCAGACATCTTACGGCGCTGAAATTTTCATTTGGTGTGGCGTTTGTTTATTTGACTTCCCTCCACGCAGCTGTTTCTCCACTGGTAAAAATAGGTTGCTGCTAAATTTTGCCTTGGCACCTGCTGCTTTACAAAAGGGATGAACATTGGGAAGGTGGGGAAGGGGCTGTTGCTGGCAGAAGAGAATAATAATAATAATAATAATAATAATAATAATAATAATAATAATAATAATAATAATAATAATAATAATAATAATAATAATAATAATAATAATAATAATAATAATAATAATAATAGGGCATTCTGGGCATTCTGCAGTTGGATAACATCA
>QLTV01014916.1:7981367-8003675 GCA_003457575.1 Thermophis baileyi
TATAAAATATATATTGTATATAATATACAATACCAAAAGCAGGTTTTCCAATATGGTAGTAAATACAAGCAAAACACAAGCAGAGGAGTGGAGTTTTAGTTTCAGTTTCAGAGCACACTAGTTTCAGAGCTCAGCACAGACTCAGAGCTGCAGAGCTAAGCCACGCCCAGGCTCCTTGCTGTCTCCTCACACAGCAAATACTGTTTCAGTTTCCAAACAGCCCTCAACTCTCTCACACACTGACAGGACGCTAGCTAGATGAATACCGATGGATGCTGGTAGGCAGAGGCAAGATTTTTTTTTCTTATTTTCCTCCCCAAAAACTAAGGTGCGTCTTATACTCTGGAGCGTCTTATACTCTGAAAAATACGGTAGGTCCTGTTTTCCTACGCAGTTCTAAGAGAAGAGAGCACTGCTAAGATTCTCTTTGAAAATACGCTGTTTTCACATTCCCCCACCCTCCCTAAGTTTTTAGGCTGTGTTTCTGCAGCAAAATTACTCAGAAGACCCACAATCAATTGTTGTGGCAAACAAGGATCAATAAAGGTGACTAATATAATGTCATGTCAGCAGAATAGGAAAGGTCTTGTTTTTTCCCCCCAAAAGTATAAATATGGGTGGCAAGCTCCAAATTATTTTGGTGTATGTGTGTGCGTCAAAGGGGTTCTTTCTATCCACTTCATTGAAGATAATTTAATTAAGCCAAAAGGAATTCTGATTCCCCTCTACACCAGCTGGCATTTGATGTAGGAATAAAACGATCTTTTCCTTAGCTCCTCCTGGGTGAGTAGGCAGCAAAATTACTTTTTCTTCCCAGGACAGTTCCCAGGACACCTAAGAGCCGAGGTGGCGCAGTGGTTAGAGTGCAGTACTGCAGGCTACTTCAGCTGACTGTTCAGCAGTTCAGCGGTTCAAATCTCACCGGCTCAAGGTTGACTCAGCCTTCCATCCTTCCGAGGTGGGTAAAATGAGGACCCAGATTGTTGGGGGCAATATGCTGACTCTGTGAACCGCTTAGAGAGTGCTGTAAAGCACTGTAAAGCGGTATATAAGTCTAAGTGCTATTGCTATATTGCTTGGGGTGGCCTGTTGCTGGAGCATTTGGGCACATCCAGCATAACTTGGCTTGTTACACTGAAACATCGGTTGCCATTCCTTTTTAATGGACAGAATTCAATTCTAGGCTGGGACTTTTTATCCAGGCAGGCTGAAAGACTCACATCTGTTTGTTCAAATTATAAATTCCCACAGCAACAAGTGAGGTTTGGTTGAAGCTTCCATGATTACCCCCAACATTTTGTGGGACAAATGTTCTGTTTTTGTTTTTTTCAATGGACTCTGATATAAATATTTATCCAGAGATTTTGAAAACTCCTGTCTTTGTTTGGGCTTGTCTTCTTATCCCTAAGCATCACATTGTTTGGTAATACTTGTCCCATGAGATGCTCTTCTTAAAACGCATGGTATTGCACAAGCCGTGCCTTCCAAGCTAGATTTCCAGTAACTAACTCCACAAGTTCCTGGAGATGGATAAAAATAGAAGGATGTACACAAAGCACTGGATTGTGCAAAGGGCAATAAGCCCAAAGGTTTCCAATGAAGGACTTTAGGAAGTATCTACCACTTCCAAACTCAGTTTAATCCAGGGGTGGGCTGCTGGGGGTTCGCAGGGGTTCAGGAGAACCTCTAGCTAAGATTCTGTGCAGTTCGGAGAACCCCCAAATCCCACTCCTGGCTGGCCCCACCCACCACGCCCCTCCCAGGAGTCCCCACACGGCCCGTTTTGGATGCAGGTAAGTGCAGGGAGCGCACAGAGGCTCTGGAAGGGAAAAAAATGGGCCTACCGGAAGTTCGGGAAGGCTGGAAATGGGCCTGCTTCTGGCCTCCAGAGGGCCTCCGGAGCCTGGGGAGGCCGTTTTCGCCCTTCCGGAGGCTCGAGGAAAGCCTCCGGAGCCCGGGGAGGGCAAAAACGCCCCCCCCACCCGCCAGAGTCCTTTGGGAGTTGGGCGGCATAGAAATGCAAATAAATAAATAAATAAATAAATGGCTATTAGTTAACATTAGCTTGTTATATAAAGATTAAGGAGCAATACAAATTATCAATTTTCATAAAAAGTAGGTAAGTGCAGGGCACGTGCGGAGGCTTGAGGAGGGTGAAAAACAGGCCTACCGGAAGTTCGGGAAGGCTGGAAACGGGCCAGTTTCCGGCCTCCAGAGGGCCTCCAGAGCCTGGGGAGGTCGTTTTTGCCCTCCTGGAGGCTCGAGGAAAGCCTCCAGAGCCCGGGGAGGGCAAAAACACCTCCCCACCACCGTGATGCAGGAGGCCGACTAGGCCACGCCCACCATGGCCACGCCCACCCAGCAACCAGGCAGAGAACCCCTTGCTAAAATTTTTGAAGCCCACCTCTGGTCTAATCAAGACGTGGCTGAAACTTAAAATGTTCCTTCAAGTTACCAGGCAAACATTTGGAGTTCGAAAAGAACGAATGAGGGAAGATTCTCACATTTCAGCTCTTGCATTCATATCTTCTCCTTTTCCTTCTTTTCATCATTCTTCCACTTTCACATGTACATAAAAAGATTACCCAGAACCCTTCTAAAAAAAGAAAAGAAGGACTGGGGTGACATGATAGCAGTATCCCAGTGCTTGAGGGGCTGCCACAAAGAAGAAGGGGTCCACTTATTTTCCGAAGCACCAGAAGGCAAGACAAGATGCAATGGATGGAAACTAATAAAGGAGAGAAGCAACCTGGAATTAAGGAGAAACTTCCTAAGGACAATTAAGCAGTGGAATAGCTTGCCTTCAGAAGTTGTAGGTGCTTCATCCCTGAAAGTTTTTAAGAAAAGACTGGACAGCCACCTGTCTGAAACGGTATAGGGTTTCCTGCTTGAGCAGGGGGTTGGACTAGAAGACCTCCAAGGTCCCTTCCAGCTCTATTCTGGTTGAACTTCTAGTCCAGCAATCTAGAATCTAATCCAACCATGTTTAGCTTGTGCTCATGTGCTCGCTTGACCCTCAACATCCACCATACCAACGGGGGGTTGCTCCCGGTTCAGCCCAGTTCTTAGAACCGGTAGCGGCGGCGGGAGGCTCCGCCCACCTGCCCGGGACACTTCTGCGCACGAACCGGTAGTAAAGGGTTTTAGAACCCACTATTGCGCCATACATAAGCTCTGCAGGAAGAGCTGCAAAAATCGGACAGGTGGTATGGAATGCTGCTGTGAATGGACAAGAATTTTTCTTTTCCACTCAGACAAAATCAAGACCGAGAGCTTGGACTCTCAAAATCCACACTGCCATTAAATGCTTGGTGGAACTTCTCACTGGAAAGATTGGAAATCTGTCCTGCAAAGCTAGCAGAAACACAAATTGGGTTTTTGCTGAGCCACCTGTCCCTCTCTATGTTTGGTTCCGAGCATCGTCAGTGGTCATGCTCGGGTGTTAAGAGGTTCTTCACGGCACAGAGCCTGAAGAAGATCAAGAAATTTGGCTGTTGATCCACGTTAACTACATGTTTGGAGATAGGTCTCCATACCTGGATTTCTCTGGCCAGAGGAGAGCTTACTCAAGTTCACATAATCTGTTCTTATGTATAGCTAGTCCTCAACATACATCAGTTTTTTTAGCGACCGTTTGAAGTTACAACGGCACTGAAAAAAAGTGACTTATGACTGTTTTTCATACTTGCAACCTTTGCAGCATCCCCATGGTCATGTGATGAAAATTCGGACATTTGGCAAGTGGTTCATATTTATGACAGTTTGCAGTGTCCCGTGTGTGTGTGTGTGTGTGTGTGTGTGTCAAGCGATTCCCTTTTGTGACCTTCTGACAAGCAAAGTCAATGGAGGAGACAGATTCACTTAAGAATCGCTTTACTAACTTAACCACCGCAGTGATTCGCTTAACAACCATGGCAAAGAAAGATTGTAAAATGGGGGCAAAGCTCACTTAACTGTCTCACTTGCAAATTTTGGGCACAATTATGTATTTACTTTATTTTCTCCCTCACATTTCTATTCTGCCAGAATTAAAAGAAAAATTAAGAAAACAACTACATCTGCAGATGTTGAGGTACTGCTGGACTAAGGAATCCATGCATTGCTTGGTTTAGGTCTTCAAACCTGGCCAGATGAGAGCTTACTCAAAGTCACATGAGCCGTTCTTAAATATATATATTTTTTCGGGTTCTCCATCCCATTTCTCTTCTCCTCAGAACTACAGGAAAATTAAGAATCCTTCTTTTAAAAAAAACACCCTTCTTTTGAAACTACATCTGCAGATTTTGAGATACTTTGCTTCATGGTCAATGCTGCACTGAAGGTTGGACTTAAAAGTCTTCACTCCCTTTCCTGTCATAAAGAGTGATTCTTTCCTTTTTGGCAAAGCCCGTAAGATCCTTGGCTTAAAATTACCAGAGAAACTGAAGCACAGCCAACGTTGAAACTCTGGGCCGGTAGATGTTACAGCGTGTAAGATATATCTTGCACTCTGTAACATCTCGTTTTGGAAAATATTAATGGATTAACATCTATATGGAATCTTAAGTATTATAGCAAGGATAGATATTAAGACCATAAATCTCTTCCCCGTCCCAGCTCTCCAAAGCATTCAGAGGTAATTCAGTAAAGTTAACATCATCGATCTGTATATCTGATAGGTCCCCCAAACTATAGATCCAACCTACAACACAATGTCTGACTGGTATTGATCATAAAAGAAACATCCCTTCTCATATTAATGCCGGAGCATTAGTGTTTTCCGTCTTCCTTCAGGTTCTTTTTACAGGAGGTAGTTAGTATGTGTGAAAACGGAAATCTTCTTTCAGTTCTCTCATGCCAAAATTTGCATGGCGTCTATATTGGAATCTTTTCAGTCTTTAGCTACGATGTTTTGTTCGCCGGTGCCAGTGCAAGTTTAAAGGAAGAACCCAAAGGTGCTTTTTCAAAAGGCAACTGGACTTTGTTTTTCCTTGAAGACGTTTCGCTTCTCATCCAAGAAGCTTCTTCGGTTCTGACTGAACGGTGGAGGATGGAAGGATGTATCTTTCCTAGAAAAACCTCCAAGTGGCCTCAACAACTCTCAGAGAGAGTGCTAACGAGCAGATGACTGCAAGGAATGTAAATCCTTCCATCCCCCACCGTTCAGTCAGAACTGAAGAAGCTTCTTAGATCAGAAGTGAAATGTCTTCAAGGAAAAACAAAAAAAGTCCAGTTGCCTTTTGAAAAAGCACCCTTGGGACAACCATGACCTGGATGACTGAGAATCACCATAGGCCTTTGAAGAACCATCTTAATCGTTGCATTTATCTTATGATTAGGGGAAGGATTGCACCTCAAAATTCTAAAGTATGCTAAGAATGGCACAGACATGTTTCAAATAATGGAATAAAATATTCCAACCTTTTCATATTCCAATTGGAATATTTCTTTCTTTCTTCTTTCTTTCTTTCTTTCTTTCTTTCTTTCTTTCTTTCTTTCTTTCTTTCTCTTTCTTTTTTCTTTCTCTCCCTCCCTCCTTTCTCTCTTTCTCTCTCTCTGTCCCCTCCCAAAGAAATAAAAGTCATCCTTCACCTATTACAGACAATGCAAAAAGTCATCATTTGAATGAAGGTTCAAACTAGTCTCTTCTATAGAGTCATATTTTTTTATTGAATACCAAATGACCACCTATTACAGAAGTACTACTGAATTACAGTAGTGGACATTTTATTTACTTATTCTATCTGTCTGGTGACGAAGACACTTGCCTCTCACTTGGAAGGTTGAGAGTTCAATCCTAGATAGCAGCGGCAGACATTTCTCTCTCCTAGGGCGCAAAGGAAAAAAAATCTGCTGTGAACTCCCCATGGCATCAGGAAGGGCATCCGGCCAGTAAATGCTCAGCTCCATCCAGTCGCCCTGATTCTACCCTGAATTAAGGGATTACAAGGTCATAAAAAGGTTTGATGATTTATCCCACAGGTAGAAGCACATTTGTGTGCAAATGAAACACATTTAGTGTGCAAATGAGTTTTGTTGTCTTGCATGTCCCTCTTCCTTCTTTCGGGTCTTCGGTTCATCTCCGATGCCCAACATTTCCATAATGTATCCTTGGCTTTAACTAAGGGAACAGAATGTGGGTCTACAAGAAAGCTTAGATGCCAATAAATCAATTCGGTATTTCTCTCTCTCTCTCTTCCACTCCTATCATGGTCACCAATAGGTATCCAACCAAAACTCTAAACAGGTTCTATCTATCTATCTATCTATCTATCTATCTATCTATCTATCTATCTATCTAGTCAAACTTGTAAAAGATAACAGATATAAGTATAAACTAAATATGAACACAGTAAATGGGTACAAATTAATGGAGACAGTAGGACAGGGATGGTAGGCACGGTGGTGCGCTTATGCACGCCCCTTACAGACCTCTTAGGAATGGGGTGAGATCAGGGGTGGGTTCCACTTACCTTCCCTACCGGTTCGCATTGCGACGGAAGTGCGCATTTGGCACGCGCATGTGAGAAAAGTGAGAGTGTGCGCCTGCGTCACATCGCAGAAATGACCCTCTGCGCATGCGCAGAAACCTTTGCGCATGCGCAGAGGGTTCTTTTGCCAGATGTGGTGACTGGAGAACTGGTTCGGGGGCGTGGACAGCCATTTTTCACCACCGGTACAGGAGAACCGGTCCGAACCAGCAGCAACCCACCACTGGGTGAGATCAACAGTAGACCAGAGGTCCCCAAACTTGGCAACTTTATGCTGGCTGGAGAATTCTGCGAGTTGAAGTCCACAAGTCTTAAAGTTGCCAAGTTTGAAGACCTCTGCAGTAGACAGTGTAAGATTAAAGTTATGGGGGTTTGGGGATGTAACAACAGAGTCAGGTAGTGCATTCCAGGCATTGACCACTCTGTTACTGAAATCGTATTTTCTGCAATCGAGTTTGGAGTGGTTTACCTTGAGTTTGTATCTATTGTGTGCTCATGTATTATTGTGGTTGAAGCTGAAGTAGTCATTCAGAGGTAGGACGTTGTAGCAGATAATTTTGTGTACTACGCTTAGGTTAAACCATAGGCGGTGTAGTTCTAGGTTGTCTAAGCCCAAAATTTCAAGCCTGGTGGCATAGGGTATTCTGTTGTGAGTAGGGGAGTGGAGTACTCTTCTCGTGAAATATCTCTGGACTCTCTCAATTGTATTAATATCCGATATACAGTGTGGATTCCAGGCAGACGAGCTGTATTCGAGAATTGGTCTAGCAAAGGTTTTGTATGCCCCAGTTTGCAGTACGATATTACCGGAGAAGAAGCTTCGCAAGATTAGGTTGACAACTCTTAATGCCTTTTAAATATTTTTAAATATGCCTTTAACTGATATTAATCCAGATGGGACAAATAATTGAATTCCAGTAGCTCACACCAACTGTGATCGGCTTTATTTTGTAGGCTTTTCTCTCCGAATTCGAAACATTATACCCTGGAATTCTTTTTCCCCTCTGCAACTAACATCCATTTGTCCCTTCAAACCTGACCATGGAAGAGGCAAAAACGATCATCTTCTGTGAAATTCCCAGTACTGTTTATTCTTGAAACTTGGCAGCTGGATTGTCTTCTGAACTAAGCGGAAACATAGACAGCGCATTTATTTGAAGGACTCCCACCGCCCCACAGGCTTGAACGGGGAAGAAAGGGGCAGGAAGCTTCGAGGTTTACTGGCGTTTCTCGGGTGCAGCTGTCTTTTCTTTAACGCTTCCACACATTTTCAGACAGCAAGACTGAGAAACCATCTTGAGGAGTGAAAACAGAGCCCCATTCAGGCCAGGCTTCTTTCTCCCTTGTTTGATCAAAAACAGAGCAAGTGTTCAGGAAAAGTTTTTGAAGGGAATGAGGGAGAGAGAGAAAGAGAGAGAGAGGAACGATGCCCTCGCTTTCAGCCCACACAAGATAGCTTGAAAGGATTTGGGGAGGGGGGGGGTGTTAAGAGCTCAGATAAGAATGCTTCTCTCTTTTGTTGCATATATAAAAAATAACCCTCTTAATTCAGGCTATCCAGGATGTTGTGGGAATCTGCAGTGCTGAGGGTTTGCTGAGGGATAGGGTCTCCAAAAGCTGCCAAGAAAGAGCTCTGCAATCTGACAAATGCAACTAAGAAGAGCAACTAAGATGATTAAAGGCCTAGAGACAAAAACATATGAAGAACGGTTGCAGGAATTGGGTATGGCTAGGAAGATCTAGGGGTGACATGGTACAGTCTTCCAGTATTTGAGGGGCTGTCACAAAGAAGAGGGTGTTTTATTCTCCAAAGCACCTGAAGGCAAGACAAGAAACAACGGATGGAACCTAATCAAGGAGAGAAGCAACCTGGAATTAAGGAGAAACTTCCTAACAGTGAGGACAATTAAGCAGTGGAATGGCTTTCCTCCAGAAGGTGTGGGTGCTCCACAGAGGTGGGTTCCTCCCGGTTTGCACCGGTTCTATAGAACCGGTAGCAAACTGCTGGTGACGTCACGAATCCGGTTCTGTCGGTGCTGGTCTGTGGACGCCGCCATCTCTTTTTTTGGAATTTTTTTTGGGGGGAGGGATTTTTTGGAATTTTTTACTATTTTTTCTTCTTCTGCGCATGCGCAGAAGCCGAGTCCCTGGCACTGCGCATGCGCTGCCATCTTGTTTTGGGATTTTTGGGGGGGGATTTTTTGTGAATTTTCGCCACCGCATGTGCGCCCGCACGGCGCGGCCATGCAGCGCAATGCGTGCGCAGCCACGCAGCGCGAGAGGAAGCGAACCGGCAGCGAGGTAAGTTAGAACCCACCCCTGGTGCTCCATCACTGGAGGTTTTAAAGAAGAGACTGGACAGTCACTTGTCTAAAATGGTATCGGGTCTCCTGCTTGACTAGAAGACCTCCAAGGTCCCTTCCAACTCTATTCCGATTGATATGGATACATAGATTATGGATTACGCAACAACATCTCACCAACTTTGACTGAGCAGATTGGACTTCTTAAGTCTTTGGGTCATGCAGGCTACATGACCAGGGAAATGTCTTCAGACAACCCTGGTTCCCTCCTAAGAAATAGAGATGAGCACCACCCCAAGAGTCGGAAACGACAGGGCAGAGGAAACCTATATCTTTACCTTTAATTTTTGGGTGGGTTGGAAATACCAAGCTGTAGGCTAGATGGGAAATTTAAAAGGCCGAGGAAAGTACTTCCGTATTAGAGCCAGGAACCCATTTGGATGTGACCATCCAATCACCATCCTCAATGTACGACCACAACTGAGGCCAAATTTTCTCTGGGACATTTGTTAAGTGAGTTTTGCCCTATTTTTACATCCTTTCTTGCCACAGCTGTTAAGTGAATCACCACAATTGATAAGTTAGTAACCTGGTTGTTAAGTGAATCTGGCTTCCCCGTTGACTTGGCTTGTCAGGTCGCAAAAGGGGATCACATGACCCCGGGACGCTGCAACCGTCATAAGTATGAACCAGTTCCCAAGCAGCTGAACTTTGATTTACATGATCATGGGCATGTGAAAAATGGTCAACGGTTGGTCACTTCTAGTCCAACCCCCTGCTCAGGCAGAAAGACCTATACCATTCCAGACAAGCGGCTGTCCATTCTCTTCTTCAAAGCCTCCAATGTTGGAGCACAACTTCTGAAGGCAAGCTGTTCCACTGGTTAATTGTTCTTGTTATCAGGAAATTTCTCCTTAGTTCTGGGTTGCTTCTCTCTTTGATTAGTTTCCATCCATTGCTTCTTGTCCTTCCTGCTTTGGAGAATAGCTTGATCCCCTCTTCTTTGGGGCAATCCCTGAGATATTGGAAGATTGTTATCATGTCACCCCTAGTCCTTCTTCTCACTAAATTAGGCATATCCTATTCCTGCAACTGTTCTTCATGATTTAGTCTCCAGTCCCCTAATCATCTTTGTTGCTCTTGTCTGCACTCTCTCTAGAGTCTCAACATCTTTTTTCTATTGTGATGACCAAAACTGGATGCAGTATTCCAGGTGTGGCTTACTTTGGTACTTACATACTAACACTTCATGTGATCTTGATTCTATCCCTCTGTTGATGCAGTCTAGGATTGCGTTGGCTCTTTTGGCCGCTGCGGCACACGGCTGGCTCATATTTAAGTGATTGTTGACTAGGACTCCAAGATTCCTGTCACAGTTACTGCTATTGAGCTACGTTTCACC
The DNA here is from genome assembly GCA_003457575.1 of Thermophis baileyi. Classification (NCBI taxonomy): domain Eukaryota; kingdom Metazoa; phylum Chordata; class Lepidosauria; order Squamata; family Dipsadidae; genus Thermophis; species Thermophis baileyi. The sequence continues at coordinate 7,991,543 of QLTV01014916.1, forward strand.
TAATCTGTACCTGTATATTTGTTTTTCCTTGCCTAAGTGTAAAACCTTACTTTTCTCTAGATTGAATTACATTTTGTAAGATAGGGCCCAATGTTCAAGTCTGTCAAGATTCAGATGGATCTTGAGCTTATCTTATCTGGGGTGTTGGCTGTTCCTGCCAGCCTGGTGTCATCTGCCAATTTGATGACTTCTCCTTCTATTCCCTCATCTAAATCGTTTATGAAGATATTGAACAGTTCTGCATAACTAGATGTAACATACCAGTCTGTTCTGACCTAGGCGTTCCCAAACCACGAAGCAGACTCCTTGTTCCAACAAAAATCCCTTTTTACTGTGAATTCTTCTCATTCATATCCAGCAAAGTCTTTCAAGGGTAAATTTACAGTCACAGACCTTATCTGGCATGGAGAGCTGCCAGGCTGATATCTTCAAAACTTGGCAAGGAGTCTCTGAGAGTCACGAACCAATTAAGCAAACTAAATGTCTCCTGCAAACTCCCCTCCCCTTTCGCTCCTCTTTTATTTCCTATGGGAGGGGCCATTCATCATCCACCTATGGCCTTACTCCCAAGTCGACCCTTGTTCCTTAGCTGTTCCCTTCGTCTGGCAACTCTGCGCATGCGCACACTGGGAATAGGCTCCAACTGTTCGTCTGCCTCACTGATGTCTGACTCCAAAGGCAGCTGATAACTGTCAGACAGCCCTGGCCCCATCTCTGCCTCTGACACAGAGCACTCGTCAGAGCCTTCCCCAGACTCCAGGACTGGCCCATGTTCCCCCCCAACCTCCTCACTGTCCGAATCTGCTGCCAGCTCCGCTGGCTGCTGGTGGGCCACAACACTGTCACATTTAGCTGTTTGTACTGCCTATTAGCCGGAACAGGAGGAGAAATTTATTAATGAAATCTGGCAGGCCAGAACACACACCTATTACTAGGCTGTATACACACTGGGCCACAAAGTTTGTAAGTCATGGTAGAAGCTTACTAGGACCTGACAAGCCAGCTCCTAATACTTGTGTGAAAGAGACCAACCCAGCTAGTTGCATTTGTGATCACAGCTCAACTTGACACATCCTTCAGAGGGCTGCCCCCACTGGTTGTAAGTACCAGACAGGAAACACTCCCCAGGCCTAAACGGAGAAAGACAACATCTCATTTTCTAAAGCCAGCTGACAGGAGCAGGGTCAAACAAAGCATCAGATTGCAGGGAACGAAACCCAGGATATGATTATTATCTTTGCTTGTTGTACTGTTTGCTCGGGTTAAAGTTTGTTTGTTTATTTGTGTAGTACTAAGAGACAGGATGTGTCCGATGGAAGCATCTTCCTTGAGAGTTTTTGGAATGACACTGTAGAACCACATTTCATTGTATAAAGCTTGCCCCCTGCTTAGTTTTCTGGACTGAAAAAGAGGCAGCTGCTGCAGACATGAAGATCTCCAGAAAGTTGGACATGGACCAAAGCAGAAGACAAACCAACCTATTCAGTGATGGTTTCTAAATCCCATCACTACTGGTTCGTGTGCACACTTGCGTGCACACGCAACACATCTGCGCCTGTGCAGAAGCTTCTGCGCACGTGCAGAAGCGTCCAGGGTGGGTGGGCAGAGCCTCCCGCCACCACCGCTACTGGTTCATAGAACCGTACCATACCAGTAGCAACCCACCGCTGAACCTATTACTAGGGAAATAGAGCATAGAAATAATCCTTATTCTTGTAATTAATTCCACTAAGCATGCTACTCAGTCCTTCAAGATAGTCCATTGCATTAACAGAAACTTGCAAGTATGAAAGTATCTCACTCGTCCCTGACTTCTTCCTGTGAAAAGGGTTCCTTCTGAAATGCTTTCTCCTCCTCCTCCTCCTCCTCCTCCTCCTCCTCCTCCCCACCCCCCGCCGCCTCCCCGCCCCCCTCCTCCGCCGTCGCCCCCCCTAACAGAAACTTGCAAGTATGAAAGTATCTCACTCGTCCCTGACTTCTTCCTGTGAAAAGGGTTCCTTCTGAAATGCTTTCTCCTCCTCCTCCTCCTCCTCCTCTCCTCCTCCTCCTCCTCCTCCTCCTCCTCCTCCTCCTCCTCCTCCTCCTCCTCCTCCTCCTCCTCCTCCTCCTCCTCCTCCTCCTCCTTTGGACTCAAAATCTCATTTATCAGACTCTTATCAGGGTGCAGCTCCCATTCCTGTCTTCCAAGATCATTTCCACATACCACTACAGGGACTCAGTATGGCCCAAAGAATTGGGACCACACATTAAATTCCAATTAAGCTAATTTATTGCTCTTGCTCATACACAAGAATCTAGTCAACTAATGCAATAAATAGATAGGAGTTAAGGGAATTCAAGAGAGATTGGACGTAGAAAGTTTGTGGCAATGTAATGACTCCAGGCTGATTTCTCTCTTGACTCCACCTTCAGGCTTTGCCTGTTCTTCTCCTACAGTATGTTGAATGCGACCTATGGATCATATACAACCACAAAGATGTGGTAAGCATCCTTATGTTCTTCTTGCAGCTTCAGGAATAGAGCTACCACATTTATGAAATTCTGAACAAGGACCAGGTGGCCATAAATCCTTTTGCTCTCATTTATTGGTCAACTCAAGTTTTTCAGGTCTGGTAGCGACCTTCTCTGAAGCACACAGCAGTTTGTAAATATAGCAGCCAATCTCCAAAAAGGACTCCAGTTAGAAATATGAGAGACAATCTTAACTTAAAGGTAGAGGAATGATACATACTATTTTTAATTTTGCAGAATTGGTTACAGAATTGTTGCAGACATTTGTTGTGCTTCTACTAGTCTTCTCTTTATTTGAGGCTCTCCTTTAGCCCTGTTGGAAGAAAAATCCAGTCCGGTTCCAAGCTGGGAGAAAGACGCTGGAAATAAAATGGAGGCTGGCTGCAGGAAAGAAGGCTTGGTTTATTTGGTTTTCCGGAAACAACAGTGACAGCAGCATGTTTCTGGGGTGGCTGACCAAAATGGGGTTGGGATAGGTGGGCTTTTATACATTCTTTAGGGCTTTGTGATTGAGATGCCTGTTCCTGTATAAGAATGTGTCCTTTAATATTTTAATGGCTGTTGCCAGATTCCTACGGGGTCATGTAGGGGTCATGGCTGGCTCTACAGGCAAAAGGGGAAATGCAAATCCTAGGTGTTTGTCTGAGCTAATCTTGTCAGCTCTGGCTTGCCTAATTGTGTTGCTTATTTGGAATCTCTTTGCTTATTAATAGATTGGCCCAGTCTTTCTGAATGGATACAAAATATCCATTCCAAAAGACCAGCCTCTTCTGCTTGAGGCTGTTTTCCTATGGCAGGCTGGGGCTGCTTTCTGACTTTGTTAAGATTTTTCTTCAGTTCTCTTTCGGGGGAAATATTCTATCCTGCCTCTTTTTAATATTAAGAATAAAGAATATTTTAATTGGGGGAGGGGGGGAGCTTCCTATAGCCCTAAATACTTTTTCCTACACAAAGTTCATGTCTATAATGACTGGAATACTCTCTTGTTTTATAATGAAGAAATGACAAATCCTAGATCCATATAACATCCAGAGGACTTGCTATGTGTGAATAGTTTAGACCAGGGGTGTCAAACTCGATTTCATTGAGGGCCACATCAGGGTTGTGTTTGACTTCGGAGGGTTGGGGTGAACATGGCCAGGGTGGGCGTGGCCAGCATGATGTCACTCGTGTCGGGGGCACCTGTGGCAGCCCAAGTGTTCTGCAAGCAAAAACGGGCTCCTGAGTTCTGTTTTCGGCTGCGCTGGCCTCCTGCAACCCTCTGCCATTGAAAACAGAGCTCGGGGGGGGGGCATGCACGGCCCTCATGAGCTCTGTTTTCAGCTGGGATGGTGTCCTGCAACCCTTTGCCAGTGCAAATGGAGCTCACGAGGGCTGGACGCGGCCCTCCCGAGCTCCATTTTCACTGGCAGAGGCACCGCGGGCCGGTCCTTTGCTGTTTCCAGGGCAGCCGCGCAGGCCAGATCTAAGCACCCCATGGGCCGGATCTGGCCCCTGGGCCTTGAGTTTGACACTCCTGGTTTAGACAGCTATTAGTGTAAATATTCTATAGGCAGTCCTTGACTTATAACCATAATTGTGATCAGAATTTTGGTTGTAAAGCAAGGCGGTTATTATGGGATTCACTCCCAAATTTGAAATTTTTTTGTGCTATGGTTATTAAGCAGATCATTGCAGTTGTTAAGCGAATAATACAGTTGTTAAGCAAATCTGGCTTTCCCCACTGACTTTGCTTGTTAGAAGCTGGCTGGGGAAGGTTACAAATAGTGATCAGGTGACCCCGGGACAGTTCAGTGATAAATACATGCCAGTTGTCCAAATTGTGATCACACAATGATAGGAATGCTCCAACAGTTGTATGTGCAAAAACCGGTCATAAATCTTTTTTTTCCATGTCGTAACTTTGAACAGTCCCTTAACAAATGGTTGTAAGTCAAGGACTACCTGTATTAGTAAACCACCCCAGTGAACGGATAGTATGCAACCGATCATCACGATGATGTCTGGAACCACTGTAAAAATGAGGAATTTAACAACGATCATTCTAGAAGATGTTCTACGGAGCCACAGTGGCGCAGTGGTTAGAGTGCAGTACTGCAGGCTACTTCTGCTGACTGCCGGCTGCCTGCAATTTGGCAGTTCAAATCTCACCAGGCTCAAGGTTGACTCAGCCTTCCATCCTTCCGAGGTGGGTAAAATGAGGACCCAGATTGTTGGGGGCCATATGTTGACTCTGTAAACCACTTAGAGAGGGCTGGAAAGCACTGTAAAGCGGTATATAAGTGCTATTGCTATTGCTACAATTGCGATCCTGAGGCAAATTCACCACGGCTAACTCGCGATGACCAACTTGGCACGACCAACTTGCCACGGCCAACTTGCCACAGGACAACTTGCCACCGCCATCTTGCCCACCGGACAACTCACTGCAGGAGAAGAGTTACACTAATATCAAAGAAATTTTGGAATAGAATCATTAAAGAAAGAATGCAAAAGGAGGGACAGAATTTAATGCTCATGGTAAAAATTAAAATATTTTTTATTTATTTTAAATAATTAAATAGAATTGTTACATTGTCCTGCAGCAAGTTGTCCCGTGGTGAGTTGGCCACGTCGAGTTGTACCACAGTGTGTTGGCCGTAATGAGTTGACTGCAATGAGTTGGCCGTGGCGAGTTGGCCATGGTGAGTTAGCCACAGCAAGCTGGCTGTGGCAAGTTGTCCCATTTCCAAGCAGAGTCCCCCTAAGTATAACTTAGTAAACTGCCAGGTACTTGTCAATATTCTTCCTGCCACCCCTTTTTATTTATTTATTTATTTACTTACTTATTTATTTTGGTACTCCCTGATAAAGAGCAAACCCGATAGGTTCATCAATTCAGTTGTGGGGCTGCTAAACACTGCTGTTGAAATGTATTTGGCTGCAGAATGATTTACTGGGGGTTTATGTCAGCACTGAGCAATGCAAGAAGGGAATTCATGGATCTCCAAACCGTGAATGTAAAAAAAAAAAAAAAAATTGCAAGTGAACAGCAGGGAGGAATATCATCCAAGTAAACCCAGTGCAAACCTGAGGGCTCTCTTCCCCTCTCCAACAACTGCTCAGAGTATTGTCATTGAGCTTATAAAACCACGGCATTAATAGCGTGGTAAAAATGAATGCTCTTACTATATTTCATGTCTTGTCTGCTTCGCCCATTTCCCTGTGAAAGGGATTCCAGTAAAATCGTGTCTCCTTTCTTTAAACTTTGGCATTTATTTATTCCAGCAATACCATCTGCAATAAATATATATAGAGAGAGGGACACCTATTTATTTCTTAACTGCACAAGGATTCCCAGAAGTTTACAGATGTGATTACAAAATCTGTAAAAAATAACATTAAAAGGCGTAGAACTTTGATCACATCACAGATGCTCTCTTGAATTTTTACCAGTCCTGAAGAGGCCCCTTGGACATGCACAATCCATCCATCCACTGATCCTACAGCTGGTAGACTACTAATTACGGCTACAAAATTCTAGATGGACTCTTTGTTGTCATCTTGTAGTCATCTGGTACCGATAGAAGAGAATATTTGTAGCTCAGGATTGAATTGTGGGGTCCTTGGTGCTCTCTGAGCTTGGTGGTTTTCTTGCAGATGTTTCATAATTCAACTAGGGAATATTATCAGTGCTAGAAGGGAGTAGGGTTTGAGAGGAGGAGGAGGAGGAGGAGGGCTGTGGGGGTCCTTTGTGCTCTCTGAGCTTTGTTGTTTACTTGCAGACGTTTCATGACCCAAACTAGCTAACATCATCAGTGCTAGAAGGGAGTGGGGTTTGAGAGGAGGACTGTGGGGTCCTTGGTGCTCTCTGAGCTTTGTTGTTTTCTTGCAGATGATTCATGACCCAACTACCAGTAGGCAACCTCATCAGTAGTCCTCTGATGCCAAATTTTTAGTAGCCCCAATCAGAAAAGGTTTAGTGCCCCTTTCCAAAGCTTAGATAACTGAAAAATGAGAAAAGCAAACTGCATTTTCAGTCCAAGGTGTATTCCCTCAATGGCTCAATTATTATATGTTAGGTAATAGTTGTGCAGGTTTTTACTTCATGAGGCCTGTGCTAATGAAAGCATCATTCATCTTTAAGATTCTTTGCATCATTCTATGAATTTGTATCCATTTTTTTTTTTTAGCATTCTTACAAAAGTCCACCCTGCGCGATAAATTGCTCACTCATGCTTTTCACATTCCCAACACTGATTTGAAACCCCCTTGTACATTTTTGAAATTAATGTACTGCTTTAAAAAGCCTGATAACTCTTGCATTGCTATAAATCTTTTTTCCATTGTCAAATGTAACGTAACGCTCCGAAGGAAAATTCTATAAAATATTAGCGAAGAACGCTAACATTAAGAACACATGGATTCTGTTTAACTTACTAAATTGTTCATTTTCTCCCAACCGCAAAGCTAAAAAAAGTTGGCTTCAAGATTTATATCCTACCTTTATTTGGGACAACTTGAGACAGCAATCATAACACTCTGCCCTTCTATTAACCTCACAAGAAGAACACTGTGAGTTGCGTTGGTTTAAGAAAAGGTGGCCAGCCAAAAGTCACCCAGCAAAGTAGAAGTAGAAATCACAGTCACCTGGTTTTCAGTCTAGTTGGCTTCCATAACTATTGCATCAAACTGGATGGTTTGTTTCTACACTGATGATGTTACCTAGTTTGGTAATGAAACATCTGCAAGAAAACAACCAAGCTCAGAGAATGCCAATACCCCACAGTTCAACCTTGAAGTACAAATAGTCTCTTCTATCAAGTATATTGATGACATATTCACAACAAATATCAAACTAGTTTGCTATTGCCTACTTGTAGGTCTGTGATGGCGAACCTATGGCACACGTGCCACAGGTGGCACACGGAGCCATATCTGCCGGCATGCGAGCCGTTGCCCTAGCTCAGCTCCAGCACGCATGTGTGCGCCGGCCAGCTGATTTTCGGCTTGCGCAGAGGCTCTGGGAGGGTGTTTTCGGCCTCCGGAGGGCCTCCAGAGGGCCTTTGGGGGGTCAGGGGAGGGCGTTTTCCCTGGAGCCTGGGGAGGGTGAAAAATGGGCCTACTGGGCCCACCGAAAGTCGGGAAATGGGCCATTTCCGGCCTCTGGAGGGCCTCCGGGGGCGGGGGAGGCCATTTTCACCCTCCCCAGGCTCTAGGGAAGCCTCTGGAGCATGGGGAGGGTGAAAGACGGGCCTACCGGGCTCACCGGAAGTCAGGAAATGGGCCATTTCCAGCCTCCGGAGGGCCTGGGCGGGGGGAGGCTGTTTTCGCCCTCCCCAGGCTCCAGGGAAGCCTCTGGAACCTGGGGAGGGCAAAAAACGGGCCTACCGGGCCCATTGGAAGTTGGAAAACGGGGGAGTGGGGGAGGTGGGATCGTGCGTGCATGCATGGGAGGGTCGTACACACATGCACAAGGGGGTGGGGCACGTTGGGTGCATTGAATTATGGGTGTGGGCACGCACGCGCACGTGCTTTCGGCACCCAAGGAAAAAAAGGTTCGCCATCACTGTTGTAGGTTGTTTTGAACTTCTCAATTTAGCTATGCCCTGAGACTTCCTGATATTCTCCCATGAGTATTAAGGAGTTCTGACCTTGATTAGCCAGTTAAGTTTCAGCCATGAGCTTACAGAAATGGAGAAATGCTCCCTTGCCTCTAACGTGAGCATGGTCTTTCTTGATAAGATTTGTGAAACGTGGAAATGGGTTTTTCCCGAGCTGCTGAGATCTCAAAGAAAACAGGAACCCTGTTGGATGCCAAGGTAAATTCAGAAATGGCAAAATCAAACCTTCTCAATCTCCATTTATTAAGACCAGAGACCACCTCAAGAAGATTAACAGAGTTGGAAGGGACCTTGTAGGTCATCTGGTCCAACCCCCCCCCCCCCCGCCCAAGCAGGAGACTCTACACCATTTCTGACAGATGGCAGTCCAGTCTCTTCTTGAAAGCTTCCAGTGATGAAGCTCCCACAACTTCTGAAGGCAACTTCTGTTCCATTGGTTGATTGCTCTCACTGAATTGTATTGCAGGTTTCTCTACTTTGGGTGGGCCCAGTAACAGGCTTCTGAGTGGCACCTTCATTTATGGAACACCCTTCCCTGAGAAGGTCCCAAAATTTTGACATTTCACTGAAGCAGTAGTAGTCCAGCATGTACCATGCATTTGGCCTATTAGGTTAATTTTATGGGCACTGAACCTCTTTAGTTCTGGGAGATTGGTTTTCACTGTTTATTTTTGGTTTTCATAGTTCCATAGTTCCAATAAGACATTTGGCCTTATTGTGCCCCACCCAAAGTCCACCAGGGTGGGTTATAAATATTTTGTACATAAACAAATGATAAATACTTCGTTAAGTCACATCTGGCTACAGCAGCAGTTCTCAACCTGTGGGTCGCGACCCCTTTGGGGGTCGAACGACCATTTCACAGGGGTCGCCGTGCGCGTTAGCCCGCCATCTTGGTGCCACCATCACTGCAGGGGTAAAAAGGTCCCGGTTCGGCCGTGCCTGCGGGTCGCCGTCAGCTGGTAGCCCGGACGCCGCCATTTGGGTGGTTCTACCCTCTGAGCATGCGCAGAATGCTTTGCGCATGCGCAGAGGGTAAAAGAACCCAAATGGCGGCGTCCGGGCGAAGTCTCCCACTTCCGACACTATCAGCTGTCCGGCAACCTGCAGGCAAGCCCGATCCCAGAGCATTTTGCCCCTGGTGCCACGCCCCCTTTGTCACCTCATCCCGCGCGGGGAGGGGGTCGCGGCGGCAGCGGGGGGGGTTGCGGGGGGGGTCGTGCCATTAGAAAGGTTGAGAACCACTGGGCTACAGAGTGATAGATAAGGGATTGTGAGGGAAGCTGCAAAGGTTTACAGAGAAATCTGTGAAAGTTCTAGCTAATGTTTAAAAGAGAAAAAGAAATTCTAGTTCGCACATTTAAAATGGAAAAGTAGACTGGATTTTCTAGGAATTTAGAGGGGTGGATCTGGTCCTAACCTCTTTCAGAAGATCTGGAATAATGCCTAGTATTATGTCAGTTATAAACTATTTAACACTTCATCAATTCCACCGCCCCCATTTTTCCATGTTCATTTTTCAGAGAACAATTTCAGAAATTTACCATCGCGGTAATTTATTTCTGTAGTAAGCCAGAGATGGAGAGGAAATAAGGAACACTTTCAAATGCCCTAATGTTTATCCTGTGCGGCAACAGGAAGGGAATTCATCTTTTTTTTTTTTTCTAAAATAGCAGAAAAGAAATATTGAACTTAAAAACTATTTGCCAAACTGCAGAGATAGCTCATAGTAAGGAAAACCAGAGTTTCTGAATTTCGAAACTTGCGTATTTTTGGCAGCTGTTGAAAGCAGGAGGAATTGAAAAGTTGCCAGATTTTTCTTAAAATTGCCCTTTGACTCATATGAGATGATTCATTTTAAGGTGGCAGAACACCAACAGATCCAGCTCATGTTATTCATGTACTACAGTGTTGAAATTGCAGAATGGATACCGGTATATAGACATATAAATCCCTTTATATAAATTGCATATATTCACATATATAAATGTACATTTATATTCATTAAGCCAATCAATTTACCCAACCTTTTAAACACACATCCATAGCTTTTGGAGAAATGTTGATCTTGAACAACTTCTAACTTTCCTGTTCAGTGAGGGTCAGTCATAAGGTACTGTCATCTACTGAACTAAATCTGAATTAAAGTTTAGGAACTGGAGAAGTCAATATTGGTTGCATTGAGTACAAGTCCACTATGTAAAAAGGGCGCTGTAAGGGTGACATTTACAGCATTCTCTAAGCCAGGTGTGTCAAACTCAAGGCCCCGGGGACCAGATCTGGCCTGCAGGGTGCTTACACCTGGCCCACAGGGCCACGGTGGAAACAGTGAAGGACTGGTGCTTCTGCCAGTGAAAATGGAGCTCGGGAGTGCTGCCCCAAACTCCGTTTTTGCTGGCAGAGGGTTGCAGGAGGCCGTCACAGCCGAAAATGGAGCTCGGGAGCCCGTTTTCACTGGCAGAGCGCTCGGGCCACCACAGGCGCCCCTGACATGAGTGACGTTGAGCTGGCCATGCCCACCCTGGCCACACCCACCCCAGCCCCCCAAAGTCAAACACAACCCTGATGCGGCCATCAATGAAATCGAGTTTGAGTTTAAAGAAGGCAGGGATGGATTTGTGGGGAGTTACAGCTAGACCCAAAGACTTGAGATCCCCAAAAGGCTACCGTAGAAGAATCTTATTGTTGTGTTTTAAGGCACAAGCCACTTTCTGCTGGGAATTCTGGTCAATCCTTCCCATTCTGCATAAGAGCCGAGGTGGCACAGTGGTTAGAGTGCAGCACTGCAGGCTACTTCAGCTGACTGCTAGCTGCAGTTCGGCAGTTCAAATCTCACCAGGTTCAAGGTTGACTCAGCCTTCCATCCTTCTGAGGTGGGTAAAATGAGGACCCAGATTGTTGGGGGCAATAGGCTGACTCTGTGAACCGCTTAGAGAGGTCTGTAAAGCACTGTAAAGCGGTATATAAGTCTAAGTGCTATTGCTATTGCTACTTCTTTAGGAATTTAACAAAAGGACCTACCTTTCTGTTTAGATATCACTAATGTAGTTGTATAGGGAAGAGTCTTTTTCAAAGCTGCGTAGCCCAAGACCTCCCATCTCATCCATTGACTTGATACTTTATTCTGAAGGACACATTAAGGTATGTTGTTTGAGTCGCTTAACTTTGGCTGACATCTGCTGAAATTCCACAGTTTCAACTCTTCGGGAAGTCATGAGCAAGTTTTTTTAAAAAAGAGGTTTGTCTCATTAAAAATAAAACAAAATGAAAATCCTGATTGGGTAAAGTGGAAACAGTGTCAAATCTCTCCCCAGACTTTGCTTTGGCAGTTTGAGAACCCGTGTGATAGACATTTATTTGTTTGTTTGTTTGTTTGTTTGTTTTATGATGAAATCATCTGATTTATTTTTGGAGAAGGATTACGCAAAGTCATTTTAGGAGACTGCGATATTTCAGACTTTGATAATCCTTGAATTAATGGAGGGCCTTTGATAGCACTGCATGTTTAGTTGTGAACAACACAGCATCTTCTTAATTCCCAAACCAGTTAAAGAACTCACTACCAAGCTTGGAGGGAAGAACCCACTTTGGCTTATACAGGCTGTGGGCCCCTCTCTCTGATGTTCATCCTAATAGTGTAGAGAAAAATATTGTCTATGGGTCAGATGAGATAAGTAGGGCAGAACTAATGCTTAATGCTGCTTAGAAGCCAAGTATTATCTATCAACCGTATCATATCTCTCTCTCTCTCTCTCTCTCTCTCTCTCTCTCTCTCTCTCTCTCTCTCGCTCACATCTATCTTTCTTTCTTTCTTACTTACTTACTTTCTTTCTTTCTTTCTTTCTATCATCTATTCTTTCTTTCTTTCTTTCTTTCTTTCTTTCTTTCTTTCTTTCTTTCTTTCTTTCTTTCTTTCTTTCTTTCTTTCTTTTTCTTTCCTTCCTTACTTCCTTCCTTCCTTCCTTCCTTCCTTCCTTCCTTACTTCCTTCGTTCCTTTCTTCTTTTCAGCCATCCTTTT
>QLTV01014916.1:8009372-8019472 GCA_003457575.1 Thermophis baileyi
ACTATTAAGTATATTCAGTTTTAAAAAAATTTTATTGCTTGAATCAGGAAAAAAGGTACAAAAAACCCCAAAAAAAAGGGGAAAAAAAGGAAAAAAAAGAAAAAAAAGAAAAGGGAAAGAAAGGGAAGGAAAGGAAAGGAAAGAGAAGGAAAGGAAAGGAGGAGGAAAGGAGGGAAAGAAAGGAAAGGAAAGATGGTGGAAGGGAAGGAAGGAAACTTCTGGTAAGGAAAGAAACTGGAATGGAGCAAGGGAAGTAAGGAAGAGAAGGGGAGAAGGAGAGAGAGAGACAAAGCTACCCAAGGAATTTCCATGCCATCAGGACTTGAACAGTCCTGGAGCAACAACTTCAACTTCTACCACATGTGTGTAGCAAGGAACAGAGTACTGACAACCCTCTGGCTCTTGATGACAACATGGTTCCTAGTTGGGACAATGCAACATCTCCAAGTGCCTACTTCTGTCTTTCTGGCCTTTTGAAAGAATAATTGAGACTGTATTCTACAAAACGTTTTGAATGAACTTTGGGAAAAACCAGCTATGTGGTGGGGGGGGGCAAGATTGAAAATGGGCATCGTCTCCGCCACTCTGTGGTTCTGAATTTAGTCCAGTCTCTGTGATGAGTGGCAGCTCTCTTGGAGTCCAGACTTCTCCCACCCAAAAACACATACAGACCCAGGCCCACTCGGCAGGCCGAGATGCACAAAGCTCGCTCCTGTTTCAATAAATGCTGCCTTTGTCCCCATTGAATGCCAATGGTGCTCAAAGAATGGATGACATTTCTGTGTGGCACAGGAGGGGTGTCAACTCGGGGTGGAGTAGGGGAGGAAAGAGAGGAGAAAAAGAATCAGTCTGTTGAGATTCCATCCTGACAAGGCCACCTTGGAAAGCTTGTCTGCTGTGGCATCAAAACACTCCAAGCATTGTCTTGGCTACGTTCTCTTTCTCTCTCTCCCCCTCCTCCACAGCACACCTGTTCCTTCAGAGTTTTCCTGTTGAGCCTTTTCAGACCCTCCTCCTCCTCTCCTCCTCCTTCCCTCCTCCTCCTCCCCCTCCACCTTCCCCCCTCCTCCTCCTCCTTCTTCATCTCCTTCTCCTCCTCCTCCACCACCACCTTCTTCTTCCTCCTCCTCTTCTCCTCCTCCTCCTCCTCCTCCTCCTCTTTCTTCTTCTTTCTTCTCCTCTTACTATCTCCACCACCCTCCACCTCCTCCTTCTCCTCTCCCTTCTTGTCCTTCTTCTCACTATCTACATCGCCTCCTCCTCCTTCATCTCCTTCTCCTCCACCACCACCTTCTTCTTCCTCTTCTTTTTCTCTTCCTCCTCCTCCTTCCCTCCTCCTCCACCTCCACCTTCCCCCCTCCTCCTCCTCCATCTCCTTCTCCTCCTGCTCCACCACCTTCTTCTTCTTCCTCCTCTTCTTCTCCTCCTCCTTCCCTCCTCCTCCTCCTCCACCCTTCTTTCTTCTCCTTCATCTTCTACTTATTTTATATTAGCACATCTCCTTCTCCTCCACCACCACCTTCTTCTTCTTCCTCTTCTTCTCCTCCTCCTCCTCCTCCTCCTCCTCTTTCTTCTTCTTTCTTCTCCTTCACCTTCTAATTATGGAATAGTAGAAGAAAGGAACAGCTGGGAGGGAGTGGAAGACCAAAATAACCCAGAGATGTAATCCTCAACTGAGGCCAGAAATGGAACAAGGGCTTAGGTCTGTTGGCTTCATTTATCAAAGGGATGGTGTCAGTTAGACATGGGTCTTTGGGAGAATTGGTTTCTGAAAGAAAGTCAGCAGAAAGGGAAAGTGAGCTTCCAAAAACAGGAGCAAGCACTTGGGGTTCATGGCATCGCTTTCCCATTGAGCAGGAAGGCAGCTGCTAAACCGTATTAGGGAGAGGTAGATTCTGAAGTCGAAAAAGTTTTATCAGTCCCTTTTGACTCAAGAACTAAATGTGCAAAATTAGCTAATTGAGTTCATTTTGGTTTATTTTTTATAAAATAAATAAATACTGCCCAGAGTCCTTCGGGAGTTGGGCGGCATATAAATTTTATAAATTATAAAATAAATTTCTGCCATGTAAGAGTGGACTTTGGGGCTACCAGATATAGACTGCAGAACCTCAGATGGCCACTAGATGGCAGGAATCGGAACCTTAACTGACACCACAATTACCTCTGGAAGCTTGAGTTGACCTCAAATGACCTTTGGAAACTTAACTGACCCCAGAATTATCCCTGGAAGCATGAGTTGACCTCAAGTGACATTTGGAACCTTACAAGACCTCAAAATTACCTTTGGAAGGTTGTGTTGACCTCAAATGACACCTGGAATATTAATTGACCCCCAAATTACCCCTGGAAGCTTGAGCTGACATCATATATCCTTTGGTACCTTAATTGACCACAGAATTTTACCACTGGAAGCTTGAGTTGACCTCAAAAGAACTTTGTAACCTTAATTGACCCGACAATTACCCCTGGAAGCTTGAGTTGACCTCAAATGACCCCAATAACCTTAATTAACTCCAGAATATCTCTGGAATATTGAGTTGACCGCAAATGACCTTTGTAGCCTTAATTGACCCCAGAATTACTCCTGGAATCTTGAGTTGACATCAAATAATCTTTGTAACCTTAATTGACCTCAGAATTACCTCAGGAAGCTTGAGTTGACCTCAAAGGACCTTTGTAACCTTAATTGACCTCAGAATTACCTTTGGAATATTGAGTTGACCCCAAATGACCTTTGTAACCTTAATTGACCCCAGAATTGTCTCTGAAAGCTTGAATTGACCTCAAATGACCTTTGTGACCTTATTTGACCCCAGTGTTATCCCTGGAAGCTTGAGTTATCCTCAAGGGACTCTTGAAACCTTAACTGACCCCAGAAGTACCCCTGAAAGTTTGAGTTGTAGCCATAATTACTCCTGGAAGTTTGAGTTGACCCTATAATGATCCCTGGAATCTTTAGCTGATGCCATAAGACCCCCTGAGAACTTGAGTTGATGTCAGGAGTTGATGCCTGGAGAGTTGGCAGAGCTGATGTTCCAGTGACTTTGCCCATTCCCTCTGGGTTAACTGGCTGAAACCTCTTGGATCCATCTCTCATCTTTCACCATGTCTTCACCTTCCTCTTCGTCTTCATCTCTCAGAGCTCTTCCACAGAGCAAGGAGTTCCTCTGTATCACAGTTTCTCAACCTTGGCAACTTTAAGCTTTGTGGACTTCAACTACCAGAATTCCCCAGCCATCTGGGAGTTGGAATACAGAATAACAGAGTTTGAAGTGACCTTGGAGGTCTTCTAATGCAGCCCCTTGCTCAAGCAGGAGACCCTACTTCATTCTGGACAAATGGCTTTCCTATCTCTTTTTAAAAACCTGTGCAATCTCTCCTTGAAGACCTTCAGTGATGGAGCACCCACAAGTTTTGAAGGCAAGCCATTCCACTGGTTAATTGTTCTCATTGTCAGGAAAGTTCTCCTTAATTCCAGGTTCTAGCTCTCCTTTATAGGTTTCTGTCTGTTACTTCTTGTCTTGCCCTCAGGTGCTTTGATGAAGAGGTCCACACATCTTAACATTGCCAAGTTTGCAAAACACTAGTCTAAACGGCCCAATCAGGGAGACACGATTCAATAGTCCTCTTGTCTCCATGAAGTTCTCCGACCTACAGTATACATTTGCTTCTCTTTGGATATATTGCAAACTCCTGTTGGAAGAAATGTCCATCTGGGTTCAGTTCCAAGTGGGGAGAAAGACACTGGAAACATGGAGACTGCTTGGAAAGATGGTTTATTGATGAACAGGATCACATGGCTTGAGCCATGAGCAGAAAAAAAGGGTAGAGGTGCTGGGAGGGCCTGGATTTTATGCCCTCTCTGGGCTTTTGAATTTGAGCTTGTATTCTGATTGGTTGTCAGACTCCCATGGGGCCATGCAGGGGTAACTTTGTAGGTTCTGTTTTGAGTCCCAAGCTTGGTTAAGCCTTGTTGGGTGATGTAATCTTCCCAGGTGCCATGTGGTGAGTTCTGTTGATAGATGGGTAGAGGGCTAATCCTACCTTTGTTGGATCTTGGGTGAGGGCATTTGCCTATGAATAGACCTAGCCATCTCTTTATCACTTAAATCTGCTGTGGGCTATTGAGGAGGGTGGGGGCTATTAAGGGTGAGTCTGCTTCCTGACTAAAAACATGTTTCTCCATTTCTCATCCAGGGAAATATAATATTCTGCCCTTTTAATATTTCCTAAAATATCTCATTTTTCTAGGAGAGGAGTAGGTGCTAACTTCCTACACTCCAACCTGGTAAAAACAACAGATGGATTCAAGGCAGAGTCCGAGGTTGATTTGAATTTGGGAGAGGGGAACAAACCAGAATTGTGTAATAATGGCATACACACAATAACACACACACACACAGGAGAGGGGAACAAACCAGAATTGTGTAATAATGGCATACACACAATAACACACACACACACACACACACACACACAAATATACACTCTTCATGCTACAGTATTTGTTTAATAAAAATCTGTTGAGGCAGCCACCAGTTAAATGAACATGTGAGATTATATATATTTTGTGTGTGTTAAATCTCTATTACCAGCTCCTTCCCCCTTTTTCTTTTCTTCCTAAGTTTCTTTTTCCTTTTCTTCTACCTTTCTTACCTGATTGGTTTCTCTTCTTGCTTGTCTTTAAGTTTTCACTTTCATTTCTCCTCTCTTGTGCTTGTTTCATTTTCAGTTCTTTCTGCCTACTTTTAGTTTGTAACTGAAACCGGTTACTCCCTCCTTGTTCCCTCCCTTCTCCCTGTTAGCTTCCTTGGTTTCAGACACTTTAAATAGACCCAAACATCAAGACTGATGTCTCCTTGGTTGCCTGTGATCTGGTTCTGGATTCTCCAGCCACCAGTTTGCTGAACAGCTTCAGAGTTCCCTCTGGAGGTCTGAAATCCTTCTGTCTCCCATCTACTGGAGGTCCTGTGGTGCCTTCTCTCCCAATAAATGTCTCTTCTTCCACTTCTTCTCTGAAGGACACCTTTAAAAAAGCCTACTAGCACCATGCCTGCCTCCAAACGTTCTCAGAAACATGTCTCCACTTCTGAAAAGGTAAGGAGGGCTTTGGGGCACAACGAGCTGCCGTGAGCCTTGAGACAACCTGTTATACAAGGTTGTGGTGATGTATCCAGTGGCTGAAGAAAACAGGGCAGTGGGAAACGTTATTTGTCTTTTTTTTTTTTGCCCTTCTTGTCTTTTTTGCCCTTCTTGTCTTTTTTGCCATTTGGACTTTTCAGAATAACAGAGTTGGAAGGGACCTTGGAGGTCTTCTAGTCCAACCTCCTGCTCAAGCAGCAGAGCCTATACCATTTTTGACAAATGGTTGTCCAGTCTCTTCTTTAAAACCCCCAGCGATGGGAGCCGTTCCACTGGTTGATTGTGAGGAAATTTCTCCTTAGTTCTAGATTGCTTCTCTCTTTGTTCGGTTTCCATCCATCGCTTCTTGTCTTGTCTTCTTGGTGCTTTGGGAAAGAGGTTGATTCTCCTCTTCTTTGTTTTATTTCTCAAGATATTCTTTCAAGGTGTTTTTCAGATATCTTGGCTGGGAACTTTGCAAGTAGTGTGTCTATTTAAATTATTCCAGATTATCCCCAAATGAGTCCTTTTTCCCAAAGATCCTTACCTGATTTATAAGTTTCATGAACAGAAATGTTGGCAAACGAGTAAGATGGTTTTCAAAGTGATAAGACAGATTCATAGTGATAGATCTATATCAAAGCAGTCATGATAAACATAATTTCAATGTTCAGAGTTAGTATATTATAGGGATGTATATTGGGTGGGATAAGAACTTATTTGGTGCAGTGATTCACTTAACAAGTGAGACAAGAAAGGTCCGGGTAAAACTCACTTAACAAATGTCTCGCTTAGCGACAGAAATTTTGGGCTCAGCTGTGGTCATAAGGCAAGGACTAACTGTACTTCCTCTGAAGTTTGGAGATAAGTGTTTGTTCTGCCCCAGCTACGAACCACGAAGAACGCAGCACACACAAAGTCTGTGCAAACCTTATTTTATTAAATAAAGACTACTAATACGCTTTCGTAGTAGTTTGTTCTAACAAAAATGCAGTTTCAATCAGTCTTTTATGCACAAAGGCTGTTAATTCAAATTCATTAACAGCCGACAAGAGTCCAAGGTAAAATAACTCAATTCTTGATGCAATTAGTCGTTCCGATATCAGTAATCCTACTGTGGTTTGGCAAGACGCCCAGAAGCAATTAGCAGAACAGATAACACAGGAACACCAGAGCCAAAGAGACATTTTCTGAATCCGATACACGAGGTGATTATGAAGAGTTGTTTCCTGCCATCGTCATCCCTTAAATAGGCTAGGGGCGTGGCCAATTAGCCCCAAGCCTTACTCCCGAGGAGACCTCCTCAGAAACCATTCCTGCCTTTTGGCCGCTCTGCGTGCCCGTGCATTGAGAATAGGCTCCTCCTCTTCTTCCTCTTCACTGATGGGAGCTTCTGGAGGTTCTGAAGGCCCTGGCTGAGTCTCCGCCTCTGGCACCGAGTCCACACCAACCTCCTCACTGTCCGACTAAGGTACCAGCTGCACAGGCCACTGGCGCATCACCGCAACAGCCTCTTCGCTGTCGGAGTCCGCACGGGTCACTGGCGGGCCACAACAGTGTTTTTCTAGCCTAGTAAGAGGACAGGTTATAGATTGGGGGTGGGGGAAGCCTTGCAAAATATTCAAATCAAAGAAATGTATCTGTTCGTAAAGTTTTATGAATAGTTTTATCACTTTATCACATGCATGAACTAGATGGAATAACACAGCTGCCCCTCTTGGGAAATGCTTGCAAATCAGAAAATCTGGATTTTGCTTCTTCCATGAAGTAATTTATCTCAGAGGTCTTCTAGATCCAGGGGTCTCCCACCAACCTTGGCAACTTTAAGACTCGTGGACTTCTAATTTCCCTAGAATTCCTCAGCTGAATTCTGGGAGTTGAAGTCCACGGGTCTTAAAAGTTGCCAAGGTTGGAGGCCCCTGATCTAGACGATACGGGGTGATATTTCTCTTGATCCCATGAACTTGTTGTAAATTCAGTTGAATCCTGGCAAATGCTGTGGAAGAAATGGTGGCGGGTTACTGTGCAGCAGAAAATAATCTTGGTTTGCTTCCTCTCCCATCCGCTAGGATTGCTGTAACAACATGCTAGCAAGATGCCCAAGGCAATATGGCGGCCGTAGTTGTGAAGGCAAACACAAAACCCAGGGAAAAGCTAACAAACAGGGGAAGGAAAGCACTTCAGACATGGACTTGAGGGGACATGATATGCAGGTACTGGCCAATGAGCATTGATCAGCTTATAGCCCATATAAGCCATTTTCTTAAGAGTTGTAGACACGCATATAACTATACTCTTAGACATGGTATCCTAATGCCCAACTAAACCTGGAAATCAGTCTAGCATCAATCTCAGATTAATTTAGAATGGACGACAAGGCTTATGATCTGGAAGTAACCTAATCTCAGTTCTCTTATTTCGAGTCTGCATATCATCATATGCTGCATAACCGTTGCAAGAATTAGAATAACAGAGTTGGAAGGGACCTTGGAGGTCTTCTAGTCCAACCCCATGCTTAGGCAGGAAACCCTACACCACTTCAAACAAATGGTTATCTAATCTCTTCTTAAAAACTTCCAGTGTTGGAGCATTTACAACTTCTGGAGGCAAGTTGTTCCACTGATTAATTGTTCTGTCAGGAAATTTCTCCTTAGTTCTAAGTTGCTTCTCTCCTTGATTAGTTTCCACCCATTGCTTCTTGTTCTACCCTCAGGTGCTTTGGAGAATAGTTTGACTCCCTCTTCGTGGCAACCCTTGAGATATCAGAACACTGTTATCATGTCACCCCTAGTCCTTCTTTTCATAAGCCTAGACATATCCAGTTCTTTATATGTTTTATCCTCGCGTCCCCTAATTTCTAAGGAGAAATTTCTCCTTAGTTTTAGGTTGCTTCTCTCCTTGATTAGTTTCCATCCATTGCTTCTTGTCCTGCCTTCACGTGCTTTGGAGGATAGGTTGTCCCCCTCTTCCTTGTGGCAGCCCCTGAGATACTGGAACACTGCTATCATGTCACCTCTAGTCCTTCTTTTCATTAAACTAGACATACCTAGTTCCAGCAACTGTTCTTTATATGTTTTAGCCTCGAGTCCCCTAATCATCTTTGTTTCTCTTCTCTGCACTCTTTCTAGAGTCTCAACATCTTTTTTACATCGTGGCAACCAAAATTGGATGCAGTATTCCAAGTGTGGCCTTACCAAGGCATTATCAAGTGGTATTAACACTTCACGTGATCTTGATTCTATCCCTCTGTTTAGGCAGCCTAGAACTGTGTTGGCTTTCTATTCTAACAACATATATCGCTGGAATTTTCTAAAATTCCATACAGTCCTGTCCGATTCTCAAGAGACTGCCTGGACAAGGTTTTTCAGAAATGGTTTGCCATTTCCTTCTTCTTAGGGTTGAAAGAGTATGACTGGCCCAAGATCATCCAGCTGGCTTTTGTGTCCAAGATGGGACTCGAACTCATGGCCTCCCGTTTCTAACCTATGTGCCAAACTGGGTCTCTAAATTAATGCTTTCTCAACTGCAGCATTGTGTCCAATGTCCTTTTGGCTTTTTTGGTTTTCATCTTAGTTGACAGGGATCATCTGGGGAATTGACAAAGACAATCATTTCATCACAGTCTTCTTCCCTGCTTTGGTGAGATGCGCCTTGGGTTGGAAATCTCTATTTTTCTTGGAAACAACTCCAGCTGTTCCATTAAACACTCCGCCAAAGAAAAGATGCTTCAGGGCTTTTTTTAAAAATCTGAATGATGATGATCAAAAAGCTAGACAAGCTTATCCACACAACTCCCTGACTTTGAGTCTATGTATGCGGTCTGCTTTCTCCTTGCCTTCTGTGGCCAGCTTCTACTTCCTCACCATTTATGAAAGAATAACAGAGTTGGAAGGAACCTTGGAGGTCTTCTAGTCCAACCCCTTGCTCAGGCAAGAAGCCCTAAACCATTTCAATGAAATGGTTGTCCAATCTCTTCTTAAAAACTTCCAGTGTTGGAGCAACCACAACTTCTGGAGGCAAGTCGTCCTACTGATTAATTGTTCTCACTATCAATAAATTTCTCCTTAGTTCTAGGTTGTTTCTCTCCTTGATTACCTTCCATCAGTTGCTTCTTGTTCTGCCTTCAGGTGCTTTGGAGAATAGGTTGACCCCCTCTTCTTTGTGGCAGCCCCTCAAATATTGGAAGACTGCCATCATGCCACCCCAAGGCCTTCTTTTCATTAAACTAGACATACCCAATTCCAGCAATCGTTCTTTATATGTTTTAACCTCCAGTCCCCCTAATCATCTTTGTTGCTCTTCTCTGTGGACATACATTCCCTAACTTTTCAGGAACTGAATTTTCCACTAGCCCCCTGACACCCCCCCACATCCCGCAGAAGCAGGAAAAGCTGCAATGTTTTGGAAATAAAGGAGTCCATTGTTCCTGCTCATGGAAACCAATGGAACCACTTTTTCTTCCATCATGTACATCGGTACAGTTCAACATGCTAGGATGTACTTTTCTGAAGTTCTCACACACCCAAAGCACAGCACAAATGTTCACCACCAACTGTGGGTTCAGCTCTCCTTGCCACGTTCAGTTTTTCTTTTCTTTTTTTTCTTTAACAATTCAAAAGTTATTTGGGTCTCTGTACCAAAACAATGTTCAAGTGTCCAGATTTCATTGAGGGCCGCATGAGGGTTGTGTTTGACCTCGGGGAATGGGGTGGGCATGGCCAGGGTGGGTGTGGCCAGCTCAATGTCACTCGTGTCAGGGGCACCTGTGGTGGCCAAATGCTAAGGCAGGACTTCCCTCAGACCCTCCCTCACTCTCAATACTGTAGAATAGAATAGAATAGAATAGAATAGAATAGAATAGAATAGAATAGAATAGAATAGAATAGAATAGAATAGAATAGAATAGAATAGAATAACAGAGTTGGAAGGGACCTTGGAGGTCTTCTAGTCCAACCCCCTGCTTAGGCAGGAAACCC
>QLTV01014916.1:8025331-8042361 GCA_003457575.1 Thermophis baileyi
GGCAGGACAAGAAGCAATGGATGGAAACTAATCAAGGAGAGAAGCAACCTAAAACTAAGGAGAAATTTCCTGACAGTTAGAACAATTAATCAGTGGAACAACTTGCCTCCAGAAGTTGTAAATGTGCCAACACTGGAAGTTTTTAAGAAGATACTGGATAACCATTTGTCTGAAATGGTATAGGGTTTCCTGCCTAAGCAGGGGGTTGGACTAGAAGACCTCCAAGGTCCCTTCCAACTCTGTTATTCTATCCTATCCTATCCTATCCCCACTTCGGGGTTTAAATCCATATAGAAAAGATGCCTTAAAATCTTACGTAATAAGAACTTGGTGGCTCTTAAGTTTTGGCTCTTTTTGCTTTTTATATTATTTATTCAAGACTGATAGATATTGTACAACAAGAAATGCAAGTGAAATGCAGATGTTTAGTTCAGTTCAATGGTCGTTCTTGGGATGAATTTAGGGTTGGTTAAAAAAAAAGAGAAGAAAATAGATGGTAAAACATATACATATTCCAAATAAATGATAGCCCAATCTGTAACTTAAACATATTAAGAGGGAAGTATAAACAGTGTTTATTACTGTTTTCCAAAAGCACATGTTTGTTGAGCAATTTAAGATAATTGAACTGAGCAATTTT
Organism: Thermophis baileyi; assembly: GCA_003457575.1. Classification (NCBI taxonomy): domain Eukaryota; kingdom Metazoa; phylum Chordata; class Lepidosauria; order Squamata; family Dipsadidae; genus Thermophis; species Thermophis baileyi. The sequence continues at coordinate 8,025,972 of QLTV01014916.1, forward strand.
ATGGGAACTGCCAAACTGTGTTTGTCTGGCTCACTCACTAATTTAACTCCAGTGTGTGCAAGTTTAATTTCATTTGTTTTATCCAGAAATCACTTCAAGTCTGTCAGCAATTCCAGAAATTGAATTAATGTCCCCCACCCCCCACCCCAAAAAAAATCACTCAGGCTTGTGTAAAACCTGTTTCCATTAAAAGCCTTCAGTTTTGGAGGGAAAGAGAAGAGAGATATTATTTTATTTTAAGATGTTTCATTGCCCCAATTTAATTGATAGTATTAACTATGAGAGAAGAAATATTAAATTGAACGCCCCCTATTAATACTCTTCACATAATAATCTTGTTTAATGCAGGTTAAATCCTAACCTGCATTATCCTTAGGACATATGGCTGAAGTTGGAATTTAATTTAATGAAACCTATCAGTCACTTCAAGTGGGACAACTATGAATAAATTCCAACAATATATCGTGCTGTTACCTGTAAATCATACTGATTTCTGAGTATGTAGGTATTTATTGTACAGGTAGTCCTCGACTTGCAACAGTTCATTTAGTGACCATTCAAAGTTACAACGGCACTGAAAAAAAGGGACTTATGACCGGGTTTCACACTTACAACCCATGGTCACATGATCAACATTGAGACGCTTGGCAACTGACTCACATTTATGACGGTCGCAGTGTCTCCCGGGGTCACGCGATCCCCTTTTGCGACCTTCTGACAAGCAAAGTCAACGGGAAAACCAGATTCACTTAACAACTGTGTTCTTAACTTATCAACTGCAGTGATTCACTTAACAAACATGGCAAGAAAAGTCATAAAATAGGGCAAAATTCACGTAACAAATGTCTCACTTAGCAACAGAAACTTTGGGCTCAATTGTGGTCGTAAGTCAAGGACTACCTGTATATACCAACTTTGTACCAGAAGAATACGGCTAGTCCCTGATTTACGTCCACAACTGAGCCCAACTTTTATTGCTGAACATGGCAGTTGTTAAGTGAGTTTTTTTCCATTTACCACCTCTTTTGCCACAGTTGTTAAGCGAATCACTGCAGTTGTTAAGTGAATTGGGCTTTCCCCCTTGACTTTGCTTGTCAGAAGGTCGCAAAAGGGGATCACGTGATCCCGGGGACACTATGACCCTCATAAATATGAGTCGGTTGCCAAGCGTTCGAATTTGATCCTGTGATCCTGGGAACGCTGCAACGGTCGTAAATGTGAAAAATGGTCATAAGTCACTTTTTCCAGTGCCGTTGTAACTTCAAATGGTCACTAAACAAATGGTTGTAAGTTGAAGACTGCGTGTGGTTTATGGCAACTGACAACCATGGCTAAAGATAAAACATAAGCAAATGATAATGTTATAAACAACATTTAGTTAGGCTTTGTTTTCGTTTGTCCTGGCAACATTTTATTTGCTTCCTACTTTTTACTTATTCCTTTCTTCGATGTTGCAAAAGGGATAGCATGATATCTATTTGGCCTCGCATCAACTATTGCAAAAAAAACCAACAACCCACACACAAAGAGATGGCAGATAACCAACAATCTGACTTGGTCTCCCCACACGTCATCCTTACTGAAGCGTGCAAACCAGCATCTGCATTTCCTGCGTCAGATGAGGAGAGCACATCTTTCTCCTTCTGTCCTGGCCACTTTTTACAGAGGCACAATTTTTAACAAACTTCATCCCTGTTTGGTTTGGTGGCAGCAGTGCCTCAGATAGAAAGTCCCTACAGAGAGTGGTGAGGACAGTAGAGAAGATTATAGGAAGCTCGCTTCCCAATATTCAGGATACTGCTTACAGGCGCTCTGTACTTGGAGCTCAAAGCATTGTTAGAGACCCCACACACCCACTTCACGGTCTGTTTCTGTTACTCTCCTCTAAGAGGAGGTTTTGAAGTATTTCTAGCAGGACTACCAGATTCTGTAACAGCTTTGTTCCCTAGGCCATCCATCTGGCAAAGTTGCAAGATTCGTTTTTCTCGCCATGTACATGTATACGTCTGAAGTAGACTGTGTTGTTTTCCTGTGCCATACAATATATGTGGGTATATGCATCATTTTGTATTTACTTATTTTTTATTTATTTATTTATTTTGTCGTGTTTATGTCATGAATATTGGAGGTGGAGACCCGATGAGAACTGTGGGCAACAAAATTTCATTTTAATGTATGCCGATTAGTGTACATTCAAAGTGACAATATAGTTATTCTAAGACTAAGCCATGGCAGTCATCTCCTGCTAGAACCTCCAAACGAGCTCAAGATATTGACCTCAAAAGACTTGCGAACGGTCGGATAATGAACTCCAATCCTACAAACGTAGTGACGATTAATTGAATGCCTTACACCATGGGCAACCTTCTTGTGAAGGTTCTGTAGGCATTTCCTGAGGCTGCTTCTCGAAAAAGACCCTTGTGTCTGTCCAGATTCAGAGTTGTAGCAGCAAAATGTGAGACTGGGTTTAATCCCTGTGCTTGCCTCCTCCATGCAGAGACCCTTGGAAAAACCCGATGGGCTGGACGTCTCGGATCAAAGCAAAGAACACCCTCAGCATCTCTGCGAGAAATGCAAAGTCCTGGGCTACTACTGCCGCCGTGTGCAATAAAGAAACCCACGAAGACTTGGGTCTGCCACCACAGATCCTGTGGTGGCAGCCAAAAGGGAAGGAGGAGGAACTGTCATCTAAGAACCTTCATCCGTCACCAATATTGCCTAACCTAATCATATGCCTTTCCTTTAACTGAATGTAACACTTTCCCTGTGTATGTACGGACATACAACTTGTATCTATAGGTCTATGTGGTGTGATGCATATTCCTTCCTTAAGGGTCTCGCAAAACAAGCCATGTTTTCATATGGGTGGAGACCAACTGACCACTTGCTGGACTATACCCGCCATACTCATGATGGATTTCCACCGCTACGGTGGTTTCCACTGATTGTTTACACAATTCCAGTATTCTACCCCAAGTGAACTAGTGTTGTTTGTCCAGAGAGATCTGTAAGGTCGGGAACATATGCTTGGATGAATTAAGGGGTGGGGTGGGATCAGGCAGGCATGACTCAAGATGCATTTTATGGGGGCAGTCTATAAGTCTCAATGCTATTGATAAATGCTTATTTTAGCTAATGCTGCCAACTAGAATTCTTTAAAGCTAAGGTTTTAGGAGGAATTAAGGATGTGGTGCAAATATTCAGTTTTCCTGACTGTGGACATGGTTTGGAAGTTCTACTAGCTTGCTTGCTTTCCAAGAATCTCGCAGGGCCACTGAAGAGAGGCTTTTGGTGAGTTTTAGGGTATTTTTTTAAATCTGAGGGCTGAAAAGAACAAGTGAATAATTGTCTGATGAGTGGTTTTCATGGAAGTGTGACAATGGTAGAACACGTAGAATGGAACAAGAATTTGTCTTTCTTGTGTAGCAACTTTATGCACGTTTATGTCAATGGAGGTCCCACTAAAATCCAGGAGACCTATTTCAGAACAAGCTTGCATAAATGCACTTATTTTTAAAGGCTGTTTTTGTTTATCCTAACTTCCCATGTAACCCTCACCTTTTTCTTTAGCTACCAATGGTGGCTAAATTTCCTATCCTCAGGCTGCATAACCAACATAATGTAGCCAACAAGAGGTGCATCATTTTGTCTTCAACAGACAAAGACTTTCTGAATTCAGCTCCCCCTCTCCACTTGTGTCTGTTTCTCTACCATCATTGTCCCCAAACAAATAATTTCGGGTGGAGTTTGGCCTGTACCTCCATCAACAATTAATGGTGGGACCAGCCAGAGTTTCATCTTTCTTTCATGCTATTCTTTCCCACATGAATGTTCTCTTAATGGGTTGGACTGCACCCCCCATTTAATCCCTGGCCAGCTAGGTGAAGGAAACAAAAGTTTGATACATTTAGAGAAGGAAGACTGAGAAACCCTCTCTCTCTCTCCCTCTCCCTCTCCCTCTCCGTCTCATCACAATTTTAGTGAAGCAGTGGCCTGTCTACCCATTTTCTCCATCCATCTAATAGAATCGCAAAGAGGAAATCAGCAAGTGTTGAATAGATTCCCTCTCCCCCGTTGGAAGGGACCTTGGAAGTCTTGTAGTCTAACCCAGGGGTGGGTTCCACTTACCTTCCCTACCGGTTCGCATCGTGACGGAAGTGCGTGTTTTGCACGCGCACACTCGCTTCGCTCACGCACGTGCCTATGTCACATTGGGGAAATGAGCCTCTGCGCATGCGCAGAAGCCTCTGCACATGCGCAGAGGGTTCTTTGCCAGCTGCGGCGACCGGAGGACTGGTTCGGGGGTGTGGACAGCCGGCCATCGCTGCCGGTTCGGCGAGCGGGTGCAAATTTCCGCCACTGGTACGGGCGAACCGGTCCGAACCGGCAGTAACCCACCACTGGTCTAACCCCCTGTTCAAACAGGAGACCCTATATTATTCTGGACAAATGGCTGTCCAATCTCTCTTAAAAACTTCCAGTGATCGACCTCCCACAATTTCTGAAGGCAACCCGTTCCACTGATTTAATTGTTCTCTCTGTCAGGAAATGTCTCCTTAATTCTAGGTTAGATCTCTCTTTGATAAGTTTCCATTCCTTAATTCCTGTCTTGCCCTCAGGTTTTTGGAGAATAGTTTGTCTCCCTCTTCTTGGTTCATCTACAGATTGCAATTTATTTCAATTCTTGCATGGTGCCATGACTAATATGTCTAATAGAAATGTGTCTAGGATCAAGATTTAGCCTTGAGTTTAGAACACCCAGAAATTTATTGTAGGAGTCTGTTTACACACTTCCGTTGGCCAAGATCAACTAAATGGGTAATCCCCATGGGATCACATCAAATCCAGTGGAGGTGGCCAATTGGCACCTTCAGTTGATAGTCTATTATAATGATTAAGACCTTTTCTTGGTGGCCTCTCAATGGGAGTCTATAATTTCAATTAGCCCTGAGTTTAGAACACCAGAAAAAGAGGATAGATTTCACTTACTGACACATAATGCAATATGCCGTATGATAGACCAAAATTTCATTTTCATGATAAGGTGCCCTGTAGCTCCACAGAAGGAGAGGTGTCCCACTGTGACCTTCCTCAATATTGGGTGGCAATTGACCTCTGAAAATGGTTTCCAGGGACCTGTGGAAGTTAAACTAAGGGTAATTTTTAATAAGATAGTTATTAAATGTACAACTGGAAAAAGTATTCTTTTTAACCATTTTTAATTCTTAGTAAAGGTAAATCGAATCAGATCTAATTCTGGTCCTTGGTTTACTTACAGAACAGAACAGAATAGAACAGAATTGGAAGGGACTTTGTAAGTCATCTAGTCCAACCCCCTGCCCAAGTTTTACTGTTTTTAAAAACTCAATTGCCATTCAACGTCTAACTTTGCCTCCATGGCTGTCTTAGAAGGAAGCATCTCAACCATGGTTCTTCCTAGTGCCAAGTTTCTGCCATTTTTATCAATCCAAGCAGATTTGCTAATCAAAATTCTCTGGCAGGATTAGGAGAGGTAGAAATAAATTTCTTGCGAATGAGAGGGGAAGTAGTCTCAAGTTCGTGACTGAAAAATATATCCATCTTATGTATTAATTTTACAGTGCATTCATTAAGTATTCAATGAGTCCAAAATGAATTTCAACAACTGTGGAATCAGACTGCAGCATAACAACATTGACAAAAGTCAAGGGGAACTGAATACATTCTGAATGCACTGTTGATGTCATGACAGCTTCAGAAAGTTGTTGTTCTGTCTAAATGTACCCATTTTCAGTGAAATAATAACTGCTATGTCTAGATAAAGTAAGGGTTTCTATGATTGTACAAAGACATTATCCTCATGTAGGTCTTCTCTATACTTCAAACAGACTCTAGCAATTCTGTTAAGCAAGAAAATTTTATGACAAAGCCAGTCTTTTACTGGAACTGTCCTGAATAATAGTTGAGCTTCTTTTTCTAAAATTACCTTCATTTAAAATGCTGTTAAAGCAGCGGTTGAAGCGTTCTAGGTATCCCCTGTTTGTTTCTATAGAAATCTAGTGTCAGGCATGAAGAATCTGGACCATACATTAAATTGAAGTTAAGAAGATTTTATTGCTCAAGCCTACAGGCAAGAATCTAATCAACACTAAATTGGCGCTAGATAAAGTCAATGGGATTGGACTTAAGACTGTTTGTGGGAGTATAAAGACTCTAGGCCAGGGGTGTCAAACTCGAGGCCCAGGGGCTGGATCCGGCCTGCGGGGTGCTTAGGTCTGGCCCATGGGGCCGCCTTGGAAATAACAAAGGACCGGCCAGCGGTGCCTCTGCCAGCAAAAAGGAGCTTGGGAGGGCTGCATGCGGCCCTCCCGAGCTCCGTTTTTGCTGGCAGAGGGTTTCAGGAGGCCGTCGCAGCCGAAAACGGAGCTCGGGAGCCTGTTTTCTCTGGCAGAATGCTTGGGCCACCACAGGTGCCCCCGACATGAGTGACATCGAGCTGGCCACACCCACCCCAGCGTCGCCCACTCCAGGCCGCCCGAAGTCAAACACAACCCTGATGTGGCCCTCAATGAAATCGAGTTTGACACCCCTGCTCTAGGCTAATGACTCGCTTAACTCCTCCCTCTGGCCCTGCCTGCTCTTCTACAACTAGAGGTGGATTAGGAATTCAGATCAGGGCAATATTGAACAGTGAACTTATGTTATACAAAATCAACCAAGACCTTCGCCAGATCATCAAGAAGAGTAATACGGTGCTCTGTACTGCAAATGGCAGGTTCTTTACATCTGGAAGAGTTTCAAGATACTGGTAGGACCCAGCACCTTAGAGAACTGGACCTGCCTTATTTTGCCAAACCACAAGAGTTCAGCAATGTAAGAATTCCAGGGTAAGGGTCTACAAGGCAGGGAGATATTTGACAGATCTAGCTACTCCTGTCTATCTATTCTTAGTCTCTTTCTATAAATTCCAAGTCAACCTGTACCTTTCTGCCAGAGAACTTAAGGAGCAGCATTCAAATGTAGTCTGTTCCAGCTATTTCCAAATACTCTCCAGAGATATGAGACGCTCCAAGACAGCATTATACCAATGGCTTGGTAGATTGGACTTGTTGGAGATGTTTGTCCAGCACATTTTGGGGGGGGGGGGAGAATTCTTGGCAAATGTTGCCAACACTAAGAATTATTTTCCAGATGTACATGGAACCTTACAATTTTTTGTGAACAACGTTTCCTTTTTCAAATCGGTGGGAAATTCCTGTATCTTAATACAAATAGTTGCAGCGTCTTGTACAGTATTGGAGTGAACTTCCTAATTTAGAAGAGTTGCTAAATCTGTTTAGGCTTCCATGGAAACCAGGTGCATCTCTTTATGGGGGTATTATGAACCTTATTAATCTGCCTTAAGCCATAGGTAGAAAGCTATTATTATTTTAGCTTCAAGTAAATTTTCTTGACACCGTTAGATCAAATGCATTAGCAGTTGGGTCATCATTTGTACTGGATCCAATGCGGGGGTGGGTTCCACTTCCCTACCGGTTCACATCGCGATGGAAGTCACGATGTGGAAATGACCTCCTGCGCATGCGCAGAAGCCTCTGCGCATACGCAGAGGGTTCTTTTCCAGCTGCGGCGACTGGAGAACCGGTTCAGGGGCATGGACAGCCGGCCATCACTGCCGGTTTGGCGAGTGGATGCAAAGTTCCGCTACCAGTATGGGAGAACCGGTCCGAACCGGCAGGAACCCACCACTGATCCAACCGTTGTATGGAAACGACTCCTTTAAATCCCATTATTGTCAGTAGGTTTATTATAAAAATGAATAGGTGTAGATGAATCCACGATTAGATCATTTCTGGATCAGTTTTTGTTTACATAGCAACTCCTCTGAATTAACAAAGCTGAAAGGTTTCCTCTGCATTGTTTACATGATTAAAGACTCAATTAATTGAGTCCAGCAAAAGAAAGTAAAGATTAATGGTATTATAACATGTTTTAAGAAAAAAGATATAAACCAGAGAATCTGGATAATTAGACTCCTGAAGTCACATTACCCTTTCTAACATTGTGTCATTATCCAGAGCAGGAAGAATATGCAGTGACGGCTTTTGAAGACTTGAACTTTAGTGTTAAAGTTCATTCGTTTTTTTTTCTTAAGTAGGAGTAAGAATTGAATAATAGGAGAAATACAATACAAGTAGCCTTATATTAAAACAGCTGCAGGTTTTGTTATTGTTGTTATTGTTGTTGTTTGAGCACTTATAAAATATTAACCAAAATCTTTCTAGTTGTTCTCATACCTGCCTACATAAAATTCCCCGAAGATATACTAGGAGAACAAAATGTAGATAAGATTATCATTATTTTTCAACAGATATTAAAAATGAAGGCCAGTTGAGCACAATTCATTTTAAATAGCAGGCGGTTGTTCTTAATTATCTTAACAGAATAACAGAGTTGGAAGGGACCGTGGAGGTCTTCTAGTCCAACCCCCTGCTCAAACAGGAGATCCTATCATTGCATGATCTCTGCGGTGGAAAGTCCAGCCCAAGCCGTTTCATGTAGGTTTAATACGTTATGCTAAAAAGATCTCTTCTGGATAGGATTCTGCAATTTGATTAAGGTCAGTGGCAGACAGAACTCAGAATGTAGGTTTTGTGTGCGTGAGACTCTAGGAAACACCCTGACTTTAAAGACAGCTGAGAAAAGAACTCTGAAGTTCATTGATAGCAAGAATTAATAGCAGCGCTATTGATGGAACAAATCAGTTGTGTACGGTATGATTTTGCAAATCTGTTGAGATCATTGCCTGCTAAAAAGGGTTGATTTTAAACCAGATTGTGAAGTTTTTCATTCAGGGTTGCAAATGACTGACATGAAAACAAAGGGGTCATCTGCAGTGGGGCAAGTGACGTCCTACGTGCCTTATATTGAATTCCTCTATCAGCCTTGTGACACTGCAATTCAACAGAGAGTAGATTCTAATTCGGCTTTCTAAGAATGTTTCATGCCACATTGTCTTATAAGACAAAGTCCCTGACTCCCGGGGCCGGGCCACACAAACAAGCGAAGCCCCATCCGTGGGATGCAGACACACCCCCTCCAGTCCACGGGAAAACCTCTCTCCATGGAACCGGTCCTCTGGTGCCCCAAAGGGTTGGGGGCCGCTGTTATAAGACATGGTTTTATATCTAGCCAAACTTTCAGTGCTCTTTCCTTTCATGTCTGCAAAAAAACCACTGCCTCTAGAAATATTTCTGTGTGATTGTAGCACTGGTTGAGCCTGACCGATATGGTAACTGAACAAAATGAAGGCTTGTGTTTTCTTAGGATAATTGTCAAAAGGGACAATCGTGTGCAGTTAATAAATGTAGTCCATGGATATTAATGTTTACTCTCCCTTGTTATGAAATATTTTACAGTTTTACTTGCAGAAGTGTATTTATCTTGAGTTATACTTGACATAGTGTTCCTCTCCATATTTTTTTTTTTTTAATACTGTGTGTGTATTTTGGAGAACTTTTTAGATGTTTAAAATTTTTGAATGGTTACAAATATTTCTTTGTAATACTGAATTGTTATTGGAAGACTTTGCAGTAACCTTTCTGTATATATTTGAGGGTCTTTTAAAATTACTATTGTTAGTTTTGCTTGAGGCTTTTTTTAAAGTGTTTTTACAACTCTGAAGCATTCAGAAAGGGTCTTAGTTTTCTATACTATGATACTAACAGAGCTAAGAGTTTTCTTAAGTATTATACAAAATTAAGGGTTTATCCTCAAGAAAATATTTATGGAAGGAATTTGTGTTTTTTTTTCTTTTTCTTTTTTTTTACAGTGCCTTTGTCTGTATAAAATATGCAACCGAGCTACATTAAGAAGGAAATATTGTCTACATAGAATATTATATGAAAGTTGATACATAATTCTGACAAGAAAATGAAGCCTTGCAATTCTTTTAAGCCATATTGTTCTTCTTATTGCTTATATTTGGATGAAAATATCAGTATTAAGTAACCAGTGTATTATTTGGGTGTTTAGAACTTATATTAATATGCTTATTCGATTTATTTATATGTGTATTATGGAAAGTATTATTGCCTTTTTAGAAAAGCTAGGACTGATTTTATAAGAATCAGGTTGTTGGAGTTACTTTTTCCACTTAATGGCCTTGAGTGAAACACACTAACAATCCAGACCTAAGACATGCATTTGGGCTGGGCCTAATGACTGCCACATCTGCCCATTGTCAGCAGAAACTCTAGTGCAAAGATAAGAACTGAAGCGTAAATGCTCTATGGATATTTTTCACACATTGCACTTAAACGCACACCTAGGATCTTTCTGTTTAAAAAAAAAACAATCTTCATTTCTGTTAGAAATTCTGTTTATATATAGCATCACAGAGCAGTAAAGCACAGTCACCATGTGCTTTACTGCTCAACTGTTCAACTGTAACAGGAAACAGAAAACTCTTACTTAGAGCATAGAGTATATAGCATAGATCCAAACTTGTAAACACTGCCATCTACTGGCTGAATACACATACATTCCAACAATGAATTCCAACAATTTCCATATCTGAAGGGTCAAATTTTAGAAAGTAAAAAGCACATACATGAACCAGATTGGTCTGCTAGACAGTTGAGCACCACTCTTCGTGGCATGCACTCTCTCGTGAGGAGAACTCTGGGTGTCTTGTTGTGTAAGGTGTGAAATGATCCAAAGAGTTGCTGTTTCTGAAATGCTATAGGATGGTTGGATGTGTTCTTTTTTTTTTATGCTGCATCTTAGAGGTGAGCAGGGTACGCCTTGCCCTACCCAACGATGCTGAAAACTGTTGAAGAAACATTTCACTGAGGTCTGGAAAGCAATAAGGCTGGCGTTAAAGCAATGCACTCAGTCATTGGCTGTAACCAAGAAAGGGTTGCGGTGATATAAGCATTTTGTGTTAATGTTTATTTAGAATGCATAACGTGATACAGTATGCATGTTAGAATCATGTATATTATATGCATCTTATTCTTTACGGTTTCCCATAGTTCCGTTATATTAAGATTGTTTGTTTGTTTGTTTTAAACCCTGTTTAAAACGAGCTCGGGCCCGCACTGAGCTCTTAATGTCTCTTACAAAAGTTATTTAGAGCAGCAAACTACAATATATGAAACTAATGTTGTCGTTATATTAATTTCTGCCAATTTCAATTAGTTTAATTACTTACTTTTATATAAAAAAAAATGTAGCTGTACTCATTTGACTTCTCAGTTGTATAATTTTTCTCTTCTTTAACCGGTCGTTAACTTGTACAGCTTTTTTTTTTTAATGAAGAAAATAATAACTTTTCTATGGACATGGGCCTCAGAGAAGACAGGCTTAGCTCAGCCACCAAAGTGACAACTGACTATAAAAAGGGTTGCGGAAAAGACTGTCGAAATTCTGCTGTGGATTGTCCATAAAATGGCATTCCGACATGTGCCTTAATTGCTGGATAGTATTAGCTTGTCTTTCGTGTTATGGCAGTTTAATGCTGTATTAAAATACTGCAAACAAACAAGGAATACCACTGTCTCCTGTGCTTTGTTTCTTGGGAGCTTTGCGTGGGTTTTTAGGTTGTGCTGAACCCAGAATGGAATTGGGGAATCCTAGAAGGAGAGACCATGAAATCCAGATGTGGAATTGGAGACTGGAGCATAGGTAGTCCTCTAAACCACAAATTTGTTAAGTGAGTTTTGCCTCCATTTTATAACCTGTCTTGCCATGGTTGTGAAGTGAAACCACTCCAGTTAAGTCCGTAACATGGCTGTTAAGTGAAATCTGGCTTTCCCGTTGACGTTGCTTGTCGGAAAATCCTGGAAAACTGATCACGTGACTCAGGGGTGAAATTCAATTTTTTTCCCTACCGGTTCTGTGGGCGTGGCTTGGTGGGCATGGTGTGGCTTGGTGGGCGTGGGCATGGAAGGGGAAGGATACTGCAAAATCTCCACTCCCACCCCACTCCAGGGGAAGGATACTGCAAAATCTCCACTCCCGCCCCACTCCAGGAGAAGGATACTGCAAAATCTCCACTCCCACCCCACTCCAGGGGAAGGATACTGCAAAATCTCCATTCCCACCCCACTCCAGGGGAAGGATACTGCAAAATCCCCATTCCCTCCCCACTCTGGGGCTAGCCAGAGGTGGTATTTGCCGGTTCTCCGAACTACTCAAAATTTCCGCTATCGGTTCTCCAGAACCTGTCAGAACCTGCTGAATTTCACCCCTGACGTGACTCCACATAAATACATGCCAGTTGCCAAGTGTCCCATTTTGATCACGTGACCATGGGGATGCTGCAACGGTCCTATGTGTGAAGTCACTTTTTTTCCAGAGCCTTCTAACTTTTGAACGGTCACTAAACGAGCGGTTGTAAGTCAAGGACTACCTGGTCAGCCATCAGCCCTTCCCACTCTGTTATTCAAGGAGATGCTTCCTCTGAGGTCAGATATTGGGGTCCTGGGGTTTTTAATCCTTCCTGCAAAATGCTGCACTTCCACATTTTCAAGAAGGCAACATAATTTAGAACGGAAGTTGCTATCCAGGCAGTCGTTGTCCACAGACACAACTCTTAACTTTAATCATGGCTAACCAAGAAAACCAATGAATCTCAGAACAAAAAAAAAATCCATGGTTCTCCCTCACAGGCATTGAGGTTAGAGGCTTTTACTCAGGCAGTGCAAGCAACAACTTGGTCAAAAAGCAATAGGTCAACAGTTCCTACTAGAAATTCTTCATCCGTCTCCAAAAATAAGCATACACAACAATACACATGCAACACTATCTGTTTCCTTTTCATTGGGCTTGCCCATGAAAGAACATCCTGTCTTGGCCAATGGAGAAGACACAGCATCTCTTAATTTGTCTCAGACTAGAGTTTCTCTGGTCTGAAGACCAATGTTTCACCAATGCAGAGGTGAGCTGGATTTCACAATTCAAGGCTTCTGCTCCACAGGGCCTTGTCAGATTCCAGATGCCCTCAACACATCTTACAGGTGAGCTGTCCCTCACATGTCAGTATTTGAAACAGAAAATAATAAAAATGATGTGCATATGTTGAGTTAGTGCAATGGTAACTACAGTACCTACAGTACAGAATATCTTATGCCACCAGACTTGAAATTTTGGGCTTAGACAATTTAAAACTATGCCGCCTTCGATCTGACCTAAGTGTAGCACATAAAATTATCTGCTACAATGTCCTACCTGTCAATGACTATTTCAGCTTCAACCGCAACAATACACGAGCACACAATAGATAGAAACTTAATGTAAACCGCTCCAAACTTGATTGCAGAAAATACAACTTCAGCAACAGAGTGGTCAATGCCTGGAATGCACTACCTGACTCTGTAGTTTCTTCCCCAAATCCCCAAAACTTTAACCTTAGACTGTCTACCATTGACCTCACCCCATTCCTAAGAGGTCTGTAAGGGGCGTGCATAAGCGCACCAACATGCCTACCGTCCCTGTCCTAATGTCCCCATGTATTCGTAACCATCTCATGTATTCATAACCATATTTATACATTTTATGTATTCACGATCATGTTTATACTTTTTCTGTAACCTTATATATGCTTGACAAAATAAACAAATAAATAAAAAAAATAAAGTACAGTAATAAATAATGGAATCAGTTAAGCTGTTGACTTAACACTGGAGAAGTCCAGCTTCAAACATACCCTAAGCCATAAAAATTGTCTAGATAACTTTGGTCTGGCCACTCTTGTCTCAACCTCACCCCCTTGATATTTGGATGATAAGGATCTTCATTTTATCACCCAAATACAGAAGACGTGCAAAGAAGAGCAACTAAGATGATTAAAGGCCTGGAGACTAAAACATACAAAGAACGGTTGCAGGATTTGGGTTTGGCTAGTCTAGAGAAAAGAAGGACTAGGGGGTACATGATAGCAGCATTCCAGTATTTGAGGGGCTGCCACCCCTCAAATACTCAGCACCAAGGACCCCTCATTTCCAACCTGAGCTATTTTCCAAGGCACCAGAATGTCAGACAAGGAATAATGGATGGAAACTGACCAAGGAGAGATTCAACCTGGAAATAAGGAGAAAGTTTCTGACAGTGAGAGCGATCAACCAGTGGAACAGAAGTTGCCTTCGGAGGTTGTGAGAGTTCCAACACTTGAGACTTTCAAGAGGAAATTAGACTGCCATTTGTCGGAAATGGTGTAGGGACTCCTGCTTGAGCGGGGGGGGGTTGGACTAGATGACCTACAAGGTCCCTTCCAACTCTGTTACTCTGTTACTCGGTTACATTCTCTCCTTTTAGTAAAAATAATGGTTTGACAACGAAACCCAACATTTGTCCCAATCTTCATTGCCTACCTATCCTAAAGGGATCATTGTTCACATAACATTTTCAATCTAACTGCTATAAGCACAATGTGTTTGCTGGTCACAAAAAAGCTAGGTGACAATCATACGAAACCAGGTTTAAAAGCAACCTAAATGAGCATAGGGCTGTGTGTTGCATCACAGTTATTGGTACTCCCTGAATGGGATTATTATAATTTATTTTCACCACTGCCAGGGATAACAATAATTGTGTTTCCCGGGGATAACCCAGGATACAATACAGCCTCATATCTCTGGACCTCTCTGGAGGAGGAGGGGAGCCCTGTTGAGGATGGAAATAAAAAATCTGAACACTGGACAGATTTCCTGTCGACTTAACAGGATTTGGAGACAGGCAGTCTGGATACTTTTTGAAAAGAGATAAACAGAACAAAAGACTCAACCATAAAAAAAAAAAACCTTATTTGACAAGAATATATTTATCTTCATATTTCGAGTTCCTGCACTTAATTTCTCTTGCACACAGGGAACACCGCATCGTGAGGCAATCCAGCTAGGTCAGCACTGGGAAGGCATAACAAAGTTCAAAGGTTAAGCTCTAGGCCAGGGGTGTCAAACTCAATTTCATTGAGGGCCGCATCAAGGCTGTGGTTGACCTTGGGGGGTGTGGGTGTGGCAGACTGTGTGGGTGTGGCCAACTGTGTGGGCGTGGCCAGCTTGATGCCACTCCCCAAACTGCTGGCATGTTTCCTCTTCGCATTGGGTAGACCGGGCTGAAGCTACGCTGGCCTGATCTTTCCTCTTTGCATTGGGTAGACCAGGACAGCCCCGTGGGCTGTATCCGACCACATTGCGAGCCGTATCTGGCCCGCGGGTCTTGAGTTTGACACCCCTGCTCTAGGGATATATTGACATTATATATCCATACATTTATTTTGACCATTCATTCTTGCCCCCAGTTGTTTTCCTACAGTTAGGATAACCCGGAGTGGTGGTGTCCTAGATGAATGTATCATTCTTGGTTCGGAATGAGATGAGTTCCCTTAACATCCAAATGATGCTACGACTATAAATTTGCATAAATCTCTGTATATTCCCTGTTGTTGCCATGGTTGGGGAGGTTTGATTTCAAGACAGTTGCTGGCCCCAAATAACTTTTAGAATGAATGAGCTGGAAGGGACCTTGGAGGTCTTCTAGTCCAGCCCCCTGCTCAAGCAGGAGAACCTATACTATTTCAGATAAGTGACTGCTTAGACTCTTCTTAAAAACCTCCAGTGATGGAGCGTCCACTTTTTCTGAAGGCAAGCTGTTCCACTGGTTAATTGTCCTCATTGTTAGGAAGTTTCTCCTTATTTCCAGGTTGCTTCTCTCTTTGAAGGTATCTTTTGAAGCTATCTGGATTTTCACAGCCCAGATCTGGGAACTGATTTCTCCACAAGTGACAAGTCATAGGGATGGGGACAAATAGAACAGAAAATAGATGGGCAAAATTTTGAGATTCATGTGTCCTCCTGCCAGGGACACAAGAGAATTGAAGGGTCCTTCCCTGGTGGTCTCTGAGCTTGGTTGTTTTCCTGCAGATGTTTCATTACGCAACCTAAAACCATCTCTATCTATTGGACCTGATGGACTATGTGCATATTTCTTAAAAAAGCTTTCCACAGCCTTAGCTGAACCTCTTAGCATAATCTTCGATAAATCTTTCAGGACTAGCTCCTTACCCAACTTATGGTCCCTAGCCACAGTCATCCCTATCTTCAAAAAAGGAGATCCCAGCAATGTCGAAAATTACAGACCAATCTCATTATGTTGCGTCACCTGCAAAGTCATGGAATCAATCATAAACCAATCCATTACCCTCCACCTAGAAACTAACAACCTACTTTCTAACAAACAATTTGGTTTCAGGAAAAAATTATCCTGTAATCTGCAACTCCTACACTGCAAAAACATATGGACTACACAACTCGATCAGGGTAAAGCAATAGACGCAATTTACATAGACTTTTGTAAAGCCTTTGATTCAGTGGTACACGACAAACTACTTCTGAAACTAAAATCTTAT
>QLTV01014916.1:8068947-8086232 GCA_003457575.1 Thermophis baileyi
CCACACAGGATACCACTACCAAACACCCACGCAAAAAACAAACCCAAACCCATACAACTGAGTCACGACCACACACCAGAAGCCAGACCGCAGCTGCATCATTAACCACTCCAACCCCCTCTACTCCATACAGGAAGCAAACTGACCCCCACCCAATTACAACACAGCCAAGCCCCCAACCAATCCCAACACACCTCCACCCAACCAGAACACAGCCAAGCTCCCACCCTATCAGTTCAAACCCCACTGGCAGTTAAACGGAAGAAACAGCTGCAATTCTCGCATTGCTCCTAGAAGCACGAGGCCGAAGACACAAGCCTGATATCCAGCCTGATGATGACGAATGAGACTTCGTCGAAACGTCGCAACCACATCTCCAACTTCACGCGGGAGAAAACCCGAATAACCATAGACCTACATATATACATATACATATACATATATATACATACATATATATACATACATACATATATACACACACACACACACACACACATATACACACACACAGACACACCGTATTTTTCGGACTATGAGACGCACTGGTGTATAAGAGGCACCAAGATTTCAAAGAGGTAACAAAAAAAAAGTTTTTGCCCTCCCCCAGCCCCCAGGAGCACTCTGCAGACCTCCCAAACCCTCTGCACACCCCGTTTTTGTGAAAAACGGGCAATTTTTGCCCTCCCCCAGCCCCCAGGAGCACTTTACAGACATACAAATACACACACACACACACACACACACACACACACACACACACACACTGGAGAACCTACAAAATCTGCACTGAGACAAAAACAGAAAACACTTACTTCACAGATCTGTACATTGGGGAAACAAAACAACCACTCCACAAATGCATGGCACAACATAGGAGAACAAACCCATCAGGACAAGATTCAGCAGTCCATCTGCATTTGAAAGACAAAGGCCACTCTTGAAGACAACAAAGTCCACATTTTGGACAGAGAGGACCATTAGTTTGGAAGAGAGGTCAAAGAGGCCATCTATTTCAAAATTGAACAGCCCTCTCTCAACAGAGGGGGAGGGAGACGACACCATCTATCTCCTATCTACGACACAGTCCTTTCAACAGTTCCAAAAAGGCTCCACACCCATTTGCACCACTCAGGTGACCCTGAGGACACAGACAAACCTCCAAGTGGCCTCAATGATTCTCTAAAAGGATGCAAATGAGCAGCTGTCTGCAAGGAATATAAATCATCTTAACAAGAAGTTGCTTTTGCGTTTCTTTATGGGATTAAGGAACTGCTTCTCTTTAACCTAAGAAAGACATAAAACCATCTTCTCCTATCAAAGGTATTTAATATATTACATACTTAAACGAACATGTTATAAAAATACCATTTATTATCAATAGAGAACATGAGCCAACAAGTTCAAAAATACTTTAAAGAATGAGAAAATCATGGACCGAGATATCACATTTGTTGTTAGACTTTTCCATATAAAGGTAGTCTCAACCAACGACCGCAACTAAAGACCAGAAAAAAAATCCATCACGATGTGACTTCACTCCCATTTTATGACCCGTTTTCGCCACAGTTGTGAAGCCAGACATCACAGGATTGTGATCTGTGACTTTCCTTGAGGGCTTCCACACGGACGTTGTTGGAAGCCAACTGTGATCATGTGACTGCAAGACACTGCAACCGTTGTACGTGAGCCAGTTGCCATGCACCCAAATAACAGTCATATGGTCAGGGGAGATAATGTGACAGTTGTAACTTGGAGAATGGGTTGGATGTCACTTTATTCAGCACTGCTGTAATTTTGAACTGTACAAATGGCCCAGGGGTGGGTTCTAACTTACCTCACTGCTGGTTCGCTTCCTCCTGCGCCACGTGGCCGCGCCTTGTGGGCACGCGCGTTTATGCACAGTGCCGAAAAATAAAAATTCCCAAAAAAAAAAGCCGAAAACAACATAGTGACACATGCGCAGTGCCGGAAACTCGGCTTCTGCGCATGTGTAAAAGAAAAAAAATCCAAAAAAAATCCCAATTTTTAAAAAAAAAAAAAAAAATTCCAAAAAAAACCTGAACCGGCTCCGTGACATCACTGTGACATCACTGTGACATCACCAGCTTATCGCTACCGGTTCAGGCGAACCGGTCCGAACCGGGAGGAACCCACCTCTGAAATGGCCGTTATGTCGAGGATACCTGTATATGGCAACGTTTTCAACCTTCAGCGAAATGACCATTAGAGAGTTATAAATTCACATAAAAAGGGTCATCACATTTCAAAATCTGATAAAAGACACACATACATGGCTTCAATTTTTAACTCTGCTCGCTTAGTGGAGACATGTGCAATCACTTACAGACTACAGCATGGGTATTTTCAGCTTGCCTTCAGCAGAATTCAAGATGGCTGCTTACGTCAACAGTTCAAGTTCCTCATAAACCCCCAACATAGGACAGGTAAGAGTTACCGTATTTTCTATTTCCTGTTTTGCAGCCCTGACTGCAATTCCATTATTGTAGGATTCTGGTGAAATCAGAACCTACCTTTAGATTCCTGAGATAAAGACGATGGTACCAATGATGTGGGTCACCAGCCTTAACGACATGCTATATCTATGTTGTGAAACTGAATGTGGAGATCTAGGACAGTAATCTGAATTAATCCCCCCCCGCCCCCCCAAAAAAGGGACGATGGGAAAATCCGTTGTGAAATTCACGGCTCATGAGATGAACCAGCGAACCGTCTGGGTTTAGAATTTCTGTTTTAATTGGGCGTGGCAAGCTTAAAAGCGCAAATAATTGAATTAGTAATCCAGTTCATCTACTTACAGTCTCAAAGCTGTGCCTACCAGCTTGGCAGCTATTTAATCTACTTTTAAATAAAGCAAAATGTAATCCAACACTGGTTCTGATACAGAATTGTAAGAGGAGAAATATACTGTTGAGTATATACATCAGCCATCATGCTATATTTACAACGGTGAATATACCAGTGGGTACGTTTTCCCTGATGCTTGAATTCAGTCATTCAAAGCTGCATCTGAATTTTTTTTTCTTTTTTTTTTTTTCAAGTGAATAAAAATATTCTGGTTGTTTTTGTACCATATTCCTAAATTCAGATTCTAAGAGCAGCACATTCCTTTCAAGTGCTAATTCTAAGCAGCCCAAACAAACATAATTTTGTTCTTGTTATGATCCAGGCACAGGAGCAGTTTCAGACAAACTGTAGGAAATCCATTAATTCCATGTTTGTGGCTTGGAGGGTTCTTCAGTCTTCCAAGTCACGGAAACATGAAGAGCTTTAACTGAGAGACAATATATTCTTTTAAGAGTTTGTGTTTGAAGTTTAAAGGGGAAGAGGCTACTATGAAGCCATCTTGACTTAATGGCCTAGACAAACCTACTTCCACTTCAAATGCGAAAAATTCAAGTACCAATTTAACCAACGGCAGGATAACCTTTTAATACAATCCAACTAGCTACGGTTCTCACATTTTCTGCTACTAAGCTACTGTGGATAGAAAATTTAATTTGGGTATTAAAAAGTGATACAAGCTATTGAAATTAAGAGTTCAAGGTGGTTCAAATGACAACTGGACTTCTTCATGTACTTCAGCGGCGTCCAAGGGGATTAACTGAGAAATCTCTAAGTCAATAGTTTTGAGGCATTCTTTTCTGCATCTCTGATTCTTCAGAGAAGACATCTTGAGGTCAGAGGTTGAATGATCACAGCTGGCCACAGTCGGTAATGACTATCTTCTTTGAAGTCTTTCCACTCTTTGACCCAAAGCTTTCAATTTTTTTCACAACGTCCATTCCTTCTTTGACGTGGCCAAACACAACATGCTTTCCATCCAGCCTGCAATGCAAACAAAATAACAGACAAATAACAGAATGTCAGAATAACAGAGCTTGAAGGGACCTTCCCCCATTGACGTGGCCTTGTCAGGAGGTCGCAAAAGGTGGATCACGTGACCTGGGGGACACTGCAACCGTCATAAAGATGAGTCAGTTGCCGAGAGTCTAGATTTTGATCATGTGATCACAGGGATGCTGTCATGGTGTGAAAAACAAGCCTAAGTCACTTTTTTCAATGCCGTTGTAACTTCGAATAGTCACTAAATGAACTGTTGTAAGCCGAGGACTGCTGTAAATGAGGAGAGACCCTGCCAGTCACATTGGGCAACCCTTAAAAGGTCAAACCAATGTCCCCATCGCTCCCCTGGCTGGCCTCCAAGGATGGGAGCTGGGAGAAGGCGAGTCCTGATGGGCCCTTCCCAATCAATCACTCAGAATAGAGCCGGAAGGGACCTTCAAGGTCTTCTGGTCCAACCCCCTGCTCAAGCAGGAGACCCTATACCATTTCAAATTGGTCATCCAATCTCTTCTTAAAAACCTCCAGTGATGGAGAACCCACAACTTCTGAAGGCAAGCCATTTCTCTGGTTAATTGTCCTCACTGTTAGGAAGTTTCTCCTTAATTCCAGGTTGCTTCTCCCTTTGATTAGTTTCCACCCATTGTTTCTTGTCTTGCCTTCTGGTGCTTTAGAAAATAGGTTGATCCCCTCTTCCTTGTGGCAACCTCTTAGATACTGGAACACTGCTATCATGTCAACTCTTAATTCTTTTTTTTCCCCACTAGAATAGACATATCCAATTCCTGCAACCATTCTTCATATGTTTTAGTTAATGTTGATGTATAAAGTACTGTTGTGAAGCTACTTCTGTGACAGCATATTAAAAACGGACATTTTAAGATGCTCCACCTAAAAGAAACCTTTGTAACTTTCCTTCCTGTTTCTCCACGTGATAAAAGCTGAACTAAAATGGGTTAGGAAAGTTGGCAGCATGCCAGAATTAGCAAGCCTTAATTTGAAACCATCCAGCAAACAATGATATAACATGGTTTGGAACAACATTGCAAATGAAGGCCTCTTCAAAGTAGGAAGGTAGTTATTGATTGGAAACAAAATAAAAAAAGTGTAATTCTAGCAAAGACGCACTGATAATTTACAGCACCACAGATCCACAGAGGCTGTCCTTAAGAAAGTATTAAATTCAATGTGATGTAAGCAAATTCATGTCTTTGTTGGGGATACAGGCTGGCAAATCCTCAGAAAAATATTCTTCTCTCCTGTTATCTCCCAAGCAGCCGTATTCATTTTTAATCCAACGTTCAAACTCCAAAAGTTTGATACATTCAGAAATCCCATTAGCCAGATCTGTGATTCAGGGTATACTGCTTTTGAAGAATGAAAATTAGTTTAATCACCATAGTTATCATTATTAACGGAATTATTCTTCGTGAGTTGGTCTTTTTGTAATAGAAAGCTTAGGAGACTGATCAAAACTTCCTACATCACATTCAGAACAGAAAGTTATTTGTTCATCTTGTCTCAACAATACTTTCCTAGAACAGCCAGAAACTGATACAGATTTTGAGTTTTAAAATTGAGTACAGATAATCCTCAATTTGTAACCACAATGGATCCCAACATTTATGTTGCTAAGTGAGACATTTGTTAAGTGAGTTTTGCCCCGTTACGACTTTTCTTGCCACAGTGGTTAAGTGAATCACTGCAGCTGATAAGTTAGTAACCCGGTCGTTAAGTGAATCTGGCTTCCTCATTGGTTTTGCTTGTCAAGGAGGTCACAAAAAGGGGATCGCATGATCCCGGGACATTGCATCCGTCGTAAATATGAGTCAGTTGCCATTTTGATCACATGACCGTGGGGATGCTGTAATGGTCATAAGTGTGAAAAACAGTCATAAGTCACTTTTTTCAGTGTAAACCACTTCGGTCACTAAATGAACTGTCGTTAAGTCGAGGACTACCTGCAGTTAAGGGTGAGAAGGCAAGAGACCCCCTCTTTGGTTTGTTTTCACTTCAGAGTAACTTTTTACCAACTTGGTCTGCCCCAGATGGGCCAGGCTAAAACTCTCACCGTGGCTACTGTTTGCAGACAAGCTGAAAGGTTAAAATTAAAATTAAGATCGGCCCTGGAAAAATTAGACAAACACTGAACTTTGGTAGGAAGGCTAACTGAGAGGCAGGATCGTCAGAAAAAACGCTTTTGCAACAGAAAGTTGAAATGTTGACAGAGGCTGGTCAGCAGGGCAATCCTTGCTCCCAAAAGTCTAGAGATCATTGACCAGAAGGGTGGCCTTTGACTAAGGTCTAGCTGAGCAAACAAAATCAAAGATAATTTGATGGACAGTAGGCTTCTACTGAACACCAAGAGTAATTTAAAAAAGAAATCAAAAGGCTGAGATTCCCCTCCCCCCAAAACCTGTAGCTCTTCTTTGGATATTGGAAGACTGCTATCATGTCACCCCCTTCTCTTCATTAAACTAGACACACCCAATTCCTGCAACCGTTCTTTGTATGTTTAAGCCTCCAGTCCTCTAATGATCTTTGTTGCTCTTCTCCGCACTCTTTCTAGAGCAGCGGTTCTCAACCTGTGGGTCGCGGCCCCGTGGGGGGTCGAACGACCCTTTCACAGGCATCACCTAAGCGCGCGCTAGCCCGCCACGCCCCCTTTGTCACCTCATCGAGCGCGGGGAGGGGGCGGGGCAAGGGTAGCGGTGACGGGGTGAAATTTTGAAATGAATTAAAAACAGTTAGGACTATGAGCAAGGTAATGGTTTCCCCTATCCAGTCATATCGGACTCTAGGGAGAGGTGCTCACCTCTCTTAGCGTTTCCGAAGTCTCCCGCTTCCATCGCTATCAGCTGTCCGGCGACCCGCAGGCAAGCCCGAACCGGGAGCATTTCACCCCTGGTGCCACGCCCCCTTTGTCACCTCATCCCACGCGGGGAGGGGGTCGCTGTGACGGGGGGGTCGCGGCGGCGGGGAGGGGTCATGGGGGGGTCGCGCCATTAGAAAGGTTGAGAACCACTGTTCTAGAGCCTCAACATCTTTTTTGTAATGTGGTGACCAAAACTGGATGTGGTGTGGTCTTATTAAGGTTTTATGTAGGGCCCAATTGAAAGAGATTTTATGCATGAAAAAGTTAACACTCAAATATTGGAAGACCGCTATCATCAGGCACAACCAATTCCTACAACCGTTCTTCATATATTATAGCTCCTAGGCCTCTAATCATCTTTGTTGCTCTTAACAGAATAACAGAGTTGGAAGGGACCTTGTAAGTCATCTAGTCCAACCCCCAGGTGCAGGAGACCCCACACCATTTCTGACAGATGGCAGTCCAGTCTCTTCTTGAAAGCTTCCAGTGATGAAGCTCCCACAAGTGCTGAAGGCAAGCGGCACCACTGGTTGAAGGCAAGCTTGTTCCGTCTTCTCTGAACTCTTTCCAAAATCTCAACATCTTTATTGGTATTGGGCTGACCAAAACTGGATGCCGTATTCTAAGTGTCAATCAATCGAATTGAGTACATTAAGAACACCCTGAGTCACATTTTATACATTCCTTAATGCAGGGGTGGTATTCTACCGGTTCGGGCGAACCGGATGCTCCGACGATCAGGTGGGCCCACCCGCCCGTCCCTGCGCTTTACTGACCTATATCTTCTCAGCTGATTCGTGCTGCAGAGCGGATTGCCGCGCCTCAGCTGTGTTTCTCCCCAGCAATAACGCGGAAGGTAAGTTTTCGTAAAACTGCGCATGAAGTGCGCGATCACCAAACCGGTTGTTAAACTGGTAGGATCCCACCACTGCCTTAATGCTTACCAATCTGTTTTGGCCGTGCAAATGAAGAACTGAGATCCGTTTGTGTTGGGGCCAGCATTGGCCATTGAGAGGATACCTGCAAGAAAACAAGAGGGCGATTTAACTTCGCTAAACAAAAGGAGAGAACAGCCAATCACGGAGAGAGGTTTTCGCATGAAGCCTCTTCTTTGGTGGGTTTTATTTTGGGGGTCTTGTATTCAAGCTTAGGGAATGATATTCCCCAAGAAGTCACAATGCAGCCCGTTGTTGGAGCTAAAACTCACGAACATTTGCTGGAAGAATCAGATAGAAGCGTTTGTCAGAGAACCTTCACAAAAAGGACCAATTAATTTTCCCCTTTGTGCCGGAATCCAGTACCGCTTCCTTCTTTCAGTCACTTTCTTTAAATGTTAGAATAATTTACCCATTTGCCTTTAGAAATACGAAAGATGAACTCCCAAATTCTGATTGGCAAAAACCACCCACAAGACTTGTCAACACGCCACCTTGGAGAAGTTATGAACTCCATCTTCCAGCAGTCAACATCCAAAACTTTTGGTAAAGACCCAATTTTATCTAAGAATTTTAAATATTGATAGTGCGATTGGCATAAGTCTAGAATCATATGAAGAATCATATCTCTGCTAGAATAAAATGAATGCACAATGCTGTATTTCCTTCCTAATATATGAGAACAGACACTGGTGTCAACTTGCATTCCTGACCTGCTCTTGAATTGCCATAGGCAGGGGGAAGGGGAACCGAGCCTCGCAGCTGCAGCAAGGGAATCGCACTGCAGTCAAAACAAAAGCACATTCCAGCCATCTCTATGTCAAGGCCATCTCCATGGATATCCACAGTGGCCGGAGGGAGGGACTCTATAACCTGCGAAATTGCTTCGTTGGGAAATGTGACTGATGACACACCTTGGGGAGAGGGGAAAACAGGGTGAGAGCCGGGGCGTGAATTAAGTGAGGTCAGAGTTGGCTTCAATTGGAACGTGCTGACATGAAGCTCCTAATAAATAACTGGATTTCTTTTGAAGCTTGGCTCGAGGCTCATGATTTAATTAGGGAATCGGTTGGAACCCTGACAACTGGTGATTGCCAAGTTTAGTGTTTTAAAAAGTGAACAACCAGGACTTTAGTCTATACTTGGAAATCAATGGATGACCAGGGTTAATATTTG
The DNA here is from genome assembly GCA_003457575.1 of Thermophis baileyi. Lineage (NCBI taxonomy): Eukaryota > Metazoa > Chordata > Lepidosauria > Squamata > Dipsadidae > Thermophis > Thermophis baileyi. The sequence goes on from QLTV01014916.1 coordinate 8,077,798, forward strand.
TTATTCTTATTTTGCTTATTTATATTCCTTGAGTATTTTACAGCTGTTTATGTATAGGAACTATAACAGTGATGGCAAACCTTTTAGGCACAGAGTGCCCAAACCGGAAGGCGCGCACACAGAGCGCTGGAAACCTGACAACCAGCTGGCCGGCGCACATGCACGCCTTGGAAACCCGATGACCAGCTGGCTGAGCTGGGGTAACGCGCGTGCCCATAGAGAGGGCTCTACGTGTCACCTCTGGCACGCGTGCCATAGGCTCGCCATCACGGAACTATAAGATACTCAAGGCAGCAAGAATTGAAGCAGTAAATTGAATAAATAAACTGTAATTATTGATGACCTACATCAAGACAAATGAGAGCCAGCTGCTGTTCTTTTGGCTTGACCCAACATGGAAACTTTAAGTACAATTCTAAATGTAATAATAATCTGAAATGTGGTTATTTATGTTATAACCTACAAGGTGGCATAGACAGGGAAAGGTTTGTTCTCATTTATTCTTACAACAGGCCATGAGGTAGGCTGAACTAAAAACAGTGACCAACTTTCCCCACGAGATCTAAATTTTAAATCCAGTCCCTACTTCCTACTGGTCTTCATTCCAGTGCATGGATAATTATAGGGGGGGAAAATGGGTGGTTTTTTTTTCTTTTGGGGAGAGAAGTTGCCAAACAATGCAAAAATGCTTCATTAAACAAGTACCCTCCACTTCTCAGCAATGGATTCCAGAAAACCTCGAAAACTCTACAACAGATCCTTCGAGAAAAGTTTAAAACAGATCCTTAAGGGGAACCGCCCAATCAAATTCTTCCAGCGATATTTTCCTCGACAAAACCTCACCTTAATCTAGGCTTCATTCCCCCCCCCCCATACCTTGGATCTTGACAAGTATTGATTTCAAATCAAACAAATTGAAAAAAAAGAAAGAAAGTAAGTTGAGTGTTGCTTTTGCATATAACTGCAATAGTAGACTTTGGCGTTAGTTTTCACTTATCTTAAAGTGATATCTGAATCAGTTTCAAAAGTTCGCCATTATTAAAACAGTCATTGGTGCAGAGGGCATGAAAGATCAGCTCCACACCGCGAAGGTCCTCTTAAATTGATTTATTGCTAATAATGTTTATGCGCTTATGCGCAAGGATCTTTTAATCTAAGAGTTAACACTTGATTGGAGTTAGAGAAGGGTCAACGGCATTCAAGGGAGGTTGGATTCAGTTCGCTTGTGGCTACGTAGGGATTCTGGGCCGATCCCTCTTTTGACTCCCTCCCCAGATTCTGCCACTCTTTCTTTTAAGTGGCTCCCTGAACAATGAAATTAATTCTGAGACTTCAGTTCTATAACAAACACGTGCCGACATCCAGAAGGATGAACGGGAAAACTTGCTTACCGGGTCCAACATGTTTAAGAATGAAATTTTCATCCGGAAAGCGACTGCCATAGATAGATTTTCCTCCCGTACCGTTGTGATTCGTAAAGTCACCAGCCTGGGAGGGGGAAAAAAACCCATGTTTGTGTCAAATTATATACATGTATTAAAGAAACGCAATCCTAGAAGACTGGAATTTTCAGCAATCGGATGTCCTTTATGTTTGTAACAAAAGTTTTGCTAAATGAGAAGATTCATAACCCCTACCGTAGGTAACCAATTTAGTTAATACAGTATATCCCACTTTTCTTTAAAATAAAAAATCAGGTACTAACCTGGTATTTTAAAATACTATACAGGTTGTCTTCAACTTACAACAGTTCATTTAGTGACTGTTCAAAGTTACAACGGCACTGAAAAAAGTGATTTGTGGCTGTTTTTCACACTTATGACCGTTACAGCATCCCCACGGTCACGTGATCCAAATTCATATGCTTAGCAACCGGTTCATATTTATGACGGTCTCAGTGTCCCGGGGTCACGTGATCCCCTTTTGTGACCTTCTGACAATGGAGAAGCCAGATTCGCTTAACAACTGGGCTACTAACTTAACAACGGCGGTGAATCGCTTAACAACGGTGATGAGAAAGGTCGCAAAATGGGGCAAAACTCCACTTAACAAATGTCTCACTTAACAACAGAAATTGTGGGCTCAATTGTGGTCGTAAGTTGAGGATCACCCGTATGCATTTAAAACTTAAATCAGGAAGATGGAATCAGTTGCAAAGTATGAGGAAAGCCAACTCTTCATCCTTTGCCTGAATATAGGCAGAGCTGGGAAATTCTTAGGAATAAGTAATAACAGAAAACAGAATCAAAAATAGAAACCGTTCACTTTTGTGTGGTTGCTAGCCTGGATTTAGAGGAGGTTAGACTTCAGGGAGAAACCTGCTTATCTCTTGTTTGAAGTCAGACAGACTCACAAAAGCACTTGGCACTCTTGGAGGAATTTTAATTTCAGATATTTTAATCCTGAGCTGTTTTATCTGTTTAATCCTACCTAGCACCCTGAATTGTACCCAAAGTGAATTGGTATAACCAGTGTGACAGGAAGAAGAGAAGTTAATGAACTTACCATATTTTTCAGAGTATAAGACACACCTTTTTCCCCCCTAAAAGAAGCTGAAAATTTGGGTGCGTCTTATACTTCGAATGTAGCTTTTCTGAAGCTTTTTTTCAAGCCCTAACGAGGTGCTAACAGTGAAGCAATCTTCCGTGCTTTGCTAGCTAAGCGATCTTCCCTTTGCCTGTTTTTTTCATTGCTACTCCCTCCAAAGGTTTTTTCCAGCCCTAAGTCTTTGCAGGCTTTTTTCATTGCTACTCCTTCCGAAGAAGGTTTTTTTTTAAGCCCTAACCAGGGGATAAAATAATGTGCTGAAGCTGACCAGACTAAGGACGCTAGCCAGATGAATACCTGGTAGGCAGATTTCCCCCCCTATTTTCCTCCCCAAAAACTAAGGTGCGTCTTATACTCCGGTGCATCTTATACTCTGAAAAATACGGTATATATTTCAGAACCATCTTATACTCTACAATCTTCCCAAAAAGAGAAGTTAAAGGGAATAAGTAACTAACTTGTAGGCAGCCAACAAAGGGCCTTTCTTCTTTAGCTAGAGGCAAGCTACTACTGCCTACTTCAAACCAAAAAGAAATAGACCTAATAAAAATTAGTTAAGCAAGTCCCGTTTCAATTCGCCCTGTCTACTTTTATTGAAAGTCAAGGGTGGAAACAGTTGGTCTCAGACCTCTAAGGATTCTGCCATCATCGCGGCAGACTAGAGGTAGGTACAGTCACCTGAGAGATTAGAAATGAAAAATATGTAGACTCATACCTGCTCCAATCTGCACAGAATAAAACCTTCATTCAGAATAGAGCTGGTAGAGACCTTAGAGGTCTTCTAGTCCACCCCCCTGCTCAAGCAGGAGACCCTATACCATTTCAGACAGGTGGCTTTCCAGTCTCTTCTTAAAAACCTCCAGTGATGGAGCACCCACAACTTATGAAGGCAAGCCACTCCACTGATTAATTGTCCTCACTGTTAGGAAGTTTCTCCTTAAGTCCAGGTTGCTTCTCTCCTTGATGTTTTCATCCATTGCTTCTTGTCTTGCCTTCTGGTACTTTGGAAAATAAATTGACCCCCTCTTTTTTGTGGCAGCCCCTCAAATATTGGAAGACTGCTATCATATCACCCCTAGTCCTTCTTTTCTTTAGGGTGGCCATACCCAATTCCAGCAACCCTTCTTCATATTTTTAGTCTCCAGGCCTTTAATCATCTTAGTTGCTCTTCTCTGCACTTTTTCCAAAGTCTCAACACCTTTTTTGTAATGTGGTGACCAAAACTAGATGTGTGCGGTCTTACTAGGGGTTATGTAGGAGCCAATTGAAAGAGATTTGATGCATGAAAAAAAAATTAGGAACATGAGGATAATCAAAGTGACAAAAGATCTTCTACTTGAGCTTCCTGACAGTTAGAAATTTCCTGACAGTTAGAACAATTAACCAGTGGAACAACTTGAAGTTGTGTGAATTCTCCAACACTGGAAGTATTTAAGAAGAGATTGGACAGCCATTTGTCTGAAGTGGTGTAGGGTTTCTTGCCTGAGCAGGGGGTTGGACTAGAAGACCTCCAAGGTCCCTTCCTCCTCTCCTCTCCTCTCCTCTCCTCCCCTCCTCCACTTCTCTTCTCTCTTCCTATTCCCATTCCAGTTCCCATACATTTAACAATTTCCTTTTTTTTAACCATACTGAAATCTGTACGGCTCATTCCCAAAACTTAACATGCCTGGAAGCACACCTATCATTTAGCGAGGCTGACAGATCAAAGCCCTGTACCTTTGTTTTAATTAGCTCTGCCACCCAGAGCTTAAATGTAAATTGTGGAATGATAGACATTGTTATTACAGCTCTTTATGATACACACTTAAATGCAACTTACTTTTAAGTGGCAATACTTCAGATGACAATTCTATTTAGAAAACCTGACAACAGAATTCAAATATATCCAGAATGCAGGATGTATCATACATTTCCACTGGACCACTGATGATATTTCCAGGTGAGATCATTTATAAATTATCTAAGCTCTTATCCTCATGTTAAAGTATTTAGCCAATGGAATAGGAATGGGAATGGGAATGGGATGGGAATGGGATGGGATGGGATGGGATGGGATGGAATAGAATAGAATAGAATAGAATAGAATAGAATAGAATAGAATAGAATAGAATAGAATAGAATAGAATAGAATAGAATAGAATAGAATAGGAATAGAATAGAATAGAATAGAATAACAGAGTTGGAAGGGACCTTGGAGGTCTTCTAATCCAAACCCCTGCTTAGGCAGGAAACCCTATACCATTTCAGACAAATGGTTATCCAATCTCTTCTTAAAAACTTCCAGTGTTTTTAAGGTCTACAAAGCTGATTACATTTGTATACAGGTAGTCCTCAATTTACAATTATTCATTTAGTGATTGTTCGGTACTGAAAAAAGGGACTTATGGCATCCCCCACACGGTCATGTGATCAAAATTCGGACGCTTGGAAGCTGGCATGTACTTAGGACGGTTGCAGTGTCCCAGGGTCACGTGATCCCTTTTTGCGACCTTCTGACAAGCAAAGTCGGTGGGGATGACTTAACAATTCACTTAACAATCGTGTTATTAACTTAACAGCTGCAGTGATTCCCTTAACAACCATGGGAAGAAAGGTCGTAAAATGGACAAAACTCACTTAACCGTTTGTTTGCTTTCTGTGAAAACATTTTGCTTCTCATCCAAGACACTTCAGAACTTAAGAAGCTTTTTGGATGAGAAGCGAAATGTTTTCAAGGGGAAAAAAAAACCCTAGAAAATCCAGTTGCCTTTTGGAAAAGCACCTTTGGGACAACCATGACCTGGATGATGGGAGAATATCTCCATTAGATATTTATTTGTGGTTAGTGACGAGACAAGAGGAGACAGAGAGATCTTTTCTTCCATATCCAGTTCCAAGCTTGGTGACTGAAAGTGATCTCAAGGTGTCTTCCTTCCTATTTTGAGCCGTTAAGGTGCCTTTTGCCCAGGGGTGGGCTGCTACGGGTTCGCATGGGTTCGGGCGGACCCATAGCTAACGTTATGGCTCGTTTGGCAAACCGCCAAATCCCACCCCTGGCTGGCCCCGCCCACCCTGCCCCTCCCAGGAGTCTCCACACGGCCTGTTTTGGATGTGAGGTAAGTGTAGGGCCCGCACGGAGGCTCGGGGAGGGGGGGAAACAGGCCTTCCGGAAGTTCCATAAGTCCAAAAATGGGCTCGTTTCCAGCCTCCGGAGGGCCTCCGGAGCCCGGGGGAGGCAGTTTTCGCCCTCCCAGAGGCTCGAGGAAAGCCTCCGGAGCCTGGGGAGGGGAAAAAACGGGCTTCCCGGAAGTCTGAGAACAGGCTTGTTTCCGTCCTCCAGAGCCCAGGGGAGGCCGTTTTCGCCCTCCCAGAGGCTCGAGGAAAGCCTCCAGAGCCTGGGGAAGGCAAAAACCGTCCCTCCCCGCCGTGGTTCAGGAGGCTGACTAGGCCACGCCCACCATGGCCACGCCTACCCAGCAACCGGGCAGAGAACCCGTTGCTGAAATTTTTGAAGCCCACCCCTGCTTTGCCCCATTACATAAAGTCACTTGTCTGATTCACAATTAACTTTGCAAAATGGACATTTGGTGTTTTATTACCTGGCACATGAACGAAGGTATCACTCGATGGAAGGTGGATCCTTTGTACCCAAAGCCCTTTTCCCCAGTGCATAAAACTCTGAAATTTTCTAAGGTGGGGGGGAGGGAAGAAAAAAAAGCAACATTTATTACTAAGGAAAGAAACCTCAGCGATGCGATAATGCAGGTAATACATGGCAAGGGCTGCAGAAGCCCCGAAAAACAAAATATAGGCAGTCCTTGTTTAGTGATTGCTTTGTTTAGTGACCGTTACAACAGGGATTTGAAAAGTTCACTTGGTGACCAATCCTCACATTTTACAACCTTTGCAAGTCTGTAAAGCAAAGGAGAACTGGAGTGAGATCATAAAAACAGCGACCATTTCCCTTAGCAAACACTTTCCAATTAAGGTCACTAAACAAGGACCATCTGTACAGTACTAAAGTAGTCTTTAGAATAATAAGCTAAACACATTCATCTATTCCCCCCACACATGGACCCAGGGTGGATAAAAATCGATGACTTTTTTAAAAAAAACACAAAAAACGGATTTTTAAAATTTAAATCGGATTTTTTTTTAAATCAAATTTATTTTAATAAAATGCTTTTGGGGTAAAACTCTACCTAAAGATAGTTTTCTATTTAAGATACATTAATAATTTAGTTTATTCAGCATCAAATGGAGCTTAGTTATGTAGCATGAGGTTGTATATTCTGCAATATTTACATTTTTGGTAAACTCATTCAATGAATCCAAGCTCTGCAAACTGAGATAATATGCACTGCATTGATGCATTCACACAATTTCACAGTAACCATGAGATAAATCATAAAACAAAGTTCAGAAATATTCCTTTATCCCATAGTTTTGCAAATCTATGTACACTACAAACTGTATGATTGTTTGACGAGAAATGCATCTGTACCACCAGGCTCTACGTGTGAGGAGGAAGGGCAAGCAGTAAAAATGAAAGTGAAACCTTCTAAGCAGCTTATAAATATAATATTGAAGAGCACCTGTCATTTCAGATCCATCATGGCAGCGCCTGTTAGCGGGCATCCCCTCACCCGCTGCCCAACACGTCCCTCACTTTGTTGTGTCCCTGCCGCATCACCAGCCCTCCCATTAAAGTGAATGGTACTGTCGGTGAGTCAACAGCGGGTCAGAGGAGGAGCCGCTGCGGGACAGAGATGACAGTTGCTCTTTAAAAATTATGATTTAAATCGAATTGATTTAAATCAAGCCTTTTTCCTAGTGATTTCAATCATGATTCCAATTGTGATTTCAATCGACTTGATTTAAATCAAATCCACCCTGCATGGACCTATATAGATCCACAGATATGGTGCTAACAGTCTTTTACGCTCTTCTGTCTCCTATTCTGAGTTGCTAAGAACTGCATATTTGAAATGCATGGGCCATAGAACGCTTTTTAACATGCAGGAAACAGCAACTATCAAAAGATGCTCAGAACTTGGTTCGTGCAGGTAAGGCCAGCCAGACCTTTTGCATGATCTGATGGGACTGTTTTCTGGGACACTAGACCCGGAAATGCTCTCATTTTGAATGGCAGGCAAGCTACAACCCAAAACCACCAGGTTAAATGTTGGGCAATGTTTTCGTCTTCTCTGTAATGGCAAGGAAACCCATTGCTTCCTCTGCCACTTCCTGGTTTCTCTGCCTCCGCCCTTCTTTTTTTTTTTACTTTGGGGACTTTTTGATATTACCACAGGCAGTCTAGGGTTGACATCCGAGGTCACTGTTGGCTAAGCCTAAGCCTTCAGAGCTAGTTTTACAACTCAGATTGATGTACTGGTCCAACATGACCATCAAGAAGCAAAAGTCCTGGGAATAGTATCATTTATGAATGAATGAATGAATGAATGAATGAATGAATGAATGAATGAATGAATGAATGAATGAATGAATGAATCTATCTATCTATCTATCTATCTATCTATCTATCTATCTATCTATCTTTCTATCTAACTATCTATCTATCTATCCATCCATCCATACATCCAGCTATCTATCCATCCATCTATCCATCCATACATCCGTTCATCCATCCCCCCATCCACCCACCAATTNTATCTATCTATCTATCTATCTATCTATCTATCTATCTATCTATCTATCTATCTATCTATCTATCTATCTATCTTATATCTATCATCTATGGATCTCTATCTATCTATCTACCTACCTACCTACCTATCTATCTATCTATATCATCTATCTATCTATTATCTATCTATCTATCTATATATTTATCTATTTATCTATAATATATCTTTCTATTTATCTCTCTATCTATTTACCTATCATTT
>QLTV01014916.1:8090447-8105421 GCA_003457575.1 Thermophis baileyi
GCTCTTCATCTCTCTATCTATCTATCTATCTATCTATCTATCTATCTATCTATCTATCTATCTATCTATCTATCATCTATCTATCTATCAATCTATCTATCTATATCTATCTTATATCTATCATCTACGTATCTCTACCTATCATCTACGTATCTCTATCTATCATCTATCATCTATCTATCTATCTATCTATCTATCTATCTATCTATCTATCTATCTATCTATCTATCTATCTATCTATCTATCTATCTATCTATCTATCTATCTTGTTTTCCCGAAAATAAGACCCTGTCTTATATTTTTTTGAACACTTAAATAAGCGCTTGGCCTTATTGCTACGCACGCAAAAGCCCGATTGGGCTTATTATCAGGGGATGTCTTATTTGGGGGGAAACATNATCTATCTATCTATCTATCTATCTATGTATCTATCTATCTATCTATCTATCTATCTATCTATCTATCTATCATGTTTCCCCGAAAATAAGACCCTGTCTTATATTTTTTTGAACACTGAAATAAGCGCTTGGCCTTATTGCTACGCACGCAAAAGCCCGATTGGGCTTATTATCAGGGGATGTCTTATTTGGGGGGAAACAGGGTATCATCCATCAATATACTATCAATTTACTAACCTCTATCACCCATCATCTATCTCTGTCTGTCTATCTTCTATCAATCAATCAATCAATCATCCATCTATCCATCAATCAATCATCTATCAAACAATCAATCGACTATCTAATCATTTATCTGTCCATCTATCATCCATCATCTATCCATTCATCCAGAACTTTTCAAGACAATCAAAAGTATAAAAAAGGAAAGAAAAAAAGTGGGGGAAACCCCCCAGTATTTGGACTGCCTCTCTCTTTGCTATCTTGCTCTTTCCCCTCCCTTTTAAGACATCTTTTTAATCCACAGATCCATAAATCATCAATTCGGTCTTTTCTTTTTTCTGCAAAAAGTCCCTATCAGGCTTCCAGTGTTTGACAGTTGGGTACCGGATCAATAAACAATTACCTATGATTATTTAAACATCCTTACGATTTTAACTAGAGAAGCGGAATCAGAGCATCCTAACCCAAGGAGAAAAACCGCATGAAGAAAATGCTACAAGTAAGCGAGATGAATTCTGTTTCTGCAGCTCGTGCCTGAAGAAAGTATTAATTCATTATTTAAAAGCATTTCAATTCCCCTTCGTTTTCTTGCTGGGATGCTCTCCGAGCAAATGTTAAAAACATCATTAAGGGGTTTCTTACCTGCTGTTTTTGGCACCACGTCAGCTTTTAGCTGTCAGAAGAAGAAGAGCATAAAAAAACACATTAGCCTCATGAAATATACACCCATATTTCAGGCATAAATTACACAGAGTCATAACAGTTTAACAGGAGATTGAAGAATGAATCCACTCCTGAGCATACTCTGAAATTAAAAGTCGAATCTAACTGTCCTCAACTTTTACATGAAACTGTTTTAAACCATCGGTTTCAAGAATATGCTTTATAAGAAAGTCCTATGCCAGTTAAAAATATAGAATCTGAAATATAAAACACGGTAATTCAGTAATTATTTCGGCTGTACTTGCCACATGGATAGAAAAGAAGAAAAATTGGTCAAATCATCATTTTATATACCAATAATACATACAGAATCATAGTCAATCTTATTGGGTTTTTTTTTTTAGATTTGCACTAACACATCATTTCTTCCAGCTGCTCCATTTACACATTACATTTGTAGTTTTCAGGGAGTCCTTGACTTACAACCATCCGTTTAGTGACCATTCAAAGTTACAACGGCACTGGAAAAAAGTGACTTAGGATTGTTCCTCACAACTTACAACCATTGTTAACATCCCCTATGACAGTGATGGCGAACCTTTTAGGCACCGAGTGCCCAAACTGCGCACGTGCGCATGTCCAAACTGAAAGGTTCGCACGCATGTGCACATGCGCGGACATGCACGAACATGCGCATGCGCAGACATGCACGAACGTGTGCATGCATAGACATGCACGCATGTGCAGCAGAGTCCCGAAGACGGGAGGCGGGGCATCCCAACACCGGCAGCGCGGCAAGAGGTAAGATCTTTTTCTTTCGTGAGCTTCTGTTTCATCATTTGCAGGGAAACAGAAGCTCACGAAAGAAACGCCACGGAGATCTGACCTGGGGCGACGGTGCGCGTGCCAGCAGAGAGGGCTCTGCATGCCATCTCTGGCACGCGTGCCATAGGTTCGCCATCACGGCCCTATGATAACTTGCTCCCCAGATATGTATTTACGACAATGGCGAGATTTGCTTAAGGACTGTGGGGTAAAGGTCGTAAAAGCAGGAGTAACTCACTTAATAACCGCCTTGCTTTGCAATGGAAATTTGGACTCAGTTGTGGTCATAACTGGAGAACTACCTGTATACCTAAAGATTCGGGATGTATTATCGTTGAAGCCCTAACACGATGCATTGTGTGATGTCACATATCACATACTAACCAGAGGTGGGTTCCTCCCGGTTTGGACCTGTTCTACAGAACCGGTAGTAACTTGGCGGCCTGGGTCTGCCAGCAGCGACAGAACCGGCAGCGATCCAGGCCTGCCACGCTCACAAACCAGTTCTTTCGACGGCGCCATAGGCACCGCCATTTTGTTTTTTGCTTCTGCGCATGCGCAGTTTTTTTTAAGCATTGCGCATGCGCCCGCGTGGCACAACACTGAGCGAACCGGCAGCGAAGAAAACCAGAACCCACCCCTGATACTAACGTATATTTATAGGAAAACGGTTGGAAGCAAACATGAAATGTGTAGTACACACCTTCCCCCCAACCTTTCTAACAGCCAACAATTTTGGGAAATGTGTCATCCAGAGGACAACATCAGGCTGAAGACAACTGCCACTAAACTTTGATTTCCAAGCATCAAAGGCAAAAAAAAAAAAAAAAAAAAAAAGATTCTGCAGGCATGGTAACATTCTTATTCGTAAAAATAATTGCTCATTCGTCTTAGTGAAAATAACCTCTCTAAAGCAAACCTCTACAAGTATTGTAGACTTCTACAGGTAGTCCTTGACTTACAACAGTTCACTTAGTGACCGTTCAAAGTGACAACGGCACTGAAATAGTGACTTATGACCATTTTTCACACTTATTACCATGGCAGCATCCCCATGGTCACAAGATTTACATTCCGATCAGAGGTGGGTTCGGACCGGTTCGCCCGAACCGGTAGCGACCCGCTGGTGACGTCACGATGACATCACGGATCCGGTTTGGTTGGTGCCGGTCCGTGGACACCGCCATCTTTTTTTGAATTTTTTTGGATTTTTTTGAAAAAAAATTGGGGGGGTGTGTTAATTTATTTTTTCTTTTTTCTTATGCACATGCGCAGAAGCAGAGTTTCCAGCACTGCACATGCGTCGCCGTCTTGTTTTTGGCTTTTGGGGGGGGATTATTTTTTAAAAAAATTGCACGTGCAAAGCATGCGCGCACCCACGAGGCACGGCCACGCGGCATGGGAGGAAGCAAACCGGCAGCGAGGTAAGTTAGAACCCACCCCTGATTCGGATGCTTGACAATGGACTCACAGTTATGACGGTTGCAGTGTCCCGGGGTCACGTGATCCCCTTTTGCGACCTTCTGACCAGCGAAGTCCATGGGGAAGCCAGATTCAATTAACAACCATGTTCCTGATTTAACAACTGCAGTGATTCACTTAACAAATGTGGCAAAACTCACTTAACAAATTTCTCACTTAGCAACATAAACTTTGGGCTCAATTGTGGTAGTAAGTTGAGGACTGCCTGAATTTTGTATAGCCCAAGGACTGAAGTAAAGAGTTTGCAGTGCGCCTACAAAAATAAAAGGATATCCAAATAGAAATTTGAAGGAAGCACAGAACTAGGGAATTGAATTCCTTGCACACTTAAGCCCTACTCTGCCACAAATTAAGCCATCACTACCGAACACAAGAAAGTAAGTTGTCCAAATTTTTTGAAAGTTTAGACTAGGGATGGCCAACCTTGGCAACTTTTAAGACATGTCGATTTCAATTCCCAGAATTCCCCAGCCAGCATTCCATCCAGGAATTCTGGGAGTTGAAGTCCACAAGTCTTAAAAGTTGCCAATGGTGGACACCTCTGGTCTAGAGCAACATTTCTCAATCTTGGCCACCTTAAAAAAAAAAAAAGGCACTTTCATTCCAAAATACACCTAATCATCTGGAATCATAACTCAACACCTACAGGCTGCAGACGTTTTTCTCCCTTTGTGCATGAAATAGAAACAGCTTCTACATTTCTTAATGAAGAACCTTGTAAAAATTCCTCCTTTTACACACAGCACTTAACCTCTTGCACAATCTAGCACATTCAGGAGTGTTAAAAATAAGTCACGAAGTGATGTCTCAAATTTCAACTGAAGCAGCAGAAACGCCCCAGATCAGACAAACTAAATTATTGCTGAAGGGGCAAAGAAATTTCACAGCTCAACATTTTACAGCTTTAATTTTCCTGTTTGTCTAAAGCCCGAGTCAAATTCTTCTTTGCCTTAATACATCTCTCTCTTCCCAATAATTTTGAGGATTTCTGTCAGCTTGTTATACGGGGCCTCGGTTATCGTATTGTGACTTTTTGAATTCCGTTCTTCGTTTTGCTTACAGAGAGTTTCATTTTCTTGTTTTCTGGTGAATTTGTTGTAACCCGTCCAAAATTATGTGTGCGAGTTGGACAGGAATATGAATATTCTAAACCAGTTTAACATCCTTGCGCAGCTTAATATCATGTGACATTTTCTAGGTGGTTATTCACAGCCATTTGAATGTGTCACTGGGTCAGTTTATGACATAAGCCACACCACACATGGCCATGGGTGTGATACTGCAAGTATTTACATGTGAATACATTACATCATAATGATTCAGGGAAAGAACATTCCGGAAATTGCCTTACACATGGCATGTGGCAAACATTCGGACTCATCTCATGCCATTGAATGTGAGGAGGGGAAAAATTCCAGGAATATTTTAAAATATCTAAGAATAATCCTGACATATCATGTGGGGGTGTGCATGCAGGTAACTAAATGAGATATTTAAAATCTTCCCTCCCAGAAGAGAAGCTATTTGACTGTCTTCAGGATGAAAGGGATCAGGAATTGAGCATACATTTAAAAAAAACAAAAAAAAAAACCAGATTTCAAAAATTTAGAAAATTTCAAATGGGCTTTTTAATCTTCCTTTAAATCAGTTGAATAAGAAATGCATTTAGTTAGAATAGAGTAACAGAGTTGGAAGGAACCTTGGAGGTCTTGTAGTCCAACTCCCTATACTATTTCAGACAAATGGTTGTCCAATCTCTTCTTAAAAACTTCCAGTGTTGGAGCATTTACAACTTCTGGAGGCAAGTTGTTCCATTGGTTGATTGTTCTAACCCAGCGGTTCTCAACCTTTCTAATGGCGCGACCCCCCCGCTGCCGCCGTGACCCCCCCCTGCCGCCGTGACCCCCTCCCCGCACGGGATGAGGTGACAAAGGGGGCGTGGCACCAGGGGCGAAATGCTCCCGGTTCAGGCTTTCCTGCAGGTCGCCGGACAGCTGATAGCGTTGGAAGCGGGAGACTTCGCCCGGACGCCGCCATTTGGGTTCTTTTACCCTCTGCGGGGTCGTAACCCACAGGTTGAGAACCGCTGTTCTAACCAATGTTCTCTATTTTTTTTTCAGTGTGCGCGGACATTAAAAATCACTGCACGGCAATTGGAAACTGCTGTGTGGCGTTTTCTTGTCATGTGCGCAGCCGCGCAGCTTAGAGGGAACATTGGTTCTAACTGTCAGGAAATTTCTCCTTAGTTCTAGGTTGCTTCTCTCCTTTATTAGTTTCCATCCATTGCTTCTTGTCCTGCCCTCAGCTGCTTTGGAGCAGGGTGGATAAAAATAGATGATTTTTTAAAAAAAATATTAAAAAAATTGGATTTTTTTTTATTTAAATCGGATTTTTTAAATTTTTATCTAATTTATTTTAATAAAATGCTTTTGGAGTAAAAATCTATCTAAAGATAGTTTTCTATTTAAGATACATTCATAATTTAGTTTATTCAGCATGAAATGGAGCTTAGTTATGTAGCATGAGGCTGTATATTCTGCAATATTGGGACTGTTAGTGAGTCAACAGCAGGTCAGAGGAGGAGCCGCTGCGGGACAGGGATGATAGTTGCTCTTTAAAAATTATGATTTAAATCGACTTGATTTAAATCAAATCCACCCTGCTTTGGTGGAGAATAGCTTGACTCCCTCGAAGAACTAATTTTATTTTGCTGGCTACGGCCAACCCAACCATCTTACAGGCCTGCTAATCAATCTCTCTCTGAAAGCCCAAAGAGATAAAAGTCAAGGTGGCCACAGCAAGGAGATGTGACAAGTGACAAGGTCAGCATCACCATCATTGGCTCACACGTTCTGCTTGTTTTGTACATGCATCCATCACATGCACATACAAAAGGGGCAGAGCTAGCAATGCAACCACACGACGTTGCTTTTATTCCTGCAAATAAAAGAAGAGAATCTAGTAATGGGACAGATCTGGACAAGATGACATAATATGACTAGAAAGGCAAGGGAGAAAGATAGAAATCACAATCCGTTCCTGAGGATCTCAAATATCTTTGAAGTTTGTTACCTTGGGGGGTCCCAAAGGTCCTTTTTTAAAAAGGCAACTGGACTTCCTTGGTTTACCTTGAAGACATTTCGCTTCTCATCTAAGAAGCTTTTTTCAGTTCTGATTGGATGGGAGAGACGGATTGAGACTGAATTCTCCACCATTCTTTCTGTCAGAACTGAAGAAGCTTTTTGGAGGAGAAGCGAAACGTCGTCTTCAAGGAAAACCAAGGAAGTCCAGTTGCCTTTTAAAAAAGGACCTTTGGGACAACCATGACCTGGATAACCGAGAATCTCCTTAAATAACCAACCCCAAAAGCAAGGAATAGACAAGAACAGTTGGAAGAGGTCAATGGGATTTTGAAAGACCACTGAAGTATCCTGCAGTATAGGGCTGAAAATTAATCGGGGGGGGGGGGGAATCACTAAAGAAATGCTTTATACAACATTTGCAGATGATGTTGTTCTCTTCTGGGTCTTCTCAAAGCTACAAAGACACATACAAGAGCTGCACAAAGCTGGAGAACCATTTGGCTTAAAAAATAAACCTGAAAAAGAGCCAGGTTTTGGTGAATTTATTGTTTAATAAATTCACCAAAGAAAGAAAGAAAAAAAATTGTATCTGGAGAAGAACTAGACGTATTAGACCACTACATATAGCTTGGCCAACGGATCTCAATGGAAGGTGATACAAAAAAGGAAATTGAACGGCATGTTAGACTTCGAGAACTTAGACTTAGAATAACTTTATGTACGCTAATCGGCATACATTAAAGTGAAATTTCATTGCATACAGCTCTCAAAGGGTCTCCACCTCCAATATACACTACATAAACATGACAAAATAATAAACACAAAATTATGCATATACCCACATATATTATATGACACGGAGAAACAACACCTAAAAACACCACCTAAAAACTCGATTGTTGGTCGTATCTTAGCATAGTCCCACTACCTTGCTCAAACACATTAAAACCTTCCCTACCATGAGGCCTATATCCCTTAAATCCCTCCCAAAAACTTTTCACCTGTGAGAGCCGATGTAGCCACAGCTGATCGAGGCACCACCATGTTAAATGTGAGCGGCAGGCATTCGGCAAGTTAAGCGAAATTTTCAAGGACAACCTCCCCCTATGCCTGAAGAGAAAAGCTTTCGATCAATGTCTGCTACCTGCTCGAACAATCAACACAAAAAGCTACGAGGGGCGCAAAGAGCCACGGAAAGACACATGCTCGGTATCACAAGACAAGACAGAAAGACCTGCACGTGGATCAGAGAGCAAACGAAAGTATACGATGCCATCAAGAGAGTCAAAGAATGGAAATGGAAACGGGCCGGTCACAAAGCAAGAAGAACTGAGGGCAGGTGGACTAAGGCAGTCATAGAATGGATCCCACTTGATCAAAAGTGTCCACAAAAGAGACCTAAAACGAGATGGATGGACGACATCAGCAAGTATGGCGGGCCCAATTGGCCAAAGGAAGCTCAGGACCGTATGGGTTGGAAACATCCTGCAGTGGATAGACAATGGCTAAAATGATGATGATGATTTTTTAAATGTGGCACAAACAGCCTGAAAGTGAGCCTTGATTTATTTTGTAGCTGGTTCAACTGGAACAGAAGCATCAGTGTGACAACCTCCCTTGCATTTTCCTTCTGCAAATCAACATTTCAGGGACAGATCAGATCAAAACGTTTATTCTGGAATGTTGGCCTTCCCCCCCCCCTAACTATTTACATTTCGTGGATTAATGCTGGAGAAGGTACCAGCTACTGGAGTTCTAAATTCCTTCGAAACGGGGGATGGGGGAATTAATAAATCGGGATTAAGGATCCATCCTTAATGTCCACGGGTAATTTTGGTTTTTTACATTTATTATACATTCTGTAGTGGGAGGAGGGGAAAAAAAACACCTAATTCCTCTTCCAGAGTGGAATGCTTTGCCTCAAAATCAAGATTCTGTTATTTTGTTGGGAAAATGTAATAAGCAACAGTGCTCCCTGAAAGCAACAGGACTGACTCCAACAAATGGTAGGATTGAAGAGCAGGGTGATGATAAACTCTTAAGAATGAGAAGAATAATTTTTTTAAAAAAACCAGATCTCCTTAAGCAGAGAAATAAAATAAGAGTGGAGTAAATTTTCTCCACTATTGAGCCATTGACTTGTTTGTCTGGTCTGTTTTGGCCTCTGAAGTACCAGTGTGAACTTTTTGTGTGAGGTGCCAGCCATTTGTTGAATGTCTGCCAACTGTAGAAACACAGAAGGTCTCCTTGGTGCTGGTATTATGAGATGGAGAGAGAACAGGGACCAAACAGCCTGACTGCCACCAACTGGCAAAACACATACAGAGTAACTGACAGTGATTAAACTACATTAATCTTAATATTAAACTATTCTGCCAATTACAGCTTTACTTAGGGAGAAGGGAAGCCCCAACCAGCTGCAAATTTTAAGTTGAGGAAAGTGGGGGGGGGAGGGGGGAGAAAACCATGGATACAGTTCCATTCCTTAAATAATGGTGTTTTCTTTGTGCAAAGAAACTTCCCTGGAACTTCACAAACATGACACGTAAGACTTTTTAGGTAGCATTATATTTACTACTAGCATTTCTCAACCTCAGCCACTTTAGGATGGGTGGACTTCAACTCCCAGAATTCCTCAGTCAGCCATGGTCAACCTTGGCTGCTTGACGATGGGTGGACTTCGACTCCCAGAATTCCTCAGTCAGCCATGGTCAACCTTGGCTGCCTGACAATGAGTGGACTTCAACTCCCAGAATTCCTCAGTCAGCCATGCTCAACCTTGGCTGCTTGATGATGGGTGGACTTCGACTCCCAGAATTCCTCAGTCAGCCATGGTCAACCTTGGCTGCTTGACGATGGGTGGACTTCAACTCCCAGAATTCCTCAGACAGCCGTGTTGGCTGGGGACTTCTGGGAGTTGAGGTCCACCTATTTTAAAGCTGAGGTTGGGAAACACTGTTTTACACCATCAAACTGACACTAGCCAGAGCATAGAACAACTAGTGCAAGATCGGAAGACGTGGAGAGACCTGGCCCATAGAATCACCAAGAGTCGGACACGACTGAATGGATATCATCATCATCATTTTTCTACTACCATCTTCTTCTGAGATGATTTTTTAAAAAACTTCTCCATCCGGTCTACAGCTTCCTGATGTTGCCCTGTTCAGAGGGTAACCAGGCACACCCCTCACCTGGTTGAAATTAAACCTTTCAACCTGGCCTCCATGCCAGCACACTGACAGGAGGGGGTCCTTGGTGCTTTCTGGTAGATGTTTCATTCCACGCTAGCACTGATGGCGTTACCTAATCGGGTAATGAAACGTCTGCAAGAAAACAAGCGAGCTCCAGAGAGCACCAAGGACCCCCTCGTGTCAACCCTGAGCTACAAATATTCTCCTTGTTGGTAAGCACCAACGAACGATCAAGGCTCCAGTGGAACTGGGAGCAACTCGGGAGCTCCTCTTCCCTTGGCCCAATCTACCCCAAGGAGGGCTGTTGAAAGAAAAAATCCCAACTTATAAGTAGCCTGCGATAGAGATGTAAAATTTCCGGAAATTTTGAAGCTCGGAAAAAAACCCTTTTTTTGGGGGGGGGGGGGGAATGGAAATTTTTTGAAAAATTGAAAAAAATGCTACATTAGCACTTTTTTGTCTTTTTTAGATTGAAAGTCATTCTGTTACTTTAGGAACATAAAATATGACTATGGACAATTTGACTTGGCATAAAATTATCACAACTAGCATATTAAAAATATAAAAACCCACTAACATGCAAAAGCAAAACTGAAACCTTTTTCTTGTTACAATAGCAGTACCTCCTAAAGGAAGAACTGCATACTGTTCTTGCAGTGGAGGGTTTAGAGAAGAGAGTGGGACTAAGTTTCAATGGACATTTAATATCAGAATCATTGCTTGTCCTCAGTGCACAGAAATTAGAATAATCTGATATCATACATTTTTTTTACAAATGATTTGGAAAATATTTGAACACCCTGTCTTAAAATATTTTATTCATCATGTTAAAATAAAATATTCCACAATGTTTTTTTTTCTTTTTTCAATTTTTCCAATTTTTTGAAAAAAAAACAACAACAAAAAAGCCTTCAGGAAAAAAACGGAAAAAAACTGTCTTTTTTCCAAATTTTTCCAGTTTTTTTCCGGGCCTTCACATCTCTAGCCTGCGATTGAGCGCAAACCCCATCAAAAGCAACACGTATCGAGAGCAACGCATCTCCAGCAAACTATGCCCGGAGGCAGCAAGAAAGCCCAGGAGGTGGGAATACAGGTAGACCACAATTCAGCCCAAACGTTCTGTTGCTAAGCGAGGCATTTGTTGAGTTTTGTCCCGTTTTACGACCTTCCTTGCCACAATTGTTAAGGGAATCGCTGGAGTTGTGAAAAGTTAGTAACCCCGGTTGTTAAGCGGATCTGGCTTCCCCAATTGACGTGGCTTGTCAGGAAGTGGCAAAAGGTGGATCACGTGACCTGGGGGACACTGCAACCGTCATAAAAATGAGTCAGTTGCCAAGAGTCTGAATTTTGGTTGCACGATCACAGGGATGCTGTAATGGTGCCATTGTAACTTCGAACGGTCACTCCCAAGAGTCCCTTGGGAGTTGGGTGGCATACAAATTTCATAAATAATAATAATAATAATAAATGAACTGTTGTAAGCCAAGGACTGCTGTAAATGAGGAGACCCTGCCAGTCACGTTGGGCAACCCTTAAAAGGTCAAACCAATGTCCCCATCGCTCCCCTGACTGGCCTCCAAGGATGGGAGCTGGGAGAAGGTGAGTCCTGATGGACCCTTCCCAATCAATCACTCGGAATAGAGCCGGAAGGAACCTTTGGAGGTCTTCTAGTCCAACCCCCTGCTCAAGCAGGAGACCCTATACCATTTCAGACAGGTGGCTTTCCAGTCTCTTCTCAAAAACCTCCAGTGATGGAGCACCCACAACTTCTGCAGGCAAGAAGTTCCCCTGATTAATTGTTTTCACTGTTAGGAAGTTTCTCCTTAATTGTTGCTTCTCTCCTTGATTTGTTTCCATCCAGTGTTTCTTGTTTTGCTTTTTGGTGCTTTGGAGAATAGATTCCCCCCCTCTTCTTTGTGGCAGCCCCTCAAATACTGGAAGACTGTTATCATGTCCCCCCTCATCCTTCTTTTCTCTACACTAGCGTACCCAGTTCCTGCAACCGTCCTTCATATGGTTTTAGTCTCCAGGCCTTTGATCACGCTAGTTGCTCTTCTCTGCACTCTTTCCAGAGTCTCAACATCCTTTTTTATATCATGGTGTCCAAAATACTGGTATTATGTCCATCCCCCCCCCCCCGTCCTTCTTTTCTCTAGACTAGCCAATACCCAACTCCTGCAACGTCCTTCATATGGTTTTAGTCTCCAGGCCTTTGATCACGCTAGTTGCTCTTCTCTGCACTCTTTCCAGAGTCTCAACATCTTTTTTTATATCATGGTGTCCAAAATACTGGTATTATGTGTCCCCCCCCCCAGTCCTTTTCTCTAGACTAGCCAATACCCAACTCCTGCAACCGTCCTTCATATGGTTTTAGTCTCCAGGCCTTTGATCATCCTAGTTGCTCTTCTCTGCGCTTTTCCCAAAGCCTCAACTTCTGTTTTTGTAACGTGGGGACCAAACCTGGATGCAGGTTGTGGGTCTTACTTAAGGCTTTCTAAACACCCTATCAAGTGCTGATCCGGATTCGCCGCCTTTCCGTTTTGGGGGCACCGGATCGCAGCCCAAGGGCACCTTGGCAGCTCCAAGCCCGGCTTACCTCCAGCACGACGCGTCCCAGGGGCTGGTTGTCTGCGCCCACTTCCAGGAAGACCAGCGGGTTCTGCAAGGCGCTTCGGCCGTTGTTGCTGCAAGCCCGGCAGATGGTGCCAGGGCCGCGGGCGCCTTCGGAGGCGGCAGCCGGGCTNCGCGGCGAAGGCTGCGCCAAGAGGAACGGCAGGCGGCTGGCCGAGCGCAGCGCCAGCATCTCGGGGGCGGCAGGAGAAGGAGAAGGAGGAGAAGGAGAAGGAGAAGGAGCCCAGAAGCGGCAGCGCCGAGCGGGAGACACAGAAGGAAGCAGCCGGCCCCGCACGCGGACTGATGGCGACTGGCGAAGCTGGAACCCCGGCGCCCTTATAAGCGCTTCCTGCCTGTCTCCGCAGCGCCCCGCCAGGGAGGAAAGGGAGGCGGCGAGGGCGGCTGGCCTTCGGTTTTGCAGCGGGACTTTTGAGAGGAAGGGGAAGGGGAAGGGGAAGGACGGAGGGAGGGAGGAGGGAGGAAAGAGAGTAGGAAGGAGAGGAAGAAGAAGAAGGAAGGGGAAAGGAAGAGAAAGGGGAGGGGAGGAGGGGAAGAGGAAGGAAGGAGGGAAGGAAGGAAGGAGAGGAAGAAGGAAGGGGAAAGGAAGAGAAAGGGGAGGGGAGGAGGGGAAGGGGAAGAAAGGAGGGAAGGAAGGAGAGGAAGAAGAAGGAAGGGGAAAGAAAGAGAAAGGGGAGGGGAAGGGGAGGAAAGGAGGGAGGGAAGGAAGGATGGAGAGAAAGAAGAAGGGGAAAGGAAGAGGAAGGGGAGGGGAAGGGGAGGGAAGAAGGAGGGAGGGAAGGAAGGAAGGAGAGAAGAAGGAAGGGGAAAGGAAGAGGAAGAAGGGGAGGAAGGAAGGAGAGGAAGAAGGAAGGAGAGGAAGAAGGAAGGGGAAAGGAAGAGAAAGGGGAGGGGAGGCGAAGGGGAGGAAGGAGGGAGGGAAGGAAGGAGATGAAAAAGAAGGGAAAAGGAAGAGAAAGGGAATGGGAATGGAAGGGAAGGAGGGGAAGGGGAGAGATGAAGGAAGGAAGGAAGGAAGGAAAAGATAGGAGAGAAGGGGAAGGGAGGGGAGAAGAAAAAGAAAGAGAGAAAGAAAGAAAAGAAAAGAGGGAGGGAGGGAGGGAGCAAGGGAGGAGAAGCAGAAATATTTCCACACACATCCCTCAAATGTTTAGGTTTTTGGCAGGAAACATTCTTGGATGTATTTATATTATTTTATTTAAGAAATTCATAGGGCCATCTGAATTGAACAAATGTACCCACACCAGAAAATAAGCGTAAGAACTCTAACAAACAATCAACAGTTGGAACCTGTTAAATGTAAAACACTTCCTTCTTTCTAAATTATTGCGTGTCTGAAGCATACCTTCATTTCATCATTGCAGAAACCTTTTAAAAAAAAATCTCAGCACAATGATAAAAATGGGGAATATCTATTCCAAACCATTGGGATATTCTAAAGAAAAATCAGCACACAAACACAGCATGAGTCCTACCCTAGGAAAGCAATCCATAATGACACTCAGATGTGTCCTGTGAATCACACTAGTGGCTTTCTACCAGCTTTGTATATTGTCCTTGCAATGGTTGTGTGAGACTATGAATTGTTTGAATGGTTCTCCTCAAATATTTGGGCGAGGTTGTGGCTTTTTCACTGTAAGGTTCACAGCCCGAATTGAAGGGTCAAATTTGTATTCCAGAGGCCAGTGTGGGAGAAAGAAATGGTGGAAGCTGGGGGCGGAGTCAAGAGAGGGATCAGCCTAGAATCTCTACATAGTCACAAGCGAACTAAGTCCAACCTCCCTTGAATTCCCTTGAGTCTTCTCTAACTCCAAGCAGGGGCTAAACATTAGATGAGAAGATTCCTGTCCACTGGCTATTTAGCAATATATCAGTTTAATTGAAGCTTATGGTCTTTCATGGTAGGACAGCCTGTGCCCTCAAGGTCACTAATCTAGAAGTTAGTAAGGAATGGCCTTGCCACTGTAGTGGCACTGTAGTGATTGTATTAGTATTGTATTACTATTATTACTAGATAAGTAATATATATATATTACTTATCTATACATATATATATATATATATATATACTATTTAGCAATATATCAGTTTAATTGAAGCTTATGGTCTTTCATGGTAGGACAGCCTGTGCCCTCAAGGTCACTAATCTAGAAGTTAGTAAGGAATGGCCTTGCCACTGTAGTGGCACTGTAGTGATTGTATTAGTATTGTATTACTATTATTACTAGATAAGTAATATATATATATTACTTATCTATACATATATATATATATATATATATATATATATATGTGTGTGTGTGTGTGTGTGTATATATATATCAGGGGTGGGTTCCACACACACACACACACACACACACACACACACCGTGTTTCCCCGAAAATAAGACAGGGTCTTATTTTCTTTTAGACCCTGACCAAATAAGGGCTTGGCCTTATTATCGGGGTGGGTGTGTGGTATTATTTTGGGGGCGCA
>QLTV01014916.1:8127656-8142010 GCA_003457575.1 Thermophis baileyi
GAGGTCGCACAGGGTTGGCCTTCTTCAGGTCCCGTCGGCCAGACAGTGCCGGCTGGCGGGACCGCGGGGGAGGGCCTTCTCTGTAGCTGCTCCGACTCTGTGGAACCAACTTCCCCCCGAGATCCGTACTACCCCCACCTTACTGGCCTTCCGTAAAGCCCTTAAGACCTGGCTTTTCCGGCAGGCCTGGGGCCAATAGTTGTTCTGATTGGCTCATGCATGGTTGTGTGAATGTTTTATTTTAAATATAGTTGGGTTTTTTTTCCCCCGACCTCCGTACTACCCCCACCTTACTGGCCTTCCGTAAAGCCGTTAATACCTGGCTTTTCCGGCAGGCCTGGGGCCAATAGTTGTTCTGATTGGCTCATGCATGGTTGTGTGAATGTTTTATTTTAAATATAGTTGGGTTTTTTTTTTCCCCTTTCTTTTTTAAATTGTTTTTATATGTTTTATTTTTTATGATGTAAGCCGCCCAGAGTCCTTCGGGAGTTGGGCGGCATATAAATTTTATAAAATAAATAAATAAATAAATAAAATAAATATTTCTACGACACCTGAGATCGCCGTAGCTCCAGCAGTGGTCTTCTCAATGGTCTAAGCCAGTGATGGCGAACCTTTTCGGCACCGAGTGCCCAAACAGAAACGCTGGTGTGCGCATGCACGCTGGAGTGCCAGAAACCTGAAGAGTGCCAGGAACCCGACCAGCATGTGCCAACTGGTCTTCGGGTTTCCGGCGCTCCGGCATGTGCGAAGACCAGCTGGCTGGTGCACATGCACGTGCCGGAAACCAGAAAAGCAGCTGGCGACGACACGTGTGCCCACAGAGAGGGCTCTGCATGCCACCTCTGGTACGCGTGCCATAGGTTTGCCGTCACGGGTCTAAGCTGTGAAAAAACTTTGGAAAGGACGATAAGAAGACAATGCATTTTTTGGCATTTTGGACTCACAGCCAGTGGTGAAATCCAATTTTTTTTTACTACCGGTTCTGTGGGCGTGGTGTGGCTTGGTGGGCGTGGCGGGGGGAAGGATACTGCAAAATCCCCATTCCCTCCCCATTCCTGGGGGAAGGATATTGCAAAATCTCCATTCCCACCCCACTCTGGGGCCAGACAGAGGTGGTATTTGCCGGTTCTCCGAACTACTCAAAATTTCTACCACCGGTTCTCCGAACTACTCAAAATTTCCGCTACCGGTTCTGCAGAACCTGTCAGAACCTGCTGGATTTCACCCCTGCTCACTGTTGTGGCTTGCCCAAGTCCCACGCAACCATCCATGGATCCAGAGGACCAAGAGCTGACTGTGGCATGGCAATATCATCCTGTGCACCTGGCACCTGGGTCAGATACTGAGGGGGACTCAGTGCCAGAGGATGACAGCCAACCAGGGACTTCTGCACCTCCTCAGTTGGAGCTGAGTGACTCAGGAGAAGAGGAGGAGCCTCTGCTTGATGCTAGGGCACGCAGGGCAGCTAGCAGGCAGGAGTGGCTCTGCAGGAGGAGGTCTCCTCGCGTGTAAATCTGCAGGCTGATTGGCCATGCCCTAAGGCTATTTAAGGCTTCAGCACGCTGAAGCCGAAGCTGGAAACAACTTTTTGCATTTTCTCTGACCACGTCTTGCTGCTCTTGGGATTTCTACGTCATTCCGGGCTTTTTGCCAACTTCTGTGAGTTACTGATAACGGAGGAACTAATTGCCTGTTTACTTTGGGGGTTTGAATTCTGGCCAACTTTATACCGGACTTTTGGCACGACGGACTTTATTGTTATTTAAGGACTTTAACATCTAGCTACTAAGAATCCTTTATTAGTAGTAAAAGGATATTATTTGACAAACAGTGTGTGTGTGCGTCATTTCATAGGGCTTGCCGTGCTAGGACACAACACTCACAGCTCTTTTCTAAAAATATCTTGGACTTCAACAAAAAGTATGACTTGGAAAAAGATCCAAGATAATATTTGCACTTATTAATCTTTATTGACTATCATCATTTCTATTAACAAAATTCACTATGCTTTTATAGATTCTTTAACCTTAAAGGGGGGGGGGAGAAACCCTCTTTGTTTACATCCATTTTAAAACTCGAAAGTTAGAAAAGATGCGCTAGAATGTATTGATTTTAGAAATATCATTTTTGGGAGATTTGTAAGAAAAGATTTTCCCCACTTTATCCAAACCAGCAAGAGGACTTTTGGAATGAGTCAATGCTTGAAATTGTTCCTTGTCTCACAACTATTAAGCGTAGTAGACTGGAACAAGACAGGACTTTAAAAATGCAATGTATCTACAGGAACATTTGACTTCTGGCTGCCATTCTAAAACACTTTATTTACAAAAAGAAGGATTTACTTTTTTGCTCGTTTATAAGGCAGAAACAATTTTAGTTTAGGAAGTTGTGCAGCCTTATCATTGTTTCAACGTAAAGCAATCTGTTTATTTCTTGCCTAAGCTAAAATCCAACAGAACCAGACATTTTGTGCAGGGAGACAGGCTGAAAAGAACAATCCATCATTTTAGAGGATGTGACTTGGTCAATTTTGAGAATTCCTGCACTGTATAATTAAATTTGTTTGACTGTAAAGGCTGAATACAGGTAGCCCTTGACTTACCACAGTTTGTTTAGTGACCATTCGAAGTTACAACGGAACTGAAAAAAAGTGACTTCTGAACTGTTTTTCAACTTAACGACCGTTGCAGTAGATAAGTCACACGATCAAAATACAGACGCTCGGCGACCGACTCGTATTTATGATGGTTGCAGTATCCCGGGGTCACATGATCCCCTTTTGCGACCTTCTGACGAGCAAAGTCACTGGGGAAAGCCAGATTCACTTAACGATCGTGTGACTAACTTAACAACTACAGCGATCCACTTAACAATGGTGGCAGGAAAGGTTGTAAAATGGGGCAAAACTCACTGAACAACGGTCTCTCTTAGCAAACCAAATTTTGGGCTCAATTGTGGTTCTAAATCAAGGACTAGTTGTAGTGTTGTACAATTATTTTTTTCCCCTTGATATAACATCAGAAACAGAAGCTCAAGATGTACATAACAGCTGCCCAATGATCAGTCCAACATTTTTTCCAAATTTATTTAGGAAAAGAAAAGTAACATGAGCAAAAATGAGCATACTTTCAGTGTTACAAGAAAGTATATATAAACGTCTAGCAATAATCAATCTGATTTTTAAATACAAAATAACGACATGAACACCTAATATACAGGTTTCATTCGAATACATATTTATTAGATAAATATTAGGTTTGTCACATCATCTAACTACATACAATTTTTGCAAGACTAAAAATCACAATTCTTTTTTTCTGACCAGTTTTAAAGTATGAAATGACTGGAGTTGTACTGTACATACAATGTACAAACAAAGACAAATGGCCATTTTTGCATGTTAATTCAGATTGTACTTTTTTATTCTTGTTCGGATCACAATATCAAAAAATTGTACAAAGTATGAATTTGGTTACAATCTTTTTATTATTATTATTATTATTATTATTTAATCCCCTTATTTTCTTCATTTCTTTTTTTCGTAGCACCCTAAAAATACACAGGTGATAAAGACTAATACACTGAAGCTAATTATTACATGAAGGTAAAACAAAACAAAACAAAAGCAATTTTTCCCCCCACAAAAGATTCAGAGTATATTACAAGAAATGAAACAAAGGTGGAGACTTCACAAACGCTAACAGGATTCATTTTCCACATAAGATGATTCTTCAAGCTTTATTTTTTTCCTGTAAAATAAAAACAATACACAATCCAAGGAAAATGAATGCATTTCTGTTAACATGTCTCTATTTTCCATTTACATATGTACACATGTCCCTTGGAGTCTCCACTGCAAACATTAGTGTGTGTGTGTGTGTGTGTGTGTGTGTGTGTGTGATCATCCTATAATAACAACAACAACAATAATAACAATGCCTTGGCAGTAGAACTATAAATCTTTGTGTATGCTTTTCCAACTATTGGGAAAATTTAAAAAAGTTGAAAACTCAAACAAAATGCCCCTAAAACAACAAATTGTGTGTGGGGGGAAAACCCTCCCCAAAACACTATATAAATTTGCTTTTCAACACACACACAAAAAAACCTCATTAAGGCCATAACTTATATTTCTTCAGAGTAAGTTGCACTGAATGTAACAGGACTGACTTTTAAGGACTTAACTCCACACTGTTTTGCAGATATTCTCTGTATTTTAACAGGATGGCAGTGTATTTTTTTTTCTCCCCAGCCTAAAGCATTACAATATGCTGATGAATCATTTGCGTCTACTTGTGTGTTTGTATTTGTGCGTTTGTGTGTGTAAGTGCAGGACTTTCTAGGCTGATTTTTGGAAAGCGCACTCTTTCGATCGAATCCATACCCTATTCATCAATTTAGCTGCAGAGATTCCGTGTTCAATAAATATGCTTCTCCTTTTTTGCAGACCAAAGCAACATACCTCGTCTACCCCTGCCCACAATGCAGATTTAATTTCTGTTATTTGAAGAAATAAACCTTTAAATAATGAGAAGCCTCATACCAACAATAGCCTCAGTCATAGATGTTTTCCCTTCTATCATGCTTCAAAAAAAAAAAAAGTGACTTTTTAGAGGCTATTATCTAGATCCCCATGAGCCAAACCCTTCCTTCAACACACCTGCTTTAAAATAATTTGGTTTCCAGTTACGCGGAAACAAGAGGGGGATAAAAAAATGGATCCAAGCACTTGTTGGAACGGATATGTGCTTAATAATAAAGGGGCCATTTTGCAGTGGTCTATGGCTTAAGATTGGCCTCCAACAAATTGTATCCATTAAGCTGAAGACACTCAGTGTGTTCTGATTGACATGAAAAAATGGCATTTTTTAATTTTTTTTTAACTAAGCTTGTTGTGGGCAACCAGACATAGCTGTGCCTGATGTTCAGTGATCACAAATAAGGATGGATAAATTTGAGGAAATACCTTATATTAAAAAAAGAAAAAAAAAGAAATACCTCCTGTATTTCTATCTTCTGTTCTCATGGTTTGTCATCTACAGCCCCAAGCACTGTAATGTATATCAGATATCAGGGTTTATCCTGCCCCCCTTTCTTCTCTCCTTACAGGTGTGGGTAAAGGATAATTCTCAGATGTATTTAAACAAGGATCTTTAAAAAAATAATAATAATGTATTTGTCTATAAAGCAGGTGACAGGCATAATTCTTGCTCATTTGTGTGTGCGTGTGTGGCCCCTTAGCGCACGGGGCTGATGGATGATATGGATTTGCAAACTGATAGGGGCTAATTTATATATATATATATAAAAGAAAATTAAATGCTCCCTTAGTTCAAGAACCTTTAGCTGGGGATGGAGGGAAGAAAGAAAGCAAAAGAAAAAAAAAGAAAAAAAAAGAAAAAAAAAGAAAAAAAAAGAAAAAAGGCCATTACCTCTCCCCTCCCAGGCTATGTATTTTAAAAACACATGTAAAAAAGTGTTGGCTATTATAATCAATGACAAGGCTAAAATATTCACAAAAGATATTTACAATATTGATTCTTAAAATAATTGATTTTGCATAATGAACAGCACTTTTTTCTTTTTTAAAAAAAGAGAGAGAGGGAGGGAGGGAGGGAGAACTGGAGCAAAAGTAAAACGTAAGAACAGGTCTACGTAAATATTTTTTTTTTTTAAAGTCAACACTTCTGTTGGAAAAGAATAAAGGAACTAAAACTGCCATTTCCTGTTTAGCTACAGCAAGATGCTGCGGGTTAGCGCATATCTATATATCTATATATATATATAAAAGGAGAGATATATAGATATCTATATCTATGTGCATATATATCTCAAAATGCATGTACAGCAGTGGCGGTAGAACAAAGGCTCCAAGAATTTACAAGCACGACTTTAGCGGAGAGAACAAACGCAGGATGGATGCACAGTTTTTCTTTTATCATGCCATTCATTGAGAAGAAGATGACAGAACTTACACATGGAAACCAACGAGAATCCCTGGCCTAGATCTGACAGCCTTCTGATGATTCTGGACAGGGAAGGTAGCAATAGTGATTTTTTTTTAAGAAGGGAGGGAGGGAGGGAGGGAGGGAGGGAGGAGTTCAAGAGAAGAGAGGAGAGGAAGGAAGGAAAAGGAGATTTATTTATTTAGCCTATGGCAAAGGAAAGGAGAGGAAGTGACAAAGGAGTTAGAGGAAAGAAGGAGAAGAAGGAAGGAAGGAAGGAAGGAAGGAAGGAAGGAAGGAAGGAAGGAAGGAAGGAAGGAAAACAATATCTGTACACAGAAAGCAGATGTTGAAATGTTGGCCTGCGACAGAGCAGAGTTGGCACACATGCACTTTTTTAAACACATAGTTTACTGTACATAATTTATAAAAAGAGGACGACAGCACAACAGTGGGGTTCAGAAGTGACCGGAAGCTCATGCAGGAAGGAAGCAACTGAGGGAGAACCACAAATACCAGTGAAGCATTCGGCATGGGAATTGGCAGGAAAATTGCACCAGAATGACTTAATTTTTCCCCATGCCCAATATCCTTGGAAATCTACATTTAAAAAAAAATGAAAAAGAAAGAAAAGAAAGAAAAAAAGAAAAAAAGAAAGAAAAGAAAAGAAAAGAAAAGAAAAGAGGGAGAGGTGCTGTCAGGTAAAATGATAAAACACAAGATCAAAAGGATGAATCACGACTCAGCCTGGAAAACCCAAGACAAGCACTTAGGGTTATTTGGTGTTTCTCTTAATATAAACGCCTGTTTCAATTCCTCAAATCCTTGGTTGGGATTAAGTGGACAGGGACATCTGGTCAGTCAAAACAGTCAAGATTTTAGCTGTGATGTGATGGAAACCTACCACTTTTTTTTTTAAACTTACCCCACCTCCACCCTGTAGGGTCTAGGACAACTCAGTGTGGCCAACTCACTGCGGGACAACTCGCCACGGGACAAGAGTTACACTAATATCAAAGAAATGGTGGAATAGAATCATTAAAGAAAACATGCCAAAGGAGGGATAAAATGAAATGTGAATGACAAAAAATTTAAATATTTTTTAAAATTATTTTAAATACTTAAATGGAATTATTGAATTGTCCTGCAACGATTTGTCCTGTGGTGGGTTGGCTGTGGTGAGCTGTCCCATTCCACACCCTGCAGGTTAAAAAGGGGTAGAGTTTTGATCAACTGGTTATGGTGGCCATCTTGACTTTGAACCTTTTCCCTCGCCTTGCTAGGGGGCCTTTATTTCCTGTCCCTTCCCCTTTCCTGTTTTCGGTAGAAACTGAGCAATTTTTTAACTGCCCGAGTAAAGAAAAGAGAACGTTCTCACCGCTAATATTTTGCAGGGTTTTCTTATTTCCTGTGCAAAAAAGGCTCTCGCCTTTCTCCTATTTTTCTTTCCTTTTCCTTTTTTTTTTCTCAGGGACTGGCCATTCTATTACCCAAAAGACAATCAACAGAGAGAAAGCGTTTGTCGGGAAAAAAAACTAAAAACGAGAAGTCGGACAACACGTGTAAAAGATAAAGAGTTGTTCTGCTCACAAGAGTGATTAAATCAAATCAAAGATGCTACAATTGACCAGAAAAAAACCCCCCATGCTTGCCACAACCTGGAGATTTCACAGGACCATGGGGGGGGGAGCCCCCTTGTCTGATGTCTCCCTCTGACATGTGTTGTATGTGTACCCTACTTGTGACATGACTGATTTCTTTGTGCTTTTTGGTATTTTCGAGTTCCGAGTCTGAACTGTGCTGCCAACGGTTGTCCTTATTTCGTCTGACAGATAGACTGGAATCTGCATAACTTGGAGAGGACCGAGTGGAACAGACATCACAGCCAAAGGAAGGAAACGCATGGAAGAACACTGGTTGGAAAGACACTCTGAAACTGGTCAGGATGGACCTGTTGTCCTTTTCTTTCTTTCCTTGCTGAAAGTGGCTGGGATGTTCCTTGCTAGATATCCCAAAAGTCGTCCACTCTTTCGGTCTGCAGAACTAGCCCGAAGAGTGAGGTGTTTTTTCCACAGCTGTACAAACGGTCTGGGATGTGGCCAGGCAGTCTAAGAGGTCAACCCCAGATTGTCCTCTTGCTTCTCTCCACCACCACGGCCCAAACGTGGGACTCAAGCAGGTCCGAGGTGAAGACAGGAAGGAGTGTGTGCTGCTGTACGCTCGAGCGGTGAGCTTGACCTCGTGGAAAAGAGTTACTCGAGATTCCTCACTGTGAAGCTACGGGTGTGTCAAACGGGAGGAAGGTGGGTTGGGAGTGAAATGCAGAAGGCTTCAGTTGTTCTCAAAAAGAGAGAGAAGGTCATCGTTGCTATTGCTTGGTAAGTCAGGAGGATCCAAGTAGGAAAGTAACTCGTCGGGATTTGTGAGCTCGGGAAGTAGCTACAACAGAAAGAGAAGACAGGTGGTCAAGCTCTTGTCAAGCGTGCAGGCACCCATGGCCCACGTTGATTGGAAGATGCAACTTCTAAAGCATTGACAGACACTCTCAATGCCACTAAATGACAACAGAACGTTGACCTGCCATGGTGCCTTCATTGACGGAAGCCAACCAGAATTCACTCTTTGAGCATCTTTGTCTCTTGCACACAACCACATAATTTGTCCATGTGCATAAGTAGCCTTCCATGGAAAATGCTAGCTGAGACCTTTCTCCCCACATTGCATATTTAAGGAAACTCTTCATCAGAAGGACCTTTTGTATATTTACTCCCTCATTTCCATAAAACAGACGGTTGAAGTTCCACTAAGACTTCTATTCATCTGTTCTAAGACATGCCTTTTCTTAGGTATGTTCTAGTCTTCAACTAGGATTCATCTATCCATAGGTTACCCAGTGTCAGGAATAAATTTGCTTGATAGACCAAGCTGGCAGTCAAAAATGTATATATATATATATATATATATATGTGTGTGTGTATATTTCTACTATGGTTTTCTTAAAGCCAACGTCCTTTCCTAGTTGTATTCAGGCATGTTTAAACTCAAAATTTAGTGGGAGAAAGTCTTCAAAAAATTCAATTTTGCATCAATTAACAGAACAAATAAAACCGAACACTGCTGTCTAATTAACTTATATCATGTAGCTTGTCTGATCCATTTATTCAGGACATTCCACACTCTGGAGTTAGGTGAAATGAAACATGAGGCTTCCTGAATGAAAACACTGTTAAGACCTTTGATTTTGCCAGCAGCAGAGGTATAAAATTACATCCCACCTTTTCCCCTTTCAAATGCCACAGGTATTTGTCACAGTTTAGATAGTTTGAACAATCTTATCCGAACGCACAGGTGTGAACTGAAAGAGTGTTGTTTACCTACATGGGTGCTTCCATTCACATTTTTTGAATAATTTTTGCCCTAAAAAGTCTTGCATGTTAGCTTTTTTTCCCCCAACTCCTCGGTTAACTTTCTTATTTATGGGGAAAAAAACCATCCACACTCTTAGCTTACAAATAATTTTGCCCCAGCTCATCAGAAGGATGAGTGACTTTCTTCCACGCAAAATTATTATATGACTGCATCTTAGCAAGTACAGACAAATAACAAAGCTACCTTAGAGTTAACTCTTAATAACTTTATGAACATGTCCATATAGTTGCTTTGAATGCTACATTGCCTTTTTTTCCACGATGTCTTTCTCTCAGTTTCCTAGCTTGTAGTTCTGGAATTTCCCAGGGCTCTATCTGAGGCCTGAAAGGGTCTAACTTACTCAACATTTTTTTTCAGACCAGCCTGAAAGAAAACTGACCAGTCATATCTAAAGTTAACTAGATGCTGCCACCTAGCCTGACATAGCAAACATTAAATATACTAGCTGCAGGAGTACCCAGTCAAAAAGGAAGAACATTTCTAAGTCTAAAATATAGATGTTTGCCACCAAGGTGGTTAATTAGCTCTACAATGCATCAAGTGTCCTGTAAATGGATTTTGGAGATTCTAGCAGGGGACTGCAGTTTCTTGCATTCCCTTGATCTATCTGGGGTAATCAGATGTGACCACTGAGCATGTAGCTTCAGGAGGGACACACATGGAGTGGTGAAGGGAGAGGCAACGCCCACCTAACTTGCCAGATCAGCCAAATCAATCCTTAAGATCAATAAAGAGGTAAATGTTTTCCCTGTCCAGTCGTCTCCAACTCTAGGGTGTGTGTGTGTGTTCATCTCTGCTTCCTCACCGAGGGCACCAGTGTTGTCCCAAGACACTTCCATGGTCATTTGGCCGGCCCGTGACTATACACCGAGTTGCACGGAATGCTGTTACCTTCCCACCAAAGTGGAACCTATTTATCTACTTGCATTTGCATGCTTTTAAACTGCTAGGTGAGCAGGAGCTGGAGCAAGGAACGGGAACTCACCCCATTGTGCAGCATATGGGTCTCAAACCCAGGCTGTCAGCTTTCAGCATCTTTAACCGCTGAGTGACCATATCCCCTTAAGATCAATAGGCTGAGTCTGCAGCCAGACCAGCCTCATGTCCTAGTTCATGTCTCTTTAATGTCCAATCCTTCATCCTTTGAACAATTGGTGCGTATGCACAGAAGGTTTTTTTTTTTAAACAATTGTAGCGGCCTTACATTCTTCTTTTGCTATGGGCTGTGTTCGCAATGATTAAGTCAACAAAATGAACAAGGGCTTAACTTTGGTGGCTTCTTGCCACTCTGCCATTCTAATTCCTTAGTTTGGAATTCAGATAAAAGATTGCAGCTTTGGTGAAGCTTTATAAGCTGAGCTGATTAACTTCAGGGCTAGCAGGTAGATTGGGAAGCGGTGAAAACACCCTGAAAAGACAATGTTGAACGATTTCCATACTGTTATCAAGAAAGCTACATGAATATGTCCATATATGCAACAAGAGTTGAGCTACTCTATCTGCGCTAAGGTTTAAAGAAGAAGAACCGTGTTATGGACCTCAAAATGCCTCTGTAGAGGATAGACAACCATTCTGAAAATGGTAGGGGATAGAGGAGAAATAGTCCAAAAATCAGATTCATGTTCTTCTATCAATATAAGGCCCTCTAAGAAGAATGTTATCAGTATCACATTATCCCAAAGCTGCTTTTCCAAAAGGCAACTGGACTTTCTTTCTTGATTTTTTTTCCCCCTTGAAAATATTTTGCTTCTCATCCAAGAAGCTTCTTCAGTTTTTCAAGAAAAAAACCCCCCAAGAAAGTCCAGTTGCCTTTTGGAAAAGCACTTATAGGACAACGGTGACCTGGATGAATGAGAATCTCCACAGATGTTATCAAGAAGTTATCTTTCAGACCTGTTAATCAGAGATTTTATAACAAGCCACAATTTCCATTGGCCTGAGGTCATGTCCCTAAAGTTTATTGCCAGAGAGGAAATGAGGAGCAAGCACAGAATGGATTTGAATTTCATGCATATCAGCTCTTCTTAACTTCCCTGTCCAGTTCTCCATTGTCTACGCACTCGTAATATTGTTTTAACAATATTTAACAGATATTTTCTGTCGCAGCATGGTAGATGGGACCATAAATTAACCCAAACAGACTTGGCTTGCCCCAACTAACTCCTAACCAATATGTGGGCGTAGACTATGTAAGCCAGGGCTCTCCAACCTTGGCAACTTCATGACTTGAGGACTTCAACTCCCAGAATTCTTCAGCCAGCATAGCAATAGCAATAGCAATAGCACTTAGACTCATATACCGCTTCACAGTGCTTTACAGCCCTCTGTAAGTGGTTTACAGAGTCAGCATACTGCCCCCAACAATCTGGGTCCTCATTTTACCCACCTCGGAAGGATGAGTCAACCTTGAGCCTGGTGAGATTTGAACTGCCAAATGGCCGGCAGGCGGCAGTCAGCAGAAGTAGCCTACAGTACTGCACTCTAACCACTGCCCCACTGTGGCTCATAGCTGACATAGCGTAGCTGGCTGAGGAATTCTGGGAATTGAAGTCCACAAATCATCCAAAGTTGGAGACCCCTGATGATAAGAGGTATCCCTTCCTTCCACCTTTTTCTGACCTCGAATGCAACTGTGAAGGGAAGCAGATGACAGAATGACACAGACTTACATCCAGCGAAGGTTCCGGCATGTCAGATGTCCCCTGCCCACCAGGTTGAGCTTCTAAAGCTGTCGAGGGGTTAAAAGCCAGATCGCTGTGAGGATGGTTGCTAGAAGCGGCCTGGGTCGGCTGCCGGGACGGCTGAGTCGGGGGACCACTGTGATGTAATGGCTGCCCTGACTGGCTGCTGGGATGGGGGACGTGCAAACCTTGAGGCATGGAGCTATGGGATTGATCAGTGTTGCCAGGATGAGGGATCTGCAGAAGGAGGAAAGAAGCAGGAGAGCAGACA
The DNA here is from genome assembly GCA_003457575.1 of Thermophis baileyi. Taxonomy (NCBI): domain Eukaryota; kingdom Metazoa; phylum Chordata; class Lepidosauria; order Squamata; family Dipsadidae; genus Thermophis; species Thermophis baileyi. The sequence continues at coordinate 8,139,986 of QLTV01014916.1, forward strand.
TGAGGAGATGAGGTGGCAAGCCGGGAAGATGGGGAGAGCATGGTGCGGGGCGAGGGGGGAATTGTTTCATAAACCATCATCGTTACAAGCCGTCATCATCCAGGAGAAACCCGTTTGGGCGCTCGCCTGTCACTGAACCCACGGCATTTGAAACACAATTTTTTTTAGAAAAATACTTGGAAGAAGAAATGGTGGTTCTATTGGGTTGTAAGTCCAGATCCAACCTCATGCCTTGAAAATTCGCTGTCATTGGGAAAGTTGGAACTTTCTTTAGTTTTTCTTTAGTCCCAAAGATGCTTTTTTTCCCCAAGAGGCAACTGGACTTTCCTTTGTTTTTCCTTGAAGACGTTTCGCTTCTCATCCAAGAATCTTCTTCAGTTCTCGCTGAACTGACTGAGTTAGAACTGAAGAAGCTTCTTGGATGAGAAGCGAAACGTCTTCAAGGAAAAACAAAGTCAAAAGTTGCCTTTTGAAAAAAGCAACTTTGGGGCAACCATGACCTGGATGACTAAGAATCTCCATAAACATTTAGGTTTTCTAGTATGTTAACTTCTAGTTTGTTGACTTCTTTAACTTTTCTGGTATGAATTCTAGTAAACCAAGCACAACGTTCTGTGTTTTTTTGGGGGGCAAAATACTTTCCAACTAAACAAATATGCATCAGAGAATCATCTATTGATAGTTTAGTTGCATGGTGCAAGGAACAAAAAGAAATGAGAAAAGTAGTATTTCACCTATGATGGCGAACCTTTTAGACACCGAGTGCCCAAACTGCGTGCGCATGCCCAAACTGAAAGGTGCACGTGCACAAACGCACGCATGCGCTAACGTGTGCATGCGCAGACATGCGTGAATGTGCGCATGCACTGACATGTACGCGCATGCGCAGCAGAGACCCGAAGACCAGCTGGCCGGCGGGAGATCCCAACACCGGCAGTGCGGCAAGAGGTATGATCTTTTTCTTTCGTGAGCTTCTGTTTCGTCATTTGCAGGGAAACAGAAGCTCACGAAAGAAACGCCACAGAGATCTGACCTGGGCAACGGCATGCGTGCCAGCAGAGAGGGCTCTGCGTGCCACCTCTGGCACACGTGTCATAGGTTCGCCATCACGGCCCTATACCATTTCAGATAGGTGGCTGTCCAGACTTTTCTTAAAAGCCTCCAGTGATGGAGCACCCACAACTTCTGAAGGCAAGTTGTTCTACTGGTCAATTGTCCTCAGTGTCAGGAAACTTCTTAGTTCTAGGTTGCTTCTCTCCTTGGTTAGCTTCCAACCATTGTTTCTTGTGCAGCCTTCAGGTTTTTGGAGAATAGGGTGACCTCCTCTCCTTTGTGGCAGCCCCTCAAATATTGGAAGACAGCTATCATGTTGCCCCTATTCTTTCTTTTCATTAAAGTAGACATACCCAATTCCTACAATTATTCTTCAGGTGTTTTATCCTCCAGTCTCCTAATCATCTTTGTTGCTCTTCTTTGCACTCTTTCTAGAGTCTCAACATCTTTTTATATTGGGGTGACCAAAACTGGGAGCAGTATTCCAAATGTGGGCTTACCAAGGTTTTATATGTATGAATTAAAAAAGAGGTGTCTTTTAAACTCACCTGTATATATAGTTGCAAACCCCATACACAAACATAAGGACACAAAAGGAAGTGCACAAACTTCCTAGAACACATAGACTTCCGCTATATCATATAGAACTATTTTCATGTATGTAGTCACAGCACACCATATTTCAACCAGCTCAATTTTCTTCAACTTTAGACATCTAGAAGGAAATCATTTGTGCTCTCACTTATGCTGGCATTCTACTCTTTGAAGACCGAAGGGAAGGGAAGGGAAGGGAAGGGAAGGGAAGGAAAGGAGGAGGGAGGGAGGAGAGGGAGGGAGGGAGGAAGGAAGGGAAGGAGGGAGGGAAGAAGGATGGATGGAAGGAGGAAAGGAAGGAAGGAGGGAGGGAAGCAATAGCAATAGCACTTAGACTTATATACCACTGTACAGTGCTTTACAGCCCTCTCTAAGTGG
>QLTV01014916.1:8142045-8177033 GCA_003457575.1 Thermophis baileyi
AAAGAAAGAAAGAAAGAAGAAAGAAAGAAAGAAAGAAAGAGAAAGAAAGAAAGAAAGAAAGAAGGGAGGAAAGAGAGGAAGGAAGGAAAGGGAGGGAGGGAGGAAGGAGAGGGGGGAGGAAGGAGAGGGAAGGGAAGGAAAGGAAAGGAAAGGAGGAGGGAAGAGAAGAAGGAAGGAAGGAAAGAAAGGGAGGAAGGAAGGAAAGGGAGGGAGGGAAGGAGGAAGGAGAGGGAGGGAGGAAGGAGAGGGAAGGGAAGGGAAGAAAAGGAAAGGAAAGGAAAGGAGGAGGGAAGAGAAGAAGGAAAGAAGGAAGGAAGGAAGGAAGGAAGGAAGGAAGGAAGGAAGGAAAAAAGGAAGGAAGGAAGGAAGGAAAGGAGGGAGGGAGGGAGGAAAGAGAGGGAGGAAGGAGGCGAGTTGCCCCCCCTTTCTTAGTACCTGGTTAATCTCAGTCCTTATAAAGTGTGTGAAATGAAGCTGAATATCAGCTCAATTTCATTTTTTTGCAGACAGTGCTATTTTTCAGCCGCAGCATCAATTGCACCGCAGACCGCTTCATCTTACCGTAGCCAAGAGACATTCAAAATGATTTATGAAAAGGCTAAAGTAATGGCTTCTGGGAGAGACCTCACATGGGGAAGTGGATCTTAAATAATCACAAGCCAGGGCAGCTTTCCTCTTTTAAAGGGGTTAAGTGTATTTTTCTTTCGAAAAAAGGATTTACCTCCTTCTGGATTTCTGAATGTGTGCATATCATGGCAGCTGAACGTTTAGCTTGCAATGTTCTATGAAGGGAATCTGAAAATAAGCAACCCCAAAATGGATTTTTTTGGGGGGTGGGGTGGGGTGGGCATTTATTTCAGAAACAAAACAAGTCCATGTGCAAAATGCATTAGTATTAAAAAAGTAACCATGCCCTTAGATTTGATAACTGGTTGCTTTTGGCGACAGGAACTGCACCAATTAGGGACATGCAAAGCTAACCAGTTTGAGGTGGAATGTTCTGGAGAACTTTGGCCTGAAGGTGCTCTTCCAAAAGTCAACTGGACTTTCTTGGGTGTTTCCCGCCCACCCCCACCCCCCGAAAAACATTTCACTTTGGACAGTTCTGCTGTTTCCAGAAGAAAATTCTCCAAACCCAAAGGAGTTTGAAGTATGTGAGGCATGATTTGGCAGTCTAGTTGACATAGACCAGGGGTCCTCAAACTTGGCAACTTTAAGACTTGTGGACTTCAACTCCCAGAATTCTCCAGCCAGCTGGCTGGAGAATTCTGGGAGTTGAAGTCCACAAGCCTTAAAGTTGCCAAGTTTGAATACCTCTGACATAGACTTATTTCAAGGGCAACACCACGAAATTCCCCTAGAATGCCATAGTCTAGAAAAGAATTAGCATGGCATGGAGGAGGAATGGAACAGAAGCTCTCAAGATACGTCTTTGGCCGAGGGAATTTGTTGGGTCTCGTGCGTGTGGTCAGAACGTAAGTGAGTTGAGTTCAGCCAAAGTGTGTTCCCGTTTGTTTAATGAAATGCACAACTCCACTCTCATTATTCCTTAAAAGTGAACTGATTTAAGTAAAGGGGGAAGTAGAATTCCGTTTTGCAGCAGTACCTCCCGCTCCAGATGACTTCATTTAAGACATCAGTGGAACAAATTTATGCAACTACAGATCGTTTAGGGACCGTTCAAAGTTACCACGGCACTGAAAAAAAAAGTGTCTTATGATCTTTTTCACACTTATGGCCATTGGAGCATCCCCGTGGTCACGTGATCAAAATTCAGATGCTTGGCAAATGATGGTTTATTTATGATGGTTGCAATGTCCTGGGGTCTTTTGTCTGAAATGGAGGTCTTGGAAGTCTTCTAGTCCAACCCCCTGCTTAAGCAGGAGACCCTAGACCAGTGATGGCGAACCTATTTTTTGCTTGGGTGCCAACAGGGCGTGCGTGCCTACACCCATAATACAATGCCCTCTCCCCCCCGCGATGCCCCCCCCCCACATGTGCGCAGGCCTCACTGAAGCATCCGGACTTCCGGTAGGCCCGTTGGGCTATTTTTCGCCATCCCCAGGATTCAGGAAAGCCCCCTTAAGCCTGGGGAGGACGAAAAACAGCCCAACCGGAAGTTCGTTTCTGAACTTCCGGTAGGCCCGTTGGGCCCGTTTTTTACCATCCACAGGCTCCGGAGGCTTTCCTGAAGCCTGGGGAGGGCGAAAAACAGCCCAACTGACCTACTGGAAGTTCGTTTCCGAAATTCCAGTAGGCCCGTTGGGCCATTTTTCGCCTTCCCCAGGCTTTAGGAGGCTTTCCTGAAGCCTGGGGAGGGCGAAAATGGCCTCCTCCGCCCTCCGGAAGGCCAAAAATCAGCTGGCCAGTGCGCACATGCGCGCTGGAGCTGACATAGGGCAATGCCTCACGTGCCCTCAGATATGGCTCCGCGTGCCACCTGTGGCAAGCGTGCCATAGGTTCGCCATCACAGCCCTAGACCATCTCAGACAAATGGCTGTCCAGTCTCTTCTTCAAAACCTCCAGTGATGGAGCACCCACAACTTCTGGAGGCAAGTCGTTCCACTGGTTAATAGTTCTAGTTGCAATGGTCATAAGTGCAAAGATCGGTTGTAACTCACCTTTTTCAGGGCCATTTAAAGTTCTAATAGTCACTAAACAAATGGTTGCAAGCCAGGAACTACGTGAATATGTTGGAGATATGGAAAGGCAAATAGCTTTTTTTTTTCATTGGGGAAATCAAATCCTTCTTTTCATTCAGCGAGATACTTTGTGATGATCATAACCCCAAAATATCCCAGAGGGTTTTTGTTGTGCCTCTGTGGCACTTGGAAAAATAAAAATAAAGTTAAAAATGTGCCAGGCCAAAATAGGAAATATGGAATCTGTTGTCCATGTATTGTTTTGTTAATGGCTAGAAAGAAACGTACGTTTTCTTGTTTATCACTCCTAAAGGACTGTTGAGGAAGAACAACAATTATTATGTACTCTATTTAGAAGTGAGTGACATCGTAACATTAAATGCGTTTTGGCAAATAGTATACAAGGTCCAATAAAAGGCAGTTTTATTTAGCTGAGGAACAGATGTGGATTGTAGACAGTACGGCGACTGCAGTCTCTGAAACTACTTCAATCATGTCCTTGTATCAATTTTTGTCTTCTTATGTGGCTTCAGCAGCCAAGTTAAATATCCCCTAATGTAATAAAAGCTTCATTTAATGGACCTTTATTTCACGTACTTTGGATGCGACAGGCAAATTTGAGCACTTGAGAAGATCACCAAGAAGACACTAAGACAACTGGACAGTGGTCATATTGAGTCATAGCAATGGCACTTAGACTTATATATCACTTCACAGTGCTTTTACAGCCCTCTCTAAGAGGTTTATAGAGTCAGTATATTGCCCCCAACAATCTGGGTCCTCATTTTACCAACCTCGGAAGGATGGAAGGCTGAGTCAACATTGAGCGGTCAGGATCGAACTCCAGGCAGTCGGCAGAATCAGCCTGCAATACTGTATACTAACCACTGTGCCACCAGGGTTTCAGTTATGACATTAGCATTGTCATAAATGACAGAGATAATGCAAGAAAAAAATGCTTTTCTTAGTCTGTTTACAATATAGTGAGGCACTGTTTGAATCTTTGGAGAAGAAAAAGATCTTTCTTCATGATCTAGTTCCTACACAGCATCTAAGGAAGGCAGGGGACAATATGGTGGCTAAAGAACTGAACCTCCCCCCGACCTTAAAAGAGCCAGTGGGGCAGGGGTGAAATCCAGCAGGTTCTGACAGGTTCTGGAGAACCGGTACCGGACCTTTTGAGTAGTTCGGAGAACTGGTAGCGGAACATTTGAGTAGTTCGGAGAACCGGCAAATACCACCTCTGGCTGGCCCCAGAGTGGGGAGGGAATGGGGATTTTGCAGTATCCTTCCCCTGCCATGCCCACCAAGCCACGCCCACAGAACCGGCAGGGAAAAATTTTGAATTTCACCCCTGCAGTGGGGGCGTCTACATATTTTGACACAATGAACAACATGGCCAAATGGCCTTTTCAATATACTTATATATATATAAGTATATAGATATATCTATATCTATATGTTTTCGTAGATTTGCACGGGTATAAATATGTAGGTCTTGGTGTATTTGGGACTTTTCCCTTCTAAGATTGAGAGTATCTTGGCGAAACGTCGCCAAGATACTCTCAATCTTACACGGGAAAAGACCCGAATACACCAAGATCTACGTATGTATGTATGTATGTATGTATGTATGTATGTATGTATGTATGTACGTATGTATGTATATATTGGTGTAAACTGCACAGAGTCACGTAGGGAAGATGGGTGGAGTAGAAATGTAATAAATAAAAGTACAGTAAACGAGAGATAGCATTTGTTCCTGGGGCTGAAGGTGATCAAGAACTCGTGTCCCCATGTTAGTCCTGCACCTTAACCACAACCCTGTAGAAAACACCTCTTTCGGGACATCTCATGGAAATAGGGAAGTTGTGGCATTTGTGTGATTGCTCCATTGCACAAGATTCATCACTGGTGCTCACAGACACGTATGGACCAGTCTGTTTTCAAGTGTATTGGGTGGCTACTGCATAAGAAACAGGAGCTGGTCATCTAATCTCTGTCCCAAAGGTGCTTTTGGAAAAGGCAATGGGACCTTCTTGGTCTTTTTCCTTGAAAACATTTCACTTCTCATCCAAGAAGCTTCTTCCATTCAGCTTCTTGGATGTGAAGCGAAATGTTTTCAAGGAAAAAGAAACCAAGGAAGTCCTGTTGGCTTTTGGAAAAAGCACCTTTGGGGCAACCATGACCTGGATGACTGTGAACCTCCATAGACCTCTGATCTCTGCTTTATTTCCCAGGCATTGCCTTGCAAAGATGGAGCTATACATCTTTTACGAACTCACTTTCTTTTCTTTTTCCTGCTGCCCCAGTTTTTTTTTTAAAGCTTTCCTTTTACTTTGCTTACTTTGTATTCCCAATTATGCACGCTGCCTGTGGACAGAAGGTTATATGAGCAAGGTAAATAAGTAAGATCCTTACAGGTTCCTGCATGGGATGACTTAAGGGTTTATCAAGCGCTGCCATGTTGCTGGTCATATCCGGTGGGTGTGACAACTGGGGACCATGCATGAAGTCGGTCATGGATGTCCCACCGGGATTCCCGTGGGGAAAATCAAAATTGCTGTGGCCTTGGTAACTGTTACCTAAATAGTAAAGAAAAGTATAGTAAGAATAGTAAAGTTGGAATCAAAATCAAACCAACGAGCCCAGGTCCCATTTCTTCTTCTTCTTCAGGGTCTACTCTAGATCAAACTTTAAACTGCCAGAATGAAGCCACCTTCTTGGATTGTCGTTGGCCCAAAATAAATCATTATCGGTACATGTTTCTGGTAGTAGCCGACATACCAGCAGATGAGCCGGGCTCTGACTTTCTCCACATTCACACTGCATGTTGTTATCTATTAAGAGCCTCCACTTGAGCATATGGTCCCAATGAGACCATAGTCTTCTATAAAAGTTGCAATAATTAAGAGATTTCTATCCTACTGCAAAAGGGAGGGAGGGAGGGAGGGAGGAAGGAAGGGTTTCTGATGGCCCAGAAGCTGATGGTTAATCTTTTCAGCACCAAGTGCCAAAACTGGGGTGTGTGCCAGAACCCGGAAGAGAGCAGCTGGCTGGTGCACATGTGCGCGGCGGCCAGCTGCTCTTCCGGGTTCCGTCATGCGCATCCACGCCAGACAGCTGGTCTGGCATACAGGTGCACCGGCCAGCTGTATGGCGCGCTTCGCCATCACTGGCCCATAAGAATAGTCAATGGGGAAGCCAGCAGGAAGTCAGAAGTTGTTTTCTTGCCAACTGTGATAATTCTGTTTCTCTTTTTAAATAACGAAAGATCTCTGAAGCAATGACCCAGTGAGGCATGGATTGCCTAGGATTCTAGGAAAGTTGCAATAATAAGACACTTCCATCCCACTGCTTCCATCCCTTGGTTCATACTGCATGTATTCAGAACTGGCCTTATTATTTCATTCACTAAGTACCAATCCCATTAGTTCATCTTAATGACACTATATGAGGTATTGTGTATTATTTTTTTAAAAAAATAATAATATTCCCAACATAAAAACATAAGACTTCCTTTCGGTATCACTTTCTTCAAAAAACAACAACAACAACAAAAGATACTGGCTCTAGAAATCATAGGACTGAGACACAAAACCATGGTTCGTCTGTGTTCTACTGCAAGGAATGGATTGAAGTAAGGAGAAATGGCTATGAAGAACATGTGCTCACACAGAAGTGAAAACTGAGTATCTCAGAAGAAGCATCAAAGTAAATTGAATTCAGTGTTCAACAGCCAGCATGAAGTCCACATAACCCACAAATCCTTAGTGTGGTTGGTTTGCCTCTAGTTTAGCACTTCGGCAATCAACTGTAGTTTATTCAATGAACCATTGGTTGAACAAGCTTGGGCTTAGAACCATGTCCATATTTTGGATTAAGACAAGGAAGGAAGAGAGCTGATTGCTCCTCAACTTCAACTGCATTCATTTGGAAGAGATGAGACCGTTAGGACTTGGGACTTGAAAGAATAGCGGGGGAGGGCCCTGGTGAGACTTCTTTGGGAAGTGGAGAGATAGTAAAGAAGCTCTTTGCTCAGATATTTGTTTCAGGGTCTCTGCAATGGAGAAACTGCAAGCTAGCAACCTGAAATGAAGATGTCACTGAGAAAGACAGCTGGAAAATCAGTTTTAAATGGCTGACCTGCTCTTGAGCATTGTGACTGAATTTGCTAACACAATTCTCAAGAGATTAACACTGCATCTGCTTCCTCATTCACAAAACGATTGATGCCCAAATCTGTTGGTTTCCCTAAAACCCTGATAAAAGCTGGCCTATTTTGTTAAAGGATTTCCTCTTTAAATAACCTTTCTCGCCAGCTGTTACCTTGTCTGGAATTGGAAGTTAGTTAAAAAGAGTTTGGCATGGTTTATAATATACTATTAACAGGAGACCGCCGAAAAATTCCAGGGAAAGTTGTACGGATTGATGAACTGGAGGGACGAACAAAATGGCAAGAAAACTACTTGGGACAGAAACAGGGGGGGGGGATATTTGTAGCTTGGGTGGTAGATGTTGTTGTTGGTTTGTTCTCTGAGATTGTTGTTTAGTTTCCGAACGTTTCGTCACCAGGCTAGGTAACATTTTCAGTGGAATTGCGGTTGAAGTTTCTAATTTGAGTTCCCTTCTGCTTTTATAAGTCTTATGTCAGGGGTGTCAAACTCAATTTCATTGAGGGGCGCATCAAGGCTGTGTTTGACCTGGGGGGCTGGGGGTGGGCGTGTCTGGGGTGGGCGTGGCCAGGGTGGGCATGGCCAGCTCGACGTCACTCATTGGGGCTCCGTTTTAGGCCGCAACGGCCTCCTGCAGCCCTCTGCCAGCAAAAATGGAGCTTGGAGAGGTCATGTGTGACCTTCCTGGGCTCCGTTTTTGCTGGCAGAGGGCTGCAGGAGGCTGTCGTGGCTGAAAACGGAGCCCAGGAAGGCTGAGCACAGCCCTCCCAAGCTCCATTTTTGCTGGCAGAGGCACTGCAGGACGGTCATTCGCGGTTTCCAGGGCGGCCCCGTCGGCCAGATCTGGCCTCCAGGCCTTGAGTTTGACACCCCTGTCTTATGTGGTCAGATGGTCACTTTACTGACTGATCACAACCAGGTGACCTTCACGTGGCATGACCAGTTGGTCACATGACCAAATGACCACATAAGACCTATAAAAGCAGAAGAGAACTGGAATAAGACACTTCAACTGAAGTTCTGCTGATGATATTACCTAGCCTGGTGACAAAACGTTCGGAAACTAAACAACAAGCTCAGAGAACAAACCACCACCAGTGACTAGGATATTCCAGGAGTTGAGTTCGACTCAGAGGAGATTTTATTTCATTTACTCTAGAATTTCCGCGAAAAATAAATCATGGTTTGTCATTCCCAGCTCTATATTTTTAAGCTCTGCATAGCCTCACACAAAAACATGTCAATTGCAAAGCAAGTATGAATTTCTGGTAGACAACAACCTGTCTTCCACCTGTCTTGTCATTATAGATGAGGACATGATATTTCTGCTGCATACATTAAAATGCATTTATTTGTTTCTTGGATTTTGAGGTCACCAAAGATGCTGGGTAGCTTAAAATAAATATACATAAGATACATCTGGTTGTTGTTGTTTTTTTTAAAAAATATGCACAAGGAAACTTCACATAGGTCAAGCTAGCTCACTGGACCTCCCCTAAGGATCAAGAAATTAGCAGAGATATTCCAGCAAAATGGCCCGGGAGAGCAATTTGTATCTCTACTGTCTAGAATAGCTACACGGCAAAATAGGCAGCAAATAAATTTAACAATTAATAATAATAATAATAGGGAAAGTCACAGAAAATGAAGAAACTAAATTGCTCTGGGACTATAGAATTCAAACCTGCCACATAACATCCCCGACTATCTTATCTTTTTTTAAATAATTTTTTTTATTAGTTTATAATATAGCCTACAAAGAAAATACAGAAGTAAATAGTAAGGAAAATAGGGAAGGGAAAAGGGAAAGGAAAAGTGAGGGAAAGAAAAGGGGAAAAAAAAAGGCATTGACTTCCGACTCCCTTTGGTGCAGTAGAATAAGGCATTAACATCAAACCTTAACTTTTTACTTTTACATAATTGTATTAACTAGCCATTAGACTTATTAATTATCGATAAGGAAGACAACAATCTCTGGATAAATGGACATGGCAGTACCTGAAGACAGCAGAATAGAAGAGAAAGAACTGGAGAAGATAACAAAATACAAAGACCTACAAATAGAAATAGAACGACTGTGGCAAAGGCAAGCAAGGGTAGTACCAGTAGTCATAGGCGCCTTGGGTGAAATCCCCAAACAACTGGAACACAACTTGAACACCTTCATCGGCATTGACAAATTCACCCTCAGTCAATTGCAAAAGGCAGTCTGACTCAGAGCAAGCTTACATCCTGTGATGATTACACCATCAAACATCCACATCTGCCAATTCCAGACCCTTTGGAAGGATTCGATAGTCGACAAAAATGCCAAGTCCAGCCTGAACATCTGGTTGATTGCGCGACGAACCATAATAATCTCAAAATATTTCCGAGCGATTTGGCTTATTTTGAGAATCGGTTGCACGCATCAAATGTGAAACTCACCTTGGCTACTGTATTCATTGGAGTTGGTTCCTCCGGGAGGTGGTGGGATTGACGGGTAGGGAGATGGACCTGGACCCAGGGCAGCAATCATCTCCATCACGTTAGGCATGATCATCTGGCTGGGACTCATGGTTTTGAACCTTTTGGAAGGAATACCATCTGGATCATCCTTGATATGAATGTCTGATTTGATTGGGACAGGTCTCCAGCTACATGTTGGGTCAATTGTGACTTCTTCAAACTCAGAGCTGTGAAAACACAATACATTCGATAATACTGAGAGCTCTCAATACAGTACACCATATACATTTTAGATGTTACCAATGTCATTATCATATTAAAGTCAACAAGTCCAATACGTATCCAGTTATTGTTCAGTTGCTAAGTCGTGTCCGACTCTTCACGATTCCATGGACCATAGCACACCAGCCCCCCTGTTCTCCACTGTCTTCCAGAGTCTGTCCAAATTCTTGATCATTGCGTCAATGATGCTATCTAACCATCTTATCCTTCTGCTCTCCCTTTCTCCTTTCGCCTTCCATCTTTCCCAACATCAGGGTCTTTTCCAAGGAATCCTCTCTTCTCATTCGGTGGCCAAAGCATTTGAGCTTCAGCTTCAGCACCTGTCCTTCCAAAGAAGGGTTGATTTCCTTTAGGATTGACTGATTTGATCTCCTTGATCTCTTCTCCAACACCACAACCCCAACAACTTCAGGATCTGTCCTTCCAAAGAACAGTCAAGGGTGATTTCCTTTAGGATTGAGTGATTTGATCTCCTCGAAGTCCAAGGGACTTTCAGGAGTCTTCTCCAGCACCACAATTTGAAAGCATCAATTCTTTGGCACTCAGCCTTCCTCATGGTCCAACATATCCACTGCAGAAATCCAAATTAAACATTCCCACAAATGGACTGTCTGGCTTCTGTTTGAACATGTCCAAAAAATGAAAGCCCACCAACGCTCTTTTCAGTAATTCTTACACATTAGGTCCACAAGTCCATTTTTTCTTTAAAAGTTTTGCTTTGATAGTTCAGAATAGAAGCTTATGATTAATTATTGGCTTTGCTCATTTTCATATCCATAGAATTGTTGAGTTGCAAGAGAGACCCTAGGATAATTTAGTCCAACTCTCTGCTCAATGCAAGATCCAGTAGAACATCTCTGACAAATGACCAAGTGTCTTTGTCTGTAGACCTTTCATGAAGAAAACTCACCACATCATGTGGCACCACTTAGTGGCTTGTACAGACAGGAAGTTCTTCCTGGTGGCCTACCCACACCTTCTTCATTGTGGCTTTAACCCATTGCTTGTAGTTCTGCCTTTGGTGATAATTAAAATCACATCCACTCAGAGGTGGGCATCACATAATATAACAAATGGTTCGCCCAGCACTGAAAATGTGAGTGTGTGCGCCTTTCGCGCATGCGCGCGGCTTCAAAAACACGGCGACTATATAGGACGGGATAGCGCCGAACTGGAAGCAGCCCACCTCTGCATCCACTCCTTCTTTCTGACAGTCTTCAAATATTTGAAAACCACTATCTATCATTTTTTTTTCTCTGCAGATTAAACACGGACAGATTCTTTCATGACTTCTCATGTGGTTTTGTTTCCATAACTTTCTCTGGACTTGCTACTATTTGGCACTGCCCTTTTACAACTGGGATGCCCAGATCTGGACACAATAGAGGAGGTCTATAAAGGAGATCTGATTGGAGAAGAATGGTACCTCGATACTCATCGTTAATTGGTTCCGGGAGGCGTGATGAGCACCAAAAACGATGAGTACCAAACAAATTTTTCCCATAAGGAATAATGTAGTGAGTCACAAGGCAACTGACAGCAACAAGTTCTAGCTGACCCATCAGAAGACCTGTCACAAGACCTTCACTTGACACACGCACATCTGAAGCCCTTATAAACAGAACACTGACATCTCCTCAACTCTGCTGAAGATGATACCTAGCCCGGTAACGAAACGTTCGGAAACCAACCCACAAGCTCAGAGAATGAACCTTTACCAGGGGTGAAATCCAGCAGGTTCTGACAGGTTCTGGAGAACTGGTAGCGGAAATTTTGAGTAGTTCAGAGAACCGGCAAATACCACCTCTGGCTGGCCCCAGATTGGGGAGGGAATGGAGATTTTGCAATATCCTTCCCCCTGGAATGGGGAGGGAATGGGGATTTTGCAGTATCCTTCCCCTGCCACGCCCACCAAGCCACACCACGCCCACCAAGCCACGCCCACAGAACTGGTAGTAAAAAAAATTGGATTTCACCACTGACTTTCACCCTCAACAAGTTCTAGCTTGTGTGTTGAGTACCAAACAAACAGTACCAGATCAGTTCCAAAGCAGTTGAGTTCCAAGGTACCACAGTAATTATGGCTTCCCATGATATGGATTCTATGATTCTGTTATTCTACCCCAAGATCTAATTGGCTTTTTTCATAGTTGCATGACATTCGCTGCTGCTCATTTTAAGTTGGCGTTATCACCTTGCTAAGATGGCCATACTTCTTCCAGAACAGAGAACTGTCTTGGGTTTTTTCCTTTGATAATGTTTCGCTTCTCATCCAAGAAGCTTCTTCCGTTCAAAGGGGGAAAAAAAATCAAGAAAGTCCAGTGGCCTTTTGGAGAAAGCACCTTTGGGACAACCATGATCGGGATGATTGAGAATCTCCATAAGCTTTCAGAACAGAAATTCTTTCATCTCTTCACCCGCTAATCAGATATCCTTGCAAGTAGCAAGAGAAAGGCAAGCTCATTAGACAGTCCCATCAGATGTGCTAGTAATCACATTAGCCTACTTTATATCTGGTCTCTGTTGATTAGGCTCAGCCACCAACACTTTGGCATGCTCCCCACTTTCTGTCCTCCTTGCTGACTTATAGCCGACAGCAACCTCCACATTAATATTCACAATTTAGGAAAGATCTTTGGGGTCCAAAATTCACATTAGGGGGACATCATGTTCTGAAATGATCAGATTTTACTGACCTAAAATTCTATGCTGAAACAAACTCTAGAAAAGGTCTTCCAAGAATTAGAGCAGGCGAGTGAACATAACAGAGGCCCAGTTCTCAACGTGAAAAGATACACTTACTTTTGTATAGCGTTCAAAATGCCCCACATGTATTGATCCACCTCCAGGCCCTCCAGCAGAGCTGTTTTACTGGAAGAGAAAAACGGGACACACATTTACGTACTTGTAGTGTATTTGCCATATGATATAAGTTTCTGAAGGGATATAAGTAAAGCAGCAAACCACTTCTATGCATCTGCCAAGGAAATAAGGAGGATCTCATTACTTGGGCATGTCCAAGTGAACACAAACAATCGAGTTGACTTGGAAGAATCGTTTCAAGGAGCATAGTTTATGTAGAACATAGGACAGTGATGGCGAACCTTTTCGGCACTGAGTGCCCAAACCAGAGTGCGCGCATGCCGGAGCCCCAGAAGCTCGAAGACCAGCTGGCCGGTGTGCATGCGCGCACCAGCCACCTGGTCTTTGGGTTTCCAGCGTGCACATTTGCACTGGCCAGCTGGTCTTCGCGTGTGCCGGAGTGCCGGAAACCCGAAGACTAGGTGGCTGGCGCGTGCATGCATACCGGCCAGCTGGTCTTCAGGTTTCCGGGGCTCTGGCACGCGTGAAGATTAGCTGGCATGCAGGCGGGAAACCAGAAGAGCAGTTGGTGACGGCGCGTGTGCCCACAGAGAGGGCTCTGCGTGCCACCTCTGGCACGGTGCCATAGGTTCACCATCACGGACATAGGACATAGAATCACAGGGCTGGAAGGGACCTAAAGGCCTTCTAGTCCAACCTGCCCTGCTCAAGGCAGGAGTCCTTATACTATTGAGGTCAAATGGACAACAAAATGGTCTGTTTTTGAAAACCTCCAGTGATGGAGCGCTCCCAATTCCAGGAGGCAAGCTTTTCCACTGGTTAATTGTTCTCACTGTCCGGAAATGTCTCCTTAGTTCTAGGTTGGATCTCTCTCTTTGATGATCATCCACCCATTACGTCTTGTCCTGCCCTCACTGCTTTGGAGAATAAATCAATCCCCTCTTTCCTGTGACAGCCCCTCAAATATTGGAAGACAGTTATCATGTCCCCCTTAATCCTTCTCTTTGATAGGCGAGACATATCTAGTTCTTCCCTCAGCCATATGATTTAGCCTCCAGACCCTTTATCATCTTTATCATCATAAAAAAAAAGAAGGTCTACAGAAAAACTATTTATCACATTGTTTTAAAAAAAATACTGTTAGGTTAACGATGTTACATCTCCGGTTTCACTGGCGCAAAATGGAAGCATAATTTTGCATTGGTCTGGTTTTTGTTTTGATATTATCACAGACTTTGATATTACCACTCACTTGCATACGGGGCATCTCCAGGTGCCTCGTTCACAGTTCAGCTGGAGGTAGGATTCCAGATCAAAACACTGCAGAAGAAAAAGCAGGAAAATCTTAATTAAACGATGGTGCGGCTTGCAAAGAACACTGACGATGGGGCTGCAAAGAGCACCCTCCCAATGGGTGCAAATAAAGAAGAGAAGCTGTTCCATCAAATGCATGCCAGGAAGGAAAAAAACCCCATCGGGCTGTGCTTCAAACCATGACACGAAAGTTAATAGTTTTAATCATTGAAAACACTAGGATAGCGGTCCCCAACCTTTCTGATTTTCCAGACTGGTTGGGGGTGGGGGGAATGGTTCCGTGCGTGACAGGCGCGCACGAGCTCGCCTGTTGCTTGTGCACAGCCCAGTTCTGAATGGGCCGCGGCCCACGGCCAGGCCGTGGCTCGCAAGTTGGGGACCCCTGAACTAGGATACAAAGTCGTAGAGAAGAAAGCTGTTCTCTCAAGCACATATCTGTTGAAAACACGTTCTAAGATTTGGGATGGGAAACACTGCGAGGTGGCGCAGTGGTTAGAGTGCAGTACTGCAGGCTACTTCAGCTGACTGCTAGCTGCAGTTCGGCAGTTCAAGTCTCACCAGGCTCAAGGTTGACTCAGCCTTCCATCCTTCCGAGGTGGGTAAAATGAGGACCCAGATTGTTGGGGGCAATAGGCTGACTCTGTAAACCACTTAGAGAGGGCTGTAAAAAGCACTGTGAAGCGGTATATAAGTCTAAGTGCTATTGCAATTGCAATGATGGGTAGAGAAGACTTCCATCTCGGTTGAGGGAATTAGAACTCAAATGCACACAAGGAACACTGGCAGATTTTTTTTGGGGTGGCGAGTGGGAGAATACTCCACGTTATGTGCATGTGGAACTCTCAACAGTGTCAAAAGCATCCCTCCATCAAATAGCCCCATAGAAACTCAGGGAGGTTGAAGGTCAAGCAACTGGAAAGAAAATTCATTTACTTCTGGGAGAAGTTGGGTTTAAAGTTAACTAAAAGGCAGGGAAAGCTCAGTAGGGTTTTGAAGAAGATTTTGGGGACGGTCATTTGAATGCACCAAGATACAATGCATTTGTTTTCACAGGGTTTCAGCATCACATTAATTAGCATTTTTGCAGTAGAAAGGCAGGCAGAGCCTGGGGGAGGGGAGTCAAGAGAGGAATCAGCCTGTAATCCTTACATCCCCACAAGCAATCCATGGCCAGCCCCCTTTGAATTCCGTTAATTCTTATCTAGCACCAATTTAGTGCTGACTGTTAGTTGACCAGATTCTTGTGCACAGGGGTGAGCAATATATCAGCTTAATGGGAACTTAATGAGTGATCCTGATTCTGCGTGCCTGCGATGTCTCCCTTGGATGACTCCTCCAACTCTTCCTCGGAGGCCAGCTTGAGGGCGGAGGAGCTCATTCCTGGCACATTCCTGGGAGTTAATTATTGACCCGGCACTGCCAGCAAAAAGAGAATGACAGGCTTCGGCTGGGGACAGCTTGCAGGCCAGTGAAGAGAAGGCGGAGGAGCTGCCTTCTGTGGTGGATCTCAGAGCATGCAGGGCAGAGAAACGGAGGTCTGCCAGATTGCTCGGGAGAAGGCCCAGCCCTTCTTGATGGGCTACACTGGGAGGCTCTTTAGCACGGCAGGCAGGAGGAGGCGTTGCTGGGAACGACAGTGTGGGTCGTGGCCATGTGTTTGTTTGTGTTTCCTGCTTGACTTTTGAGACCCTGAACTTCTATAACCAGTGAGCCAATGTGGATGGACTTTCAGTTTTTGTCGGGGGTGGGGGGGGCTTTGTGTTCGTTTATTGGACTTACTTGTTTGAGCAGTTTGCTATTTGTTTTATGGCCTAATTGGCCATTGCCTGTGGGATTGATCTGGGCTTGCTTGTGGCTGGCTTCGTTTGGGACAGTTCTGTTCTGACCCAGCCTTAGCAGAAACAAGACACAGACTCCTGATCATGAAAAACCCCTCCTTATTTACCTCCTGTGAATTAATGGCATTCACCCACCGAAAAGTCCAGGCAATAGTCCTTCAAAGAGTTAACTGCAGCAACAGACCTTATCAGTTCCTTGCGATAATTGCCAGGCCGTGAGCTCCCAGTCGAAAGGCTGCAAATTAAGTTCTGGCAAGCAGTCTTTGTGGCATGAAACACAATGAGCAAAATCTTCAGAAATACGAACTGTTGTCTCCTATGACAACCACTCCCCTTTCTTTCTATTTATTCCCCAGCCAGGGAGGGGCCATTCAGCATCCACGTGTGCTTTGCTTCCCGAGTCGACTCCTTGTCCTCCGTTGTTCACCTCTCCTAACTGCTCTGCACATACGTGCATCTGGAACAGGCCCCAGATGTTCTTCCTCCTCACTCAGCCTCCAAAGGCAGCTGCCTCTCCAGTGGCTGGGAAATGTCGGATGGCCCTGGCTCTATCTCTGCGCCCGACGCAGAGCATCCATCAAAGCCTTCCCCAGGCTCCAGAACTGGCCCAAGTTCCTCCCCAACCTCCTCATCTTCCGAGTCTGCCGCCAGCTGTGCTGGCCGCTGGCGGGCCACAACAAGTTCAAAAGCTGGGTGAAGAGAACTGCTGGGGAACACCAATAACACTCTCCATAAACCACACTGACGTGTATGTGTGAGTGAGTGGGGCAGCACAGCACCTGACAAGTTTAGCATTAGTACTATTGGTAGTTAATAATTAGATGGGTGGCTGTACACATTTGTTAAACAAATAAATACAAAGTTGCACCGTCTTGCATGAATGGGACAGGGGGAGGCGCTCACCTGTACGTGCTTGCAATCGTGACCTCTTGCTGGAAGCTGGATCCGCCGGAATGTGATGGGACATTTGAGAGAGACTTTGATGGCTGTCTGCTCCACACCATCTTCTCCGTTGAGAGGAGCGTTGCCCGAAGAGGCGGCCACGCTGCTAAAATTTCTCTTGACTGTTGCAAAATAAAAAATAAAAAACAAAGGCGGGGGAGCGATAATTGAATTCATACTTAGGACTGTTTTAACAGCACGACACTTGGCTTGACAGAAACTGTCCCAAGACTGAATGGAGTTCATCGTCTGCCTTCCAGGCCAATTGACACCCAAGTTCTACTCACTTTTGGTGATACAATGTTCAGCCGGAAGCAGGCGTTTCTTTAAGAGGCCCTGAAGAACAGAACGGACCGAAGGCCGGTGTACTAACTGCAAAACAAACAAATGGGACTGGGGGAAAGAGAAAATAAAAAAAAAATCAGTGGTCTATAGAGGATCCGTGCAGTAGTGGGTTTCACTTACCTTTGCTACCGGTTCGGAACTGTGAAAGCACGCTTGCGTGCGGTGCTTCTGCGCATGCGCAGAACCTTCTGCGCATGCGCAGATCATCCGTGATGATGTCCGGGCAGGTGGGCGGAGCCTCCTGCTGCCCCTGCTACTGGTTCGCCCGATCCGGGGCGAACCGGTAGCAACCCACCACTGTATCCGTGGCCATTCAATCCGAGCATCTGCTTTGGATGCGGTTGTAAAGAAGTCAGAGGGGGAAGTTAGTTGAGAACGTTTCATCTCACTGGGGTTCCCACTCCACATCTCTCCTTTAGGGTGCAAGCCCATTTCAGGAGAAATTTGGAGTAGGATGGTGTTTACAGGAGGGTCTCCAGAGGAATAGCTCCAACTTCTTAGAATGTTTTTTCTTTCTAATGGACATGTTGTCATGGCCCATCTGAGCCCTGCTGAGGAGCAGCCTTCAAGGACTCCAAACACCTCAGTGAAGATGCTGGTTAGTCCTTCTTAGTTAAGACCAAGACCAGGAAATCAACACCAAAGGAAGATATTGGGGAGCAATCAGAAACTTTCTTTAGTTAAAGGCTGAGTGACATTTTGTCAACTGGAGTCCAGACTTCATCATCATCTTTGGTCTTTGAGGTCCCACAAGGGATGTCTGATGCCCCCCAAAATCCATTTTTTTTTGCCTTTGGGGGGGACGACTGGTATTTAGTGGCTAAGAAGGCAGCTTTACTAGCCATTCTTTACCCCTTCCCGACTTTAAATAATCTCTCATCTGAGTTGAATTTGATTCAGTGAGTTCCAAGGGAGGACAGTTTGTATCACAATGTTGTGTCTCTCATCTATTAATTCCCTTTCCCCTTTCCTTCTCTTCCCCTTCCCTTTCTTCTTCCTTCCCTTTCCCTTCCCTTCCCTTCCCCTCCCCTCCCCTCCCCTCTCCCACCCCAACCCAGTGAATGCCACTGGTTTGATTTATGGACACATCAATGCAATTCTCTTTTAGTTAACTTTCTATTTTTCCTAAAGAAAGGAAATGTCATTGGGCAGCCCATTATATGGCTTCCTTGAGGTATCCATGGAACAAGGAATCTATTGACCGAATAAAATCCTTTCCCTCTGACACATGGATTTTTCAGTTAAGATATTATGCTTTCCTAATCAAGAAAGTGATGATTCTATTTGTCATTGATTTTTATAAGAATTTTTTTTTAACTTTTCACTCTAGGCTCCAGATCAACCTTTATCCTGAATATTTTGCTGATATTGGCTGGCAGAGTCAACAGCTCAATGAGATAGCAAATTATGTCATGCTGTGTTATATTAATTCCGTAAAGCCCAGATTCATGATTCTAAATTGGAGCACTTGATCCAATTCAGTTATTTGCATATGAGTTCTGAATTAGGTGTCCTTGAAGTATGAAAAATTGAGCTGCACTTTTCTAACCTTTTCCCATAATCCTTAGTGGTATGTACCATACCTAATTACCTGGTTGAATCCTAATATTTGGCATCCAAGACAAAAAAATCTGAAGAATATTAGATATGACCATAAAACGTAATATTAAACTAACCAATTAACCAATATCGTATTTGCCAATGATAGTATTCAGCCTGAGTCTACCTACAGCTTCTGAATATAACAGAATAACATAGTTAGAAGGGACCTTGGAGGTCTTCTAGTCCAACCCCCTGTTCAAGCAGGAGACCCTATACCATTTCAGACAAATGGTTGTCCAATCTCTTCTTAAAAACTTCCAGTGTTGGAGTATTCACAATTTCTGGAGGCAAGATGTTCCACTGATTAATTATCTTACAGATTACAGATTAATAGAGTTGGAAGGGACCTTGTAGGTCATCTAGTCCAACCCCCCGCTCAAGCAGAAGTCCCTACACCATTTCAGACAAATGGCCGTCCAATCTCCTCTTGAAAGTCTCAAGTGTTGGAGCTCTCACAACCTCCGAAGGCAAGCTGTTCCACTGGTTGATCACTCTCACTGTCAGGAAATTTCTCCTTAATTCCAGGTTGATTCTCTCCTTGATTAGTTTCCATCCATTGCTTCTTGTCCTGCCTTTAGGTGCTTTGGAGACTAGGTTGACCCCCTCTTCTTTATATCTTAACAATTTCTGTTGAATCATTACTTAAAATACAGACCTGTGTCCTAGTCTGTGAGTATGAGTGTGCATTTGTACATATGCACACAGCAGGGGTGGGTTCCGGATTCTGTTACTGCCGGTTGGCTCAAGGATGTGCCCCGTGCGCACAGTACTAAAAAAAATAAGATGGCGCTGCCTATGGCGCCGCCTAGAGAACCAGCTCGGGGGCATGGCAGGCCTGGGTCGCTGCCGGTTCCAGCGATCCAGGCCTCCAAGTTACTAACAGTTCTATAGAACCAGTCCGAACCGGTAGGAACCCACCTCTGACACACAGACAACACAGAGAAAAATAAGTTTTGCTGAGTTCAGCAAAACGTTTCATGGGGTAACTGTACATACGTTTGCAGTTTGTTTCTCTAGACTTCCAAAAAATATATATATCACGGTATACAAACTGAATTTGAAAAAAAAAAATAGCTTGCTTGGTTTGGCCTTTAGTAGAAATGGAACTTAAGAAACATTACAAGCTGTAAAACACTGGTGAAGAACACTAGGAATATGAAGTCTTGGTAAGACATTTCCTTAATCTAAAGCTATTTCCAAACAGCCAAACCACAGAATTAACAGATTAGGTACTTACACAACAGCATGCCGTGACAGTGATTTGAATTGTATTTCTTCCTGGCTGGCAAACGTGCTTGAGGTGCAGAGGTTTATGGGATGTCTTATTGTCGCCCCGTTCAATGGTGAGTGGAGTTGCATTGACACTGACCTGGACCGATGCTGGCCAGTTAGTGTTCATTTGCCGATCTTCATGGTGATAACACTTGAATTGTAACTCCAAGTCTGATCTGTCAGAGAAGGCAGATGTTTGCATTGCTATTAGCACCTGCTCAGGGGTGAAATGCTACCGGTTCGGCTCGGTTCGGGCGTACCGGTAGTGGTGGCCACCGGTGGTTCAGAGAACCGGTAGCGGCGGCACTGCGAGGCTCCGCCCACCCGCCCGGATGCCGCCATTTTCTTTTTTTTAAACCCTCTGCGCATGCGCAGAGGGAGAAAAACCGCGCGCTTCCGAAACAGTAGGGAAGGTAAGTAGATTTCACCGCTGCACCTGCTCATTACATATGTAAGGCAGAATAACAGAGTTGGAAGGGACCTTGGAGGTCTTCTAGTCCAAACCCCAGCACAAGCAGGAGACCCTATACCAGGCTTGTCGAACTCGATTTCATTGAGGGCCGCATCAGGGCTGTGTTTGACCTCGGGGGGGAGGGGGCATAGCCAGCTCGACGTCACTTGTGTCAGGGGCACCTGTGGCAGCCTGAAGGCTCTGCCAGCGAAAATGGGCTCCCAAGCTCTGTTTTCGGCTGCAACGGCCTCCTGTGCCAGCAAAAACAGAGCTCGGAAGGGCCGCGTGCAACCCTCCCAAGCTCCATTTTCGCTGGCAGAGGAACCGCGGTCTAGTCCGCTGTTTCCAGGGTGGCCCTGCGGGCCAGTTCTAAGCACCCCATGGACCAGATCCAGCCCCCGGGCCTTGAGTTTGATATCCCTGCCCTAAGCCATTTCAGACAAGTGGCTGTCCAGTCTCTTCTTAAAAACCTCCAGTGATGAAGCACCTACAACTTCTAATTGGTTAATTGCCTAGCTTCAAAACGGGAGTGAGCTTCCCATCCACCGCTGACCCAAGAAAGAGCCTTTTGGCTCCCCTCTGGTTCGGCATCCTGGGGCGTCCACCCATCCCGCCCCGTTGCAATCCTACCTCCACATGAGGGTCTGATGGACGGTCGGCCGCAGGTGAAAGACGTGATTGCTGACCGCCAGGTTGTGCTCCAACCGGAAGGGCTCTAAGACGACCCCGTCTCGCACGGGGAACGTCAGGCGCAGCTCATCGTTATGGCTGGCTGGGATTGCAGAGGGAGAAAAAAAGTTAACAGTGGACTACTTTCCTATTAGAATAGAATAGAGCTGGAAGGGACCTTGGAGGTCTTCTAGTCCAGCCCCCTGCTCAAGCAGGAGAACCTATACTGTTTCAGACTATCTAGTCTCTTCTTAAACCTCCAGTGATGAAGCGTCCATGATTTCTGGAGGCAAGCTGTTCCACTGGTTAATTGTCCTCACTGTTAGGAAGTTTTTCCTTAATTCCAGGTTGCTTCTCTCCTTGATGAGTTTCCATCCGTTGTTTCTTGTCCTGCCTTCTGGTGCTTTGGAGAATAATTTTACCCCTTCTTCTTTGTGGCAGCCCCTCAAATACTGGAATACTGCTATCAGGTCCCCCCCCCCAAGTCCTTCTTTTCTCTAGACTAGCCAAACCTAAATCCTGCAACCATTCTTCATATGTTTTAGTCCCCAGTAACTTTAAACGGTCACTAAATGAACTGTTGTAAGTCGAGGACCACCTGCTCTTTCTGTCTGATTCATTCCCAGAAATCCCACCCCCCTCTGATCTGCAACGCTTTGCACATTTCTGAAAGATGCTTTATCCACAGGCCATCGCCTCTGGCTCGAATATTTCAACCAGACCCATATAATTTGCAGGCGGTGGAAAGCAGGATCAGGCAAAGATCTTCCAGGTTTGGGGTACTTACTTGGAGGTGGTGGTAGAGCATTGATGTTTGGCTTAATGTCCGGCGGGAAAGGTGGCTTGACATCTTGATTAGGAGACAGGTAGGGAGGCATATTGCTGCTGGGAGTCATAGGTGGTGTAGGATTTCCTGGAACAGGTGAGTGAGGGTAATTTGCTACAGGAAGAGGCCTGGATGGCTGCAAAATGGTGGTTGCCGTTGGAAAGAGAGATAAAGAAAACAGAATTACCACAGTGGTCAGGGACTTTCGGCCGCAAAGTAGAATTCCCTGTGATAAAAGCATTGGATCAGGGGTGGGTTCTGGATCCTTTTGCTGCCGGTTCATTCACATGCAGCAATCAAAAAATAGCTTCTGTGCATGCGCAGAAGCAAAATCCAAGATGGCGGCGCCCACGGAGACACCGACACAACCGGCTCCGTGACATCATCGCTGAGTTACTAATGGTTCTAAAGAACCGGTTAGAACCGGTAGGAACCCACCTCTGCATTGGATGCTGTGGGAAGATTTATTTTATTCCTTATAAAGGTAGCCCGCGACTTACGACCTCAGTTGAGCCCAAAATTTCTGTTGCTGAGCGAGACAATTGCTAAGTGAGTTTTGGACCATCTCATGACTTTTCTTGCCATGCTTGTTTAGTGGATCGCTTTCCGTTGTGAGTCACACGGTTGTGAAGTGACTCGGGCTTCCCCATGGACTTTGCTAGTCAGAAGGTCACAGAAGGAGATATAGTGACGCCGGGACGCTACAACCGTCATAAATGCGAATCGGTTGCCCAGCATCCAGATTTTGATCACGCAATCATGGGGATGCTGAAATGGCCGTCCGATGTGACAAACGGTCATAAGCCGCTTTTTTCAGTGTTGTTGTAACTTTGAATGGTCACTAAATGAACTGTTGTTAAGTCGAGGGCCACCTGAATTGTCTCCATCTTCCCTTAAACATTAACGGAATCCACAATGGACTGAAAATCGGCATCTCCACTAGATAACTGGCCATCGAGTTGAAACTAAATTAATCGAGTAAAAGTAGCATGGGGAACAATCTTTCACTCGTACGATAAACCTTCGTTCATTTGAAATGTCTGGACTCCTCATTTCCTGTGCTTGAGATGATGGTTCCCCATGGAAGTGACTTTTATCTTCAATGGCCATTGCTGAGCATGCTGGGATTGGACATCCCTATATCTAGAGATAGACCTCACGGGGATAGGCTGCTGGGAACTCTTACTATGTATTTTTTTTATATAGCAGTGAGTATGCGGCCCTCCTTGGCTTGGATGACAGGTTTTGTACTTATAATAATGAGGGGTCCACGGTGCTTTCTGAGCTAGCACTGATGATGTTACCTAGTTGGGTAATGAAAGGTTTGCAAGAAAACAACCAAACTCAGAAAACAACGAGGACCCCACAGTCTTTGTTCTCCTCCCTCCTTCCCTCCCCCCCCCCCCCCCTCCCCCCCCCCCTCTTCGCCCTCCCCCTGATACAATCCCCCCCTAAAAAAATAAGCAGGATGCATTTAGTAGCTATTAGGTTATTAAATAGGCATGAGTGTAGTGCTATTTAACCAGGGCTTTCTGTTTGACAGATGCACGATGCAATTAAATTCCCTACGTCTTACATTCCTTCCACTAGAAAAGAATGTGGCAGTCTTTTGTTGTTGTTGCTACTGTTCCTATTGTTGCTTTGCAGCCTGGGTTAAGGGGTCCTTGGTGCTCACAGACCTCTTGTTCTCTTGCAGACGATTCATTATCCAACCTAGGTAACATCAGCAGCACTGATGATGTAACCGATTTGGTAATGAAACGTCTGCAAGAAAACAAGCAAGCTGAGCGAGCACCAACGATACCTCATTTCAACCCTGAGCTGCAAATATTCTCCCTTATTGGCACTTCTAATAATATATAGTCAACATGCAAATAATACACAAGCTGCAAGAGTTTTATGCAACGTGCAAGAGTTTTTCATTAACATAGTAGCCACCATTAAAGCTTAAAGATAAAGGTAAAGGTTCCCCTCGCACATACGTGCTAGTTGTTCCCGACTCTAGGGGGCGGTGCTCATCTTCGTTTTTAAGCCGAAGAGCCAGCGCTGTCCAATGACGTCTCCGTGGTCATGTGGCCGGCATGACTAAACGCCGAAGGCGCACAGAACGCTGTTACCTTCCCATCAAAGGTGGTCCCTATTTTTTCTACTTGCATTTTTACATGCTTTCGAACTGCTAGGTTGGCAGAAGCTGGGGCAAGTAATGGGAGCTCACCCCATTACGCGGCACTAGGGATTCGAACCGCCGAACTGCCGACCTTTCTGATTGACAAGCTCAGCATCTTAGCCACTGAGCCACCGCGTCCCCCATTAAAGCTTACCAAATGGCAAAAATGAACTCTCACGAATGAGTAAAAAAAATGAAGATCAATGGTCCTCACCTTGTAATATTGTCCCATGTTAACGGCTGGGGCGGGATACTGGCCCGTGCTTTGCTGGTTTGGCATTCTCTGTGCTGGGTAGTTGGGCGACGTAAGGGGTCTTGGAGCATTGGGAGCAGGATACTGGCCAGGCTGGGATGGAAACTGGTTATTTGGTCCGTACTGCTGGTTTCCGTAATTTGGCTGGTTGATAGAAAGAGACCAAAAACAAACATGTATATGTATATGTGTATACGTGTGTGTGTGTGTGTGTGTGTGTGTGTATGGATGTATGTCATCTATCTATCTATCTATCTATCTATCTATCTATCTATCTATCTATCTACCTATCTACCTATCTATCTATCATCTATCCATCCTTCTATCCATCCTTCTATTCATCCTTCTATCCATCCTTCTATCCATCCATCCACCCACCCACCTACCCATCCATCTATCTACACACACACACACACACACACACACACACACACACACACACACACACACACACACACACACACACTCTATACACAAAATAATGACCCTCCTCCTCCTCCTCCTCCCCCCCCCAAACCCCACTCGCTTGTAGCACTGATGATGACACCTCTGGCCAGAGGTGGGCTGCACATAATTTAACAACCGGTTTGCCTAGTGCAGAACCGAAAATGTGAGCGTGCGCAAGCGCGAGCGCCTTCTGCACTTGTGTGTGGCTTCAAACACACAGCAATTTCATGCACGTGGCTTCCAGCACACCTTCTCGGGCAGCCGCGGTGAGTAGAGCAGGTGAGGAAATCAGCTGGGCTGTGGGGGCGGGGCGAGCGAGTCAGAGAGTGAGATATATAGGACCGGATAGCGCCGGGTCGGGTGGGCGGGCCCAGCCGGTGGTCGGAACTACGAGTTCGCTCGAACCGGTCCAAACCGGCAGCAGCCCACCTCTGCCTCTGGTGGGCTGCAGCTAAATTGGATCAAAACTAACCTTGTAAGACTTTATTTTGGTTGAGATGTTCCAGCACCATCTTCTAGGAGCTGATCCCGAGAAAAGCTAAACATTGTTACATTTGGTTGATATTTAGATGGGAAACCCACCAAGAAAGGTTGACCAGATTGGGCCAAAAAAAAAAAAAAGCTTGCCATGGCAAACCATTTGTACACTGTGGGCAAGAAAACTACATGGATCTGTGTGTGCACACAGAACAATCACATTCAGAATTTGGAATACAGAACAAGAGTTGGAAGGGACCTTGGAGTCTTCCAGTCCAACCCCCTGCTCAGGCAGGAAGCCCTATACCATTTCAGACAAATGGCTGTCCAATCTCTTTTTAAAAACGTCCAGTGTTGGAGCATTTACAACTTCTGGAGGCAAGTTGTTCCACTGATTAATTGTTCAAACTATCAAGGAATTTATCCTTAATCCCAGGGTGGTTCTCCCCTTGATTAGTTTCCATCCATTGCTTCTTGTCTTGGCTTCAGGTGCTTTGGAGAATAGCTTGACCCCCTCTTCTTTGTTGCTCTTTATGCTGTTCTTCTCTGCACTCTTTCTAGAGTCTCAAGATCTTTTTTACATTGTGGTGGCCAAAACTGGATGCCGTATTCCAAGTGTGGTCTTACCAAGGCATTATAAAGTGGTACTCACACTTCACGTGATCTTGATTCTATTCTATCTTCTGGTTGCCTCCAGAAGTTGTGGGTGCTCCATCACTGGAGGTTTTCAAGAAGAGACTGGACAGCCATTTGTTGAAATGTTATAGGTTCTCCTGCTTGAGCAGGGGCTTGGGCTAGAAGACCTCCAAGGTCCCTTCCAACTCTGTTATTCTGTTATATAATTTACATAGTTTGCAGGAGACAGAAGCAAACCCACTCCGAATTGAACTACCGATACCCACCTCTCCAGGATATGTCCTCTTCATGCCTTGCATGGGTAACGACTGGGGACGTGGACCAGGGTAAGCTTGCTGGGGCATCCTCTGCCCATGGTTGAAAGGGCTCATTCCTGGAGGTCTGGCCTGGCTCATGCCCATGGGTGGCCCACTCATATTGGAAGGCGTCATGCTTGCCCCCATGGATGCCGGGTTCAGATTGGCTGGCATGGAAGCTGGACCGCGAGGGCCAGGCTGGTTGATGAACTGGCTGTTGTAAGGCTGTGCCGGACCCATCTGGAAAGAGGAACAAACCTTCAACAGAAGAAGGAGAAGAAGAAGAAGAAAAAAAAAGAATATAAAAATGCGACATGGACTTAAAAGGGGAAGGGGAGCCATACGGGAGGGGGAATCGGAGCTCTGTCGCATTTTTTTCAGGGCTGGTTCTTTTTGGAGGACCATCATTGCTACTGGGATTTGAAAAGGCAACGGACAAGGAGGCCATTTTTGATTTAACGGCAGTCGTGAAAACCCTCCCGCTTAACTTCCGTGGGCCCGGGAGTTATGTCCCCTTGCAGTTTCCGCACAGAACATAGGAGCTCGTCTCTCCTAGCGCCACGGGACAAAGAAATGCAACAGAATTGTTTTGGCAAGGGACTCGGCAAACTCTGGATGGATGAGCAGCAAACTGGGTTTGATGACTAGAAAGAACTAATCTCCAGTGAACTTTGGCTGATCCAGATTGCTCCAGGTCAGTCTGGGAAACATCCCAGATTGGGAGGTTAAATATAAAAATGAATAAAACCAAGAAGAACCCAATCTGCTTCTGCTGAGAAGCAGTGTGAACATGTCCGTACCCATCGGCAAAAAGGTGTGTGAATGCCTAAATTTTGGATTTGATTTCAGTCCTCGACTTACGACCACAATGGAGCCCAGAACTTATGTTGTCAAGTGGGAAATTGGTTCAGTGAGTTTTGTCCCATGTTTACAACTTGTCCTGCCACATTTGTTAAGTGAATCACTGCAGTTAAATTAGTCACACGGTTTGTCAGGCCGAAGCCATTTTTTTTGGATCTTTGGCCTGCCACACTTTGTATTAGTTTAAAATGTATTCGTTGCTGTGGGAACTTGGGAGGGGCAGTTGCATGAGGGATGTCTGCATGTAGCCACAACAAATTCCTTCTAGAGTGTCAAGGTCAGCCTTTGTCCTGTCCCAGCCGTGCTGACATGGCTCTGTTAATAAATTGGAACTTTGAGGAACGCTTTGCCTCGGACTCTGATTTAATTCCAGATGCTATTCGGAACCCTGACACGGTTGTTAAGTGAATCTGGCTTCCCCGTTGACTTTGCTCGTCAGAAGGTCGCAAAAGTGGATCACGTGACCCTGGGGATACGGCGACTGTCATAAATATGAACCTGTTGTCCAACATCTGAATTGTAAATCTCATGACCACGGGGATGCTGCAGGGGTCGTAAGTGTGAAAAATGGTCACAAGTCACTTTTCTCAGTGCCTTTGTAACTTCGAACAGTCACTAAATGAACTGTCGTAAGTCAAGGACTAACTGTAATGATTATCTGAGCAGGGATTTCTCTGTAGCTGTGGTAGGAAGAGTTCAACACGAGGGAAATATCTTTCCAGTTGCTTTTTCTATTTGCCATTTGCTATTTGTTTTTGGTTCTGTGTTTTTTAATTTCTGCTTATTGGTTTTGATCCGGATTGCCGTGTCAGCGGAGGGGACTCAGGACACCCCAGCAGTAACATGATGCCATTTGGCATGGTGCAAAGATAAATTAATTTTTGAGTTTAAAATAATAATAATAAAAAAGATCTGCCCCTTTAAAATAAAAAATTCTCCTCTGTTGCTTTGTACTTAATATCTGCTGACTCTTTTGAGGTGTGTTTGTGTTCGTATGTCTATGTGGGAAAGAATCGCTCTTTTAAATTCTACTGTTTAAACATATTTTTGTTGTTGTTTTAATTTCCTTTTTTTGAACCAGCATTTCAATTTTCACACACCTTCTGCAGATCTGGCTGAACAGGGAGTGAAAAGTCTCTTTACAAACTGCAACGTTTTAAACACAAATGTTTCCTAGGCCAAATGCGGTCCTTTCCTTTCCCCTTTGGCATTAACTTCCCTTCTCTCTCTCATCTGGGATAGACCTTCTAATTCCTCTGTAATCTCTTTTCAAAATCCTTTCTGAGGTCAACCGAGACTAACCCAACATATCAAATCTAAACTTCTTCTTCTTCTTCTTCTTTTTTTTTTTAAAGAAAAGAATTCTGGAAAATAGGCAAGGGATGATGAAGTGAACAAGCGAAAAATAAACGAAAGTGATGCTGTACATCAACTAATTACGTCTTATTTACAAAATTGTTGCTGTTCTTTTAATAACAAGCCCCTCTACACCTCCAAGAAGAAATAAATGAGACCCCATGAATTAAAAAACAACAACTCCTCTTCCAATACAGAATGGGATTAAAATATACCCCAGGGGCAGGTAAGCATCGTTCTTGGACTCTTAAAAGTTACAACGTTTGAAAACCAAGGTTGATTATCGAAAATCATAGAGATCAATTTCCCTGGTGATTCCTGATTATGAAATTATTACATCTGGGTTGATGTAATAAAGGAACACCATTATATACATCAATTGAGCTACCTGATTTTCTATATGAGGAACAATTATTTATTTCAACTTTTTATAAATAACGAGGTGGCAAGCACAGCTAATTCTTAATAATCTTTCCTCCTCCTATTTTTTCAGCAACGACAACCCTGTGAGGTGTATTGGGCTGACAGAGAGAATGACTGGCTCAAAGTCATCCAGCTGGCTTTTGTGGCTAAGGCAGGACTAGAACTCACTGACTCCTGGTGATTGGCTCAAAGTCACCCAGCTGGCTTTCATGCCTAAGGCGGGACTAGAACTCACAGTCTCCTGGTGAATGGCTCAAAGTCACCCAGCTGGCTTTCATGCCTAAGGTGGGACTAGAACTCACTGACTCCTGGTGATTGCCCCAAAGCCATCCATCTGGCTTTCATGCCTAAGGCGGAACTAGAACTCTCAGTCTCCTGGTGATTGGTCCAAGGTCACCCAACCGGCTTTCATGCCTAAGGCGAGACTAGAACTCTCAGTCTCCTGTTGATTGGTCCAAGGTCACCCAACCGACTTTCATGCCTAAGGCAGGACTAGAACTCTCAGTTTCCTAGTGATTGGTCCAAGGTCACCCAACCGGCATTCCTGCCTAAGGAGGGGGCTTTCATGCCTAAGGCGGGACTAGAACTCTCAGTCTCCTGGTGATTGCCCCAAAGCCATCCATCTGGCTTTCATGCCTAAGGTGGAACTAGAACTCTCAGTCTCCTGGTGAGTGGCTCAAAGTTACCCAGCTGGCTTTCATGCCTAAGGCAGGAATAGAACTCACAGTCTCCTGGTGATTGGCCCAAAGTCATCCAGCTGGCTTTCATGCCTAAGGTGGGACTAGAACTCACAGACACCTGGTGATTGGCCTAAAATCTTTCAGTCAGCTTTCATGCCTAAGGCGGGACTAGAATTCAGAGTCTCCTGGGGATTGGTCCAAAGTCACCCACCCGGCTTTCTGCTTATGATGGAACTAGAACTCACAATCTCTAGTCTAGTGGCTTAACCACAAGACCATACCGGCTGAAATTGAGAGTAATGGCAAATTGCAAAGTTTAATTAGTCACATGAACATAGCAGATAAGCCTATTTCTAGTTACTGTATCTGCCCTCTAATATGTAATTTGTTTGCAATTACTAGAAGTTATAATTAGATGAATAATTATAACTGAATGAATATGAAAGGAACAAAATAAAACAAATTTGTCTCGATGCAGATTATTTTGCATTAATATTCACAGATACAATTTAACCCTATTGTAAAGTTAGAAAAAGCATTAAGTATCAATAATTTGCAGGAATTAAAACACAGATGGGAGATAATAGCTATAAATCAGGACAATGAAATTCAGTGTATTTAGGGAGATTTAAGATATTCATTAAAAAGCAGGGGTTACTTAGTAAGGTGCTAAATAAAAATAAAGTTATTTAAAAACACGAATAGAACCTATTTTTAAGTGGGCTGTAGTTTATG
This sequence comes from Thermophis baileyi, assembly GCA_003457575.1. Classification (NCBI taxonomy): domain Eukaryota; kingdom Metazoa; phylum Chordata; class Lepidosauria; order Squamata; family Dipsadidae; genus Thermophis; species Thermophis baileyi. The sequence goes on from QLTV01014916.1 coordinate 8,172,007, forward strand.
GAGTTGCAATATAATAAAAAATGGCATAATGTTTTTTTTTAATTTACCAGCAGAGATAGACGCTAATGCTATTTCTAAATATCAACAAATGAGAATAAGAATAATATTAAATAGAATGAAAAAGGGTAATATTACAAAATAAAAACATGAATTCTTATATCGTATCCTGTATTAGTCTAGAAACAAACATATATAGGAACTCCTTGGCTTACAACCACAACTGAATCCCAAATTTCTGTCACTAAGTGAGACATTTGTAAAGTGAATTTTGCCCCATTTTACGACCTTTTTTGCCACAGTTGTTCAGTGGATCACTGCAATTGCTAAGAACACGGTTGGTCAGTGAATCTGGCTTCCCCATTGACTTTGCTTATCAGAAGGTCACAAAAGGAGATTATATGACCGCCAGGACATTGCAACCATCATAAATATGACGCCATGACGTCAGTTGCCAAGAGTCTGAATTTTGATCACGTGACCAAGGGGATGCTGCAACAGTCGTAAGTGTGAAAAATGGTCATAAGTCACTTTTTTCACTGCCCTTGTAACTTTGAGCGGTCTGTTGTAAGTCGAGGACTATATGTACACAAAGTCATCACAAGCCAGGCTTGACTGAAGGGAACTCTTGCCTTTTTGTTCATTTAGCTGACCTTGGCTTATCTCAAAAAGCCGCTTAATATTTGGAGCAGAAACCAATGGGAAATCCTTTTCTTCCTCTAGTCCAGTGATGGCGAACCTTTTTGGCACTGAGTGCCCAAACCGGAACGTGAGTGCATGTGTGTGCGCCAGAAACCCGAAGACCAGCTGGCTGACGTGCGCATGCCTGTTTTTTGGCCGTTTTCCAGCCATTTTTTCGGGCCGTTTTCAGGCCATTTTTCGGGCCAAAAACTGCCTGAAAATGGCCCCAAAATGGCCTGGAAACGGCCTGGAAACAGCCTGAAAAATGGCCTGGTTTTTGGCCATTTTCAGGCCGTTTTCCAGCGCTCTGGCACCGGCAAAGACCAGCTGGCTGGCACCGGAAACCAGAAGAGAAGCTGGCGATGGTGCGCGTGCCCACAGAGAGGGCTCTACATGCCACCTCTGGCACGCGTGCCATAGGTTCGCCATCACGGCTCTAGTCTTTTACTTCTAGTCTAAGACGTAAAGGGTGGAAAAATCTGGGAAAAAGACAAGGACATGGGATTGGTAGTATGTAGTCATGGACAAGAAACTACCAGTGGTTAAGTCAACTTGAAGATAAGCCAACATTTCTTTTTATTAATAATGGTTTATTATCCATAGCACGGAAGGGCAGGACAAGAAGCAATGGGTGGAAGCTCATCAGAGGGCGATCAATTTGGAAATAAGGAGGGATTTCCTGGCAGCGAGAACAATTAATCAATGCAACAGTTTGCCTCCCAGAGTTGTGGGTGCTCCATCACTGGAGGTTTTTAATGGACAACCATTTGTGTGGGACGGCGCAAGGACTCCTTCCTTGGGCAGGGGGTTGGACTAGAAGACCTCTAAGGTCCCTTCCAGCCCTATGATTCTTTATCTTTTACTTTGTCTCTATAATTTCTGTCGTGGTTGACTTTCACTACGAAATTCATCCTGTCTGATAAGGGTATAGCAAGCTTCTTTGGAAAACCTCAAAAGGTCCAGTTCAGAATCATTTCAGCCCCCTGCCCTTGTTTGAACCAGAAGCCAGATGTCATCAGCACATCTGCATGCTTTTCAAAACAAACAAACAAACAAACAAACAAACAAAAACAAATTGCACAACAACCTAGTCTTTACTCGCCCTTATGGCTCTTGCAGCGTTAAACCTCAAACCTGTGAATCTGTGGCCTTATGCATTAGATGTACCTCCCCGTCTTCTTTTAAAAGAGAAATAAGTTATACCTTTTGGGGGAAGGGGGACAGCCATCCCCTCAGGATGAACTTACCCAAACTAGGCTGGATTTCATCCCTATGATTTCTAAAGGTAAATGTTTCCCCTGTCATTCTTGTCTGAGTCTAGAGCACGGTGTTCATCTGTTTCTTGGCCAACGAGCCAGTGTTGTCCGAAGACAATTTCTCTGGTCATGTGGCCAGAATGGCTATACTCCAAAGGCACACGGAATGCCGTTACCTTCCCACCAAAGTGGTACCTATTAATCTACTCACATCTGAATGCTTTTGAATTGCTAGGTGGGCAGGAGGTGGAGCAGGACGGGAACTTACCCATTGTGCAGAGCTCGAGTCTCGAACCTCAGCTCTCCAGCTGACAAGCTCAGCGTCTTTAACCCGCTCAGGCCATCATACCCCCTCTATGATCTCTATTTCTACCCAAACACCATGAGAATGAAAAATCCCACCCCCACGAAGGACATGAACTGGCATGCTTACCGGTCCGTATTGATTCATGTCTTTGTTTTGGGTTTCCTGCAGCGCTGCAACGGTTGCGGTAGCTGTAGCTGTGGCAGTGGCAGCGGCAGCGGCGACAGCTGCCGCTGCGGCAGCGGCAGCTGGTTGAGTGAAATCAGCAGGGGGTCGGGTGTGCGGCGGCATCCCCATTCCCGCAGGGTTATTAGGACCTCCTGGATAGCTGAGGGAGAGAAATCAAATTGACAGACATCGGCGTTTGAGTCACCAAAACGCCAATACGGTTCTAGGCTGCATCAACAGAGGGCTAGAATCAAGATCACGTGAAGTGTTGGTGCCACTTTATAGTGCCTTGCTAAGACCACACTTGGAATATTGTATCCAGTTTTGGTCTCCATCATATAAAAAAGATCTCAAGACTCTGGAAAGAGTGCAGAGAAGAGCAATAAGTATGATTAGGAGACTGGAGGCTAAAACATATAAATCATTGCCCGTGTAAGGCATGAAGAGTACATATCCTGGAGAGGTGGGTATCGGGGGTTCAATTCGGAGTGGGTTTGCTTCTGTCTCTGGCAAACTATGGAGATAATATAACAGAATAACAGAGTTGGAAGGGACTTTGGATGTCTTCTAGCCCAAGCCCCTGCTCAAGCAGGAGACCGTAGACCATTTCAACAAATGGTTGTCCAATCTCTTGATAAAAACCTCCAGTGATGGAGCACCGACAACTTCTGGAGGCAACCAGAAGATAGAATAGAATAGAATCAAGATCATGTGAAGTGTGAGTACCACTTTATAATGCCTTGGTAAGACCACACTTGGAATACGGCATCCAGTTTTGGTCACCACAATGTAAAAAAGATGTTGAGATTCTGGAAACGTGCAGAGAAGAGCAACAAAGATGATTAGGGGGCTGCAGGCTAAAACATATAAAGAACAGTTGCTGGAATTAGGTATCTCTAGTTTAATGAAAAGAAGGACTAGGGGTGACATGATAGCAGTGTTCCAATATCTCTGGGGCTGCCACAAAGAAGAGGGAGTCAAGCTATTCTCCAAAACACCAGAAGACAGGACAAGAAGCAATGGGTGAAGAAGGAGAGTCAAGGAGAGAAGCAACCTAGAACCAAGGAGAAATTTGCCTGCTGTGAGAACAATTAATCAGTGGAACGGTTTTCCTTCAGAAGCTGTGGATCCTCCATCACTGGAGGTTTTTAAGAAGATACTGGACAACCATTTGTCTAATATAGTATAGGTCTCCTGCTTGAGCAGGAGATTGGACTAGAAGACATCCAAGGTCCTTTCCAACTCTTGTTATTCTCTTAGTTTGCATTTGGGGCCAGGAGTAATGCAATGCAGGGAATTTTAACATGAAAATGTTGCTTGTCATGGAGATGTCAACTACAGAGTTCTGGGAACATCAGCAATGCAATCTCATCACAAATGCATTAATGCATGATTATGGATGCTCCCAAAAAATGACTCCATGCTTTCCTTATTCATTTTGCAGCCACAACTGTCCATTTTTCATTCTGAGTACATTCTTTTTAGTGTATGACACGTGTTCGCCAGGGATCACCGAGGTGGCTGGCTACCACTTTGAAAGGAATTTTTTTGGGCAGTGTTATCATTACCCGCGGGATGCCTGAATGCCGGTAGGCAATCGGGGGAGGTTCCTTTCTTGTCCCTACGTGGTTTATTGGCTCACGGGAATCGAGCCGCCGATCTCAGCGGTGCGCAGGCCCAGCATCTTACCACGTGAGCCACCACGGCCTCCTGAGTACATTATCTCTTGTTAACTACCTCTCTCCTGAAAATTCCCATTTATTGGGTTTGTTTTTCTTTCTGCTCTTACTTAGTCCGCAACCCATTTGACTTCTCAGGATAATACACCACTCTAGTATGGAAAACATTGGGAAATATGTGCGACAAATTCATCTCTTCTTTTTTGGCTTGTCATGTTGTTCCTTAAAGACGGGAAAAGTCCAGCAAAGTTCACCAATTCCTGCACTGCCCCAGTTACAGTGGTGGGGGAAAGAGTCACTGTTATTCCCTTGTGTCAGCATACTGGATTAGGGTGAGGGGTGCTCAAATCCCAGCTCTCCTAACTCATCTAGGAGTTGAACAAAGATTTGTGCAAAAAGGTTCTAATCTGGAAATCACTTTGCACATTATTTCCGACAAGCTGGCATATGCGTGACAAAATAATAATTCCACGTTTGAGGGTCCCGGATTATGCAAATGATAATAAAACATGAAGTTTGGTTCTAAATATTATTTAAACCCGATTTTCTCTAAAGGCAAGGACAAAAGGGATGTTTTGAGTTTGGTCCGGCTAATGTTCAACGTTTGTTCTCCTGAGCAAAGCTGTAACACTTATATCTATCAATAGCCTTCGTACAGATGCTCAGCAAAATGTTAGCCACTTTTAAGTCTATGTGTTACATCATGCATTCAGTGATTAATTAAAACTACACCTTAGCTTGTATGCCTTATTTGATTGACTTGAGTCATGTGCAAATCATTTTCCTAAAGGTATTTTGATTTCATTTTCCTGAAAGTATTTTGCTTTAAGTTTGAACCCTCCCCTTGCCGTCTCTTCTCTTCCCCCTTTCTCCTTTCCTTTCCTTTCCTTTCCTTTCCTTTCCTTTCCTTTCCTTTCCTTTCCTTTCCTTTCCTTTCCTTTC
>QLTV01014916.1:8179420-8200437 GCA_003457575.1 Thermophis baileyi
CTTCTTTCTTTCTCTTCTTCCTTTTCTTCTTCTTCTTCTTCCTCTTCTTCCTCCTCTTCCTCTTCTTCTTCTTCCTCTTCTTCTTCTTCTTCTTCTCTGGAGCTTCTCAATCATCCAGGTCATGGTTGCCCCAAAAGTGCTTTTTCCAAAGGGCAATTGGACTTTCTTGGTTTTTTTCCTTTGAAAACCTTTATGTTTTTAAGCAGGAAAAAAAAATCAAGACAGATCAGTTGCATTTTAGTAAAAGCACCTTTGGGTCTTTCTTCTTCTTCTAAGCCATAACTTATATAGCCAGATCAGTAAAATCCAAATCGCAGCCTTGCTTGGATTCAGCCCTCCAAATAACTGGTCTCTTGGTGGCTTGCTTAAGTTTAATATGCACACAATAGACACCGTCAGTTATCGAGATTCAATTTTGCAGTGGAGTAAACAGAATTGTGGAATAAAGAAGAGAACTCCAGACAAGTCTAAGAGAGAACAACTTCCAGTCTTACAGCACTCTCAGGAGGGAACATGTCTGAGTATATTCATGAACTGGAATAGGGCTTAGTAACAAGGTCAGCCAATGTATAGGCATAGCAACCCAAGTCTGCCAATGGGGACTGTTTGGATAGACATGGTAACAGGTCACCAATGGGGACTGTTTGGAAACTGAAACAGTATTTGTTTGTATGGGGCCATATAAGATGGCTCAGAGCCTGGGCGTGGCTTAGGTTCTCTGATCTGTTTATATATGTCTTGCCTCTGTAGAATATTGTCACTGTATTATCTTGCTTCTGTGAATATTATCTTGCTTCTGTGAATATTGATTCTGTACTTCTGGATTCTGCTGTATGGTATGGTATATAAAGACATTTTCGTATATATAATTGAATCCTGCTGAAGTTCGTTTACTTGTGTGCTGGTCAGATGTGCTGCAAACTCTGACAGAACATTATTAACCTGTGTCCAAAGTCACAAGTTTTACCCTTGGCAAATCTTAGTAAAAGTCTAGGAGATGTTTCTGCTTTAAGAGTAAGCCACACCAAGTAGGAAAGAGGAATTATCTGTACAAGACACGCATCCAAATTTCGATTGCTTGTCTCAATACTTTATGATGACCCAAAGGTTGTGGTGCCTGATCTATTTGCATCCGTCCCCTGGCCATCCACAGAACAGAGGTGAGCAAAATTCAATCTTATGTGACTTACAGACTTTTCGATCTTTAAAAATATCGTGGCCATCAATGAGTGCTTCTCTACAAAGAGAGACATGCCTTAACAATTCTAGAAATACAGCACTTGTGTGTTAGACACAGTGGTGGGCTGCTGCCAGTTCGGACCGGTTCAGGTGAACCGGTAGTTGCGACCAGCACCCCGGCGCTATCCCATCCTATATCGCCTTGTTTTTTAACCCACGCACATGTGCGGAAGTGTGCGTGCGAGCGAATCGCTGTGTTTCTGAAGCCACGCGTATGCACGGAAGGTGCGTGCGCTCACATTTTCTGCGCTGGGCGAACTGGTTGTTAATTATGTGACGCCCACCTCTGGTTAGACACTTTTATTTCAGAACGAACATCCAGCATAGAGCTATCTCATGGCCCTTTCAATGGCACGGGTCCCAGTAACCAGCAACTTCCAGATGGTCTACTTAAAACTGGCCAGCAGCAAACCAGCAAATCACCCAGCTTCACCCTAGCAACAGGACACTCCATCATGAGCAACATTACCTGTTGAATCAAGCTTACACCCTAACCCAGTGATGGTGAACCTTTTCGGCACTCGTCACGCGGAAACGTCATGCGTGCTCGTCGGGGCCACACTCCGGAAAAGCTGAACTTCCGGGTTCTAGTGCGCATGTGCACCCGACGATCAGCTGGCCAATGCGCATGCGCAGGCCGGTTTTCAGCACTGCCGCACACGTGAAGCGATCGTGCTCCGGAAAAGCCGAACTTCCGGGTTCTGGCATGCATGTGCACCCGACAATCAGCTGGGTGGCGTGCATGCACAGGCCGGTTTTTGGCACTGCTGCGCACATGAAAGATAGCTGATCATCGCACATGCATGCGCGCCAGAAACCCGGAAGAGAAACAGGCAAGGTCGCGCGTGCCGGGCGACATGGCTTCGCATGCCACTTTGGGCACACGTGCCATAGGTTCGCCATCACGGCCCTAATCAAACATTGCTCAGCCTTTGGGGGCAGGGGAGGAGTCAATCTGACCACCCTTGAAAAAATAGAAATGGAGAGAAGATTCCCAGAAAGATGCTTACCTGGCTCTGTGATGTGTTAGTCACACCCCATACTGTCGTGACCACCGATAGGGAACCTGGAGGTTGGTTACTATTTTGTTGCCAAGGAACAGAGTCATAAGGAAATGATCCATCACTATAATAAAATATGAAAGAGAAAAGGGAAAAAAAAGGGGAAGGGGAAGAGACACACATGGTAGATAAAGTCACACTTTAATACTTTTATATAAATGACTACCAGGGCTGGTGGGAAGAGACATTTTTTCATTTCCGAACGGGTTTCTCCTCTAGCTAACTTGGTGGACCTGGAGGGGTCCTTGGTGCTCTCTGAGCTTGCTTGTTTTCTTGCAGACGTTTCATGACCCAGCTAGGCAGAGGTGGTATTTTGCCGGTTCGGACCGGTTCAGGTGAACCGGTAACGGCGACTGCTGGTGGGCCTGCCCACCCGCCCGGATATAATGTCGTCCTATTTAGCCACATTTTTGAGGCTGGGCGCATGCACGGAGGTGCGCGTGCGCTCACATTTGCAAACTGATAGGGAAGGTAAGTGAATACCACCCCTGCAGCTAGGTAATATCATCAGTGCTAGTGTTAGTGACGATGTTACCTAGTTTGGGTAATGAAACGTCTGCAAGAAAACAAGCAAGCTCAGAGAACACCAAGGACCCCTCCTCATGTCAACCCTGAACTACAAATATCCTCCTTTGTTGGTGAACCTTCCTGACATAGTTAACCTTGATGGAGTTCATTGGACTGCAGAGAAGAGGGACTTTTTGGGGGGAGCCGGGAAGAGAAGAAATACATAGAATTGAAGAGGGAGCACAACATGTGTATGACAACGAGGACAAAAAGCAAATGGGGATGAAACCAGGTGAGGTGTAAATGTTGGGGTGCAAACTTTTTCATGTTCGCCTACCTGTCAAAATAGCCCCTGGCAAAGCATTTTTTTTTGGGGGGGGGATGTGAGTACCTGACAGAATACATGAATGAATACTTGGGGATTTTGGCTTTGCGTGGTTTACAGGCAGTCCTCGACTTACGGCCACCACTGAGCCCAACCGTTGCTAAGCGAGGCAGCTGTTAAGTGAGAGGGGCCTCGTTTGATGTTCTTTGTTTGCCGCAGTTGTTAAGGGAATCACTGCCGTTGTTAAGTGGATCGCATGGTCATGGAGCAAATCCGTCTTTCCCCATTTGAGTTTGCTTGTCAGAGAAGTCAGCTGGGATAGTTACAAAAGGTGATTGCCTGAACCCAGGGCAGTACAACTGCCAAGCACTTGAATTTTGATGGGGATGTTTGCAACAGTTGTAAGTGTGAAAGTCATAAGTCACTTTTTTGACTGCCGTTGGAACTTCGAATGGTTGTAAGTCTCGAGGGATACCAATGTTTCTTGCTGAAATTTCTGGCCATCTGAGCTTTGCTGCAAGCTTTTGTGTCCCTTCAAGCCAATGTTTTCTACCCTGGCTCAAAACAATCCTTTGATTGAACAAAAATTACAGAGCCATTTAAAATTGGACTTCCATCCCATCCTGAACAAGCCAAAAATGCTATTTGTGAACTGTATGAAAACTACAGGGGGAATAGTAGCTAAGACTCAGCTTTGGTCTACAAAGTCCTTATTGAAATTTTATCCTGATTTACTTCTGTCTTGGCATCAAGCTTTTTCTCCCCCTTCTCAATCTGGAAATAACAATACTGAGGTCGGCCATGGGCTCACCCAATACTAAAAATTAGAATGAATGAGCTGGAAGGGACCTTGGAGGTCTTCTAGTCCAGCCCCCTGCTCAAGCAGGAGAACCTATACCATTTCAGATAAGTGACTGTCTAGAGTAGACTCTTCTTAAAAAGCTCCAGTGATGGAGCGCCCACGATTTCTGCAGGCAAGCTGTTCCACTGGTTAATTGTCCTCACTGTTAGGAAGTTTCTCCTTAATTCCAGGTTGCCTCTTTCTTTGATTAGTTTCCAACCATTGTTTTTTGTCCTGCCCTCTGGTGCTTTGGAGAATAATTTGACCCCTTCTTCTTTGTGGCAGCCCCTCAAATACTGGAATACTGCTATCATGTCACCCCCTAGTCCTTCTTTTCTCTAGACTAGCCAGACCCAAATCCTCCAGCCGTTTTTCATATGTTTTGGTCTCCAGGCCTTTGATCATCTTAGTTGCTCTTCTTTGAACTTTTTCCAAAGTCTCAACATCTTTTTTGTAGTGTGGTGACCAAAATTGGTTGCAGTATTCCAGGTGTGGCCTTACTAGGGTTTTGTAAAGCGGCACTAATACTTCACGTGATCTTGATTCTATGCCTCTGTTTATACAACCCAGGATTGTATTAGCTTTTTTGGCTGCTGCCGCACACAGCTGGCTCATATTCAGGTGATCGTCTACTAGGACTCCAATTGTCCCTCCCATAGTGACTGTTCTTGAGCCAGGTCTCGCCTAATCTGTACTTGTACTTTTGGTTTTTCCTGCCTAAATGTAAAACTTTGCTTTTCTCCACATTGAAATTCATTTTGTTGGATAGGGCCCTCGGCTTACGACCACAATTGAGGCCAAAATGCCTGTTGTTAAGTGAGACATTTGCTATTGCTCCATTTTATGACCTTTCTTGCCTCTGTTGTTACGTGAATCACTGCAGTTGGTAAGTTACTAACCCGGTTGTTAAGTGAATCTGGCTTCCCCATTGACTTTGCTCATCAGACGGTCGCAAAGGGGGATCACGTGACCCCGGGACGCTGCAACGGTCATAAGTATGAACCAATTGCCAAGCATCCGAATTTGGATCGTGTGCCGATGGGGATGCTACAAAAACGGGCATAAGTCACATTTTTCAGTGCCGTTGTCGCTAAACGAATTGTTGTAAGTCGAAGACTACCCATATGAGCTCGTTTGGCCTAGTTGTTAAGGCACCAGGCTAGAAAACAGGAGACTGTGAGTTCTAGTACTACCTTAGGCATGAAAGCTGAGTGGGCGACTTCGGGCCAGTCCCTCTCTCTCAGCCCAACTTAGCTCACAAGTTGGCTGTTGTAGGGAAAATAGGAGGACGAAGGGACACTGTGTGTGTGTTCGTTGCCTTGAGTTATTTGTAAAAATAACAAAAATGTCATACAGGTAAATAAATGAGATAAAATAATACAAATAATAGGCTTGGAATGTTAAAAAAAACCACCATATAAAAGTGAATGACTGTATTATTAAAACCCTGAGTTAATAAAACTATGTATTTTCTGTCACATCTATCATCTATTCCTATAAATTATATTCGCTGATTGGATTTATAGGTGGGGTCTTATTACAACTCCCTTTTATAGATGAGTCGAGGTTAACAGACTAAGATAGAAATTGTATACCCCCATCTAAGTCTCCATGGTCTCACCTGTCCCAGGACTGAATACGGCAGAAATCATGATTAATTCATCTTAGAACCTATAGCTATGACGTTTCGAATGCACTATAGTAATCTTCCTGCTCTTGTACGATTTTCCCCATGCACGTATTTTACCTACTACAGGTAGTCCTTGACTTACGACCACAATTGAGGCCAAAATTTCTGTTGCTAAGTGAGACGTTTGTTAAATGAGTTTTGCCTTATTTTACGACTTCCCTTGCCACTGTTGTTAAGCGAATCACTGCAGTTGTTAAGTTAGGAACATGGCCGTTAAGTGAATCTGGCTTCCCCGTTGACTTGGCTTGTCAGAAGGTCTCAAACGTGACCCCGGGATACTGTGACCCTGTCGTAAATATGAGTCAGTTGCCAAGTGTGTGAATTTTGATCACATGACCTTGGGGAGGCCACAACAGTCATAAGTGTGAAAAATGGTCACGAGTCACTTTTTTCGGTGCCGTTGTAACTTCGAATGGTCACTAAACAAACTGTTATAAGTCAAGGACTATCTGTACTTGCCTAATTCATGCCCACAATAACGTGCATCAAAATGGATTACTTCCTCTTTTCTGTCATTTTTTCCTCTTATAGGTGTTTAATCTGTATGAGTGACAAACACGCCTATCACCTCTTTGAAAAAGACGGCAAGGGAAAGCCAGCGATTGACATACGACTACGAAATTTTGAGAACGCCAATATTTATAGACTTAATCTCAGGTTGGACGTAAACATAGCATTAAAGAAGAAAAAAAAGGTTGGGGCTGCAGCTCCTTTTGGCTGAATTATCCGATTTACTAGATGTTGTTGCTATGACCACTGATGCTGGAGAATTAAAAGTGCCCCTTTTACTAGCACACGGGCGTAAAGGAAATCTTTGTGCTCACATGCAAAAGACCTCTAAGGATTGGAAATGGTTGTGTTCACGAGGGTTAAACCCTTTGTCGTGCAGCTTCCATTCTTTGCTAAGTGTGTGAGTCCAAATGACCAACATTGGATAAGGTCGACAATTCTTACTGGCTGAAAATGAACGATGTAAAGGAACAGAAAAAGGAAGAACACATATGGAAAAAACTAAATGGGTCTGAAATATCTTCTTAACGATGATTCATTGTTAAGAATCTTTATGCTGAGGGTAACCCTTTAGCATGGGTGTATTCCATGCTTAAAGAGTAATAGATGTCATAGGTGTAAAGGAAAGAAAACTGCATTAGAAAATATAAAGACTTCCTCGAAAACAATTCATAGCAAGTTGTTTAGATACGGGGGGGGGGAGAGGTCTACTAAAGATGGTTTCAGATGTTGGGTAGATAGCTAAAATAAATTAACATGCTATGCGCCAAATAGCACCCTTAATGGACTTTGTTATTGAGAGATTAAAAAAAAAAGGGGGAGAATGGGAAGGAGAGAGAAAATATCAGAAAGTGGAACCCTATCTTAGGTCATCTGTACGTAAGAAATTATTCATTTCAAATCTGAGAGGTAGAATTAGATCTTAGAATGATGTAAATCGTCATTGTAAGTATTGAAATCTGGAAATATGAATGCCATACTCTTTTATCTGCTATTCAAATCTCATTTCTCTAAGTTCTTCGAGAACCTCTCCCCCTTATAAAAGTATAAGGGGGAGAGAAAAAAAAGGTCAGTCAAAAGGCAACCAATTTTCTATCACCGGAACTCTTGATCTTGTCTGAAATTGAAGAAAACAAAGCAAAACAAAAAACCAACTAACAGGCCCCTCGGCCTGCCAAAGTTTAAAAATGCATGTGCTAGATCATGGTAATTTGTTATCAGATTCACAAGAGACAGTTTACCCATATACTTTTCTAAAACGTGTTAGGAAACTCCAGAATGTAGACATCTAAAGCTGGACTGACTTCAGTGGACAAGTTTGGAAAATCTATTTTCACTCTCAAGAGGCTGGTTTTTTGTTTGTAACATTCATGTGTAAAAAAGGGTACATCATATCATCACAGAAATATATATTCAAATGTGGGGTTCTGGGACAAAACGGGCTAGAAATTCTAGTTGTCCATTCACTGCATCCTGTCCTCTGAAATACCCTTAAGTTGTTTTTGCAAATGTTTCCTATGTGTGTTTTCATTTTGCCACTTCTCTTGATCTGCCTTGGGGTTGTCCACAACATTTCCCACCATAACCGAAGAGAAGAAGCAAATGAACGATTTGCAAACGTCCCCAATCAAGCCTACCATTAGGTAGCTAAGTCTCAAAGACGAATGAAGGCAAATATATACGTGTCCCAGGATAATGTTGCAGGATCCAATTTGGGTTGGTCAACAGGACCAGAGGTTTAGTCTTCCGAGCGTTCGGACTTGTGCTGGAGTCAATAAGCCACTAAGATTGTTGGCTGAGCAGGTACAAAAACAGCCAGGGAAATGATTGAAGCCTGGGAAACAGGCCCCTTGTCAGTCAGCAGGAGTGTTGATTTACCACCAGTTTATCAGGTGCTTAGAAGCCAGAGGACTTGGTAGTACGAAGTAACAACCGCCAATGACTTAATAGCTGGCCATCAACACCCCAATCACCAACTAATTAGGCACCTCATAAATACTATGCATAGAATAGCCCAAAGCACACATTCCAGTGAGACAGATGTTCCCTGAGGAAGGGCTGCAGCACGAGTCCGAAAGCTCGAAAGACTAAACCTCTGGTCCCAGTGACCGACCCAGATTGGATCGTGCAAGCATCAAATAATTTACCTTCATCGCATTAAAAAATAAAAAGCCTCTTCCAGGGACTGTCAGCAAGGTCTGCAACAAACCATGATGATGTAATAATGATGATGCAAGCACAATAATGAATTCAGTCAATGACAACATAGTTGCATCATAATGGTCTAAAGCAAGTATGAGGTTGTAGGGTTGGCGTGATGATGTCATCACACCTGGGTCCTCAACTACCTTCCTTGTCTTCCCCAATGGATGCCCTGGACTTCTATAAATCCTTATTATGATCTCTCTTTTTTTTTGCTTCAGATGTTAGAAAAAAACTCGATCAGTGTTAAATACGATGCACCTTGGTTTGTAGATAGGGTGTATGGTTGCTATTCTGTCTCAGGCAGAAAAATAACAATCTGATGCAGTTCTTCCTATCCTGGAACATGAGGAAAGCAATTGGAGGGCTAAAGAACATAGATATTCCTGATTGGCTCAATACAGGGAAAGATCTAGGGAAACCTTGGCTAGAGGGAAGGGATCAATCTCTCCATATGAACTCTCCCTTTCTGCGGCTAGTCCACAAAAAGACATGAAGAGTCTTTTACAGCCTGTTTCAGAGCCTGGCTCTTTAGCTGTAGAGACTCACGCTTTCAGCTCTGGAGGTCCCCGTTTCAATCTCTGGGGTCTGTCAAGGTGGCAGCCGTCACATATGCACCTAAGAATCAGAAGGGAAAGTGTAGATCCAGAATAAAAATTGAAATCCCTAACAATGTACATTGTCTTGCATTTGGTATCTGGCTCTCACGATATCCGGAAGCTAAGCTTCTCCGGGCAATGTGCTTCCCACACATACACATACATATACCAAGTGGCCTGTCCTGTCATAGTGTCCAGTTTGCCTGGCTGATTGATGTCCCTCTTCATTTGGTTTGCCAACTGGAGAAGCGTAATCTTATGTCATGGACGTCTTGTTAGGAACTCCTCCAATATGAAATTCATCCCATCTTCTCATCATCACAAAGCTAAACACACACACTGCTAGCTTGTACAACCTAACAGATCCTCCGGGTCATTTAGAATTCTACAATTGGCTAAGGGAGACGGGTCTATGACAACTCGCCGCGGCCAACTCGCAGTGGCCAAGTTGCCGCGGGTCAACTCACTACAGGGCAAGAGTTACACTAACATCAAATAAATGGTGGAATAGAATAGAATCATTAAAGAAAGGATGGAAACAGAGGGCGAAAATGAAATGTGAATGACAAAATTTATAATAATAATAATAATAATAATAATAATAAGAAAGGTCAGTCTCAGGTAATCGCCTATTTGATAGAACTCCAGGAAATAGTCTTTCGTGAAATCAAATCAGTGGGTGGAGGGGGGCGGACGGTGGGGTGTTGTGTGCAGCCAACAAGTCTTTTGAGAATGTGTGCACGCGTGAGTGATCATATGATCATTTTTATGTTAAATTGTCCTGCAGCGAGTTGGCCATGGTGAGTTGCCTGCAGTGAGTTGGCTGTGGCAAGTTGGCCACAGCGAGTTGTCTCATTTGAAGGGAGACCTACTTGATCTATGGAATCTGTGGCTGCTGTTAAACATGTTGGGATTTCCATTCTCAAAGATGGGATCATCTCTGTCTCCAAGCCAACCCTTGCCAGCAACAATCCCGATGTGGACAATCAACATCATCACCCAATTTTTTATATACTTTTTTTCCCCTTTGCTATATTTTTAAGGCACTCAATCACCACAAGTATAATAAGAAAGAATCTGATATAAGAATACAGGTTTCGCTGGTTTTCTGAAATTGCTTACATAATTGCTTACAAAGACACGAGGCCACCAGTCTGAAATAAAGATTAAGTTGGCGAATTGTCGACTACATGCACTGATGCTTGAGGAAAGTATCAAACAGGCCTAAGTCTCTTTAAAAGAACATTAATCTCACAGTGATCAGTTCTGTCTTGACAATAAATAAAATAGGGAGTTGAAGCACATAATTCAAGGTGAGACAATCAAAGAGCTTATCTAAACAGAGAGCAAACCCCACTCCCTTCTAGCACTGATGAGGTGACTGAGTTGGGTAATTAAACATCTGCAAGAAGACCACCAATCTTAGACAGCAGAAAGGACCCTACAGTTCAACCCTGAGCTACAAGTATGATGTTCTATTGGAGCATGTCTTTACTGAGCCAATCCTGGTACAATTCCTAAAAGTCCATTGGATTGATTGTGCCATCATTCTTGGTCAGTAGAGGAAGATACCAAGAAGCTCAGAGACAGTACAAGTCTGTCTGTCTATCTGTCTGTCTGTCTGTCTGTCTGTCTCTCTCTCCCCTTCCCTCCCTCCCTCCCTCCCTCCCTCTCCCTCTTTCCTCCCCTCTCTCTCTGCCTCATATTGCCAAAATTGACTTGAGATCTGCTGAGGAAACTTTCAGTCATTGCATTACTCAGAAACAAATCAGAATTTGCCAGGGAGCAACAGAGAATCCCAGATTGTTAGCAATAATTTGATGCCCATATTATACCATAGACGAGCACAACAGATACAACACACAACCACAACATAAGCAGCTGTCCATTGCTGCCTCCATACGGCAGAGGATTTTCAGCAGATGACTCGCACTCAACCTTTCCAGTTCTACAAATTTCTGATCCTATTCCTTATGGTAAGCATTTTGGCATGTTGGTTGGGAATTTAGAGATAGAATTATTAGAATCATGGCACATTCTGCTAGCTGTACTTTCACAAACTGATATGCTTAGAACTTATTCCAACATTGGAAATATAGCACTAGCACTTAAGACTTATATACCGCTTCACAGTGCTTTACAGCCTTCTTAAGCGGTTTACAGAGTCAGCCTATTGCCCCCAACAATCTGGCTCCTCATTTTACCAACCTCGGAAGGATGGAAGGCTGAGTCAACCTTGAACCATTCAGAATCGAACTCCTGGAGTGAGCAATGAGTTAGCCTGCAGTACTGCATTCTAACCACTGCGCCACCATGGCTCTTATAGCACATGTAAAAAGCATGTAAAATAATAAGTAGGGTTAAAACTATACGACATTTGCCCAGTATCGGGCCGTATCGACAGCATGTTCTCTTGCCAGCATGAGGTCTTCCCCCATATATGTTGAAGGACATTGTATGCACCATGCCATGTGTGAGATGAATTGTTCTTCTCCACATTCACAAGGAGTATCTTCTATTGGGGAGCCCCATTTTCTTAGATTGTCCAAAGAGGAGGAGGGGGTCAACCTATTCTCCAAAGAACCTGAAGGCAGGACAAGAAGCAATGGATGGAAACTAACCAAGGAGAGAACCAACCTAGAACTAAGGAGAAATTTCCTGAAAGAACAATTAACCAGTGGAACAGCTTGCTTTTAGAAGTCACTGGAAGATTTTAAGAAGAGATTGGACAACCATTTTCTAAAATGGTATAGGGTCTCCTGCTTGAGCAGGGGGTTGGACTGGAAGATCCCCAATGTCCCTTCCAACTCTGTTATTCTGTCCTTTGATCTTTGATCAGTGTATTGAGAGATTTCTATACAGGCCAAGGTTGTTCCTGACCACATGGCAGACATATGGTTATGCCCAATTGCCTGGTAGCTCCTTACTTGTCTTCCATAATTCCAGGGTGGTCTATGGCAGCTGATTGTTAAGGGTGACTGGGTGGAAATTTTGAGGAAGCTGTTTTTCGATCTCAGTCTCAGCCTTGGAGGTTGATGGCCGTAGAATAGGTGTGTTTCTGCAGACGTTGCTTTACCCCCCCCCCCTCTTTCTGACATTGGCAGCTTCTCCATCTTTTGCTGCTTGTTATGTCGGGAGCTCTGGTCATGTGAAGGAGTCATTAAGAGGCTTCACCTTCCACAGATGCATTGCTACTCTTCCCAGGGGAGAACACTGGTGCAGAAATTGCTGATCCACAGTTTCCTCCAAAGTCACCTTCGATGTCAGCATTATTTGACTAGCAAGGAAAGAACACAGGCTGCAGCATTTCCTATTTTGGACAGCTGCCTCAGATGATCGGAATAACAGAGGACAGCTTTCCTTCATCTTAGGAACAGTTGCAAGAAGAAGGAATGTTCAAATGTCAATGAAGACTCAATCATCCATGCCGAAGGGGTGTAGCAATAGCAATTAGACTTATATACCGCTTCACAGTGTTTTTACAGCCCTCTCTAAGCGGTTTACAGAGTCAGCATATTGTCCCCAACAATCTGGGTTCTCATTTTACCCACCTCGGAAGGATGGAAGGCTGAGTCAACCTTGAGCCGGTGAGATTTGAACAGCCGAACTGCAGCTAGCAGTCAGTTGAAGTAGCCTGCAGTACTGCACTCTAACCACTGCGCTACCTTGGTGTAAAGGTTGAATCATGGCAACTGGTCCAAACTGTGTTAATCTGCGATGTTTCATTGCTCATCCAAGCAACTTCATCAGACAAAGTACAAAATTAGTTAGGCAGAAAGTCAGAGAGTCATTGGCAGAGGTGGGATTCAGCTGGTTCAGGCGAACCGGTAGTAGCGACCTGCAGGTGGGGGTGGGCTCGCCCCCACCCCCCCAGCACTATGCCATCATATTTAGCCACGTTTTCAAGCCACGCACATGCTTGCAAGCTGCGTGCGCGAGCAAAGTGCATGCGCGGAAGGCCGCGCACATGAGTGGAAGGCACGCGCTCACATTGTCGGTGCTGGGCGAACTGGTAGAGAAATTATGTGAATCCCACCTCTGGTCGTTGGAATGTGCCAACCCTTGTCACACCAACTTCAGGGGTTTCACCCCAAAATGCATTGCAATATGTCAATCATTGTGACTGGTCAAGTGATGTTATGGCAAAGCTACAAAGAACCAGACTTTGCTTGGAAATCAGAGCTGCACAACGATGGAGAAACACTGAAAGACCCACCATGGGAGGATTGGATCGTTAGAATTGGCAGAAATGGCAATTGATCTGAGATAAAACAAGAAGTGCTTTTATAAAAGACTGGGAAACCTTTGATGGACTTTTTGGTGAAAATGGAAAAAAAAAAACCCAAATGAAATGCCGACTTCTGGATTTGGGGTTGAATATGGGACAGGAGAGAACTTTTTAATATGAATTTTAAGAGGGAAGAAGGGTAATAAGTTAGTGTCCAAAGAAGATCAGAAGTCCGCTGGAAGATGGTCATAGCAAACCATAAAGCTGCCAAGAAGACTGCATGGATGAAGATGCTATACTCAACTCATGAAGATTTCACAAATCTTTATTAATCATCCCACAAATAAAGAAGTTTCTTCCTATACATACAACTTGTCCTCTGCTTCATCACCTCTTCATAATAAACACGTTCACTTTTTGTTTTATGCTCATTTTTTTTCCCTGATGACCCATATCTAGGGAGGGAAATGTGTATTTGAGTCTCCCAGAATCCTAAGAAAGAACAGGAACGTCCAAAACAGAGAAGATGCATCGGCTTTCCTGGTTTTCTCATGCTGTCACCAAACTAAGGTTGCTTGGTGTTCTAACAAGCTGGGTGACCAATTTAGCTTCTTAAAAGGTCCTGAGACAGCATTGCCTGCAACATGAGGAAGGACGGGTGGAACCCAAGAAGCATAAAAGAGGACCTAGAACTGTTTAACGTGAATTTAAGACTGCACGAACTACGGAGATCAAGGGGAGAATTGTTTCAGTTAAAGTAGTCCCTGAAAAGCAGCTACAATAGTCATATGTGAATACAATAGTTAAAGTATTGCACAGAGTCCAGGGAGATGGCCCCATGGACCATAGGAGGCCAGACTCCCCTCTTCTCCACGGGTTTGCCCAAATTCATGCTCATCACTTTGATGAACCATCTAACCATCTCATCCTCTGCCATCCCCTTCTCCTTTTGCCTTCCATCTTTTCCAACATCAGGGTCTTCTCCAAGGAGTCCTCCTCTTCTCATCTTGAGCTTCAGCTTCAGTATCTGTCCTTCCAAAGAGAGGGTTAATTTCCTTTAGGATTGACTGATCTGATCTCCTTACAGTCCAAGGGACTCTCAAGTGTCTTCTCCAACACCACAACCCCAACAACATTAATTCTTCAGCACTCAGCCTTCCTTATGGTCCAACTCTCACAGCCGAACGTTACTGCTGGAATGAGATTATTAAACAGCTCCAAAACTTGGTAGAAAGATCATATTAAAGCTTCAGCTGTTGGAATCTGCTGTTCTTCCTTGGGCTCCGTAAGTCTCTCCACTCACCCACCCACCGGTTTCCATGCTAGACTATTTATTACACAAAGAACAAAGTTCAGTGTGGCACCTTGAAGAATAACTACATTGTGGCAAAGACATTTAGCCAGGGGTGAAATCCAGCAGGTTCTGACAGGTTCTGCAGAACCTGTAGCGGAAATTTTGAGTAGTTCGGAGAACCGGAAAATACCACCTCTGGCTGGCCCCAGAGTGGGGAGGGAATGGGGATTTTGCAATATCCTTCCCCCAGGAGTGGGGAGGGAATGGGGATTTTGCAGTATCCTTCCCCCAGGAGTGGGGAGGGAATGGGGATTTTGCAGTATCCTTCCCCTGAGTGGGGTGGGAATGGAGATTTTGCAGTATATTTCCCCTGCCACGCCCACCAAGCCACACCACGCCCACCAAGCCATGCCCACAGAACCGGTAGTAAAGAAATTTGGATTTCACCACTGCATTTAGCCTCTTCTGATGAAATGGATTTCAGCCCAAAGTGTTATTTAAAGCATGGAAATAGGGGAGACTTCCTTATTTGGGCCTGAAACAAATAACGAGAGGCTCATAGAATAAACATTTTTGCTTTGGAAATAAATGCTGTTCATAATATTATTCCTGTTGAACAGTACTAGAGTAATTAAGACGCCTAATTATGCCTTGAGGACAGCAAGCATGTTTGGAGTGCAAAGGTCTGATGAAATTTGTAATTGCACTAATAAACTCAACCATACTCACGGTCAGCACAGGGGACAAAGAATAACAGGATAAAACCATGGCAGACCAAGGAGAGAATTAATGTTGCAACCCTGATACGGAGATTTGAAAATGGTTTTCCCATGTGAGAATTATAATAAAAATGCTAATAAAAAAAACCCCTCTCCTTTCGCTTGTCTACACCCGCTACCTCAGTAGATGTAAGAGCAAATTGGTGATTAAAAGGTTTGGACCAAACAACTGACACCAATATTTATTTATTTATTTATTATTTTTATTATTATCTCTTTTATTCATTAAACATGAAACTCAGCCAACTGAACATTTAAAAATGTCACAAATACCATTGACTGGTGCTAATGGTTGATACGGGTTGCTGCCAGCGTCCTAGGTATCAACCAAGTATCTTCTTAAAATATATGATGTTTCGAGTAGCGCAGTTTTTTGCAGTTCCGCTGGTGTTATTGCAGGAAGCTGCAATTTCTTGATGTGTTTTGTAAAATTCTTGGACATGGTACCAAGTGCCCCGATGACAATGGGTATCACTGTTACATGTTTCATCTATAGCCATGTAGTTTCGATGGCCAGGTCGCGATATTTCGTGATTTTTTCCCAGTTCTTTTTCTTCAACTCTGGCATCTCCTGGTACAGTGATATCAATAAACTATACACATTGGCCCTCGACAACCATGATATCTGGTGTGTTGTGTTCCAAATGACGATCCGTCTGTATTCGAAAGTCCCACAAGATCTTCACTGTCTCATTTTTGGTAACTTTTTCAACTTTGTGCTCCCATGACTTTTCGGATACAGGTATGTCGTATTTTTTACATAATGACCAGTGGACTAATTTAGCAACTCGATCATGTCTAGCTGCTAAATTAGTCCACTGGTCATTATGTAAAAAATATGACATACCTGTATCCGAAAAGTCATGGGAGCACAAAGTGGAAAAAGTTACCGAAAATGATGATGATGATGATGATGATTTTATTCATTAAACATGAAACTCAGTCAACTGAACATTTAAAAATGTATCACAAATATTATTGACTGGCAATGATGGTTGATACGTGTTGCTGCTAGCATCCTAGGTATCAACCAAGTACCTTAATATGCGGTGGAGGAAGGAAAGCAGCCCAACTGCCTGTTTGGTGTCAGGAAGGCAGGATCAGGTATGGGATGGGGGGAGGAAAATTATTATTATTATTATTATTATTATTATTATTGTTGTTGTTGTTGTTGTTTACTGAAATGCATGGCAATAATACGCAGGAAAGGCGGAATTTTATCCAAAGTGGCACCCTTAATTATAATGGCACCCTTAATTATAATATGGATAGGGAATGGAAGTTGTATTGATTGAAAAGTCAGTGATGTTATAGACAAACTATAAAAAGTGGCTCTTAAAAAGGAAAGCAAAAGTGTTAATCCGTCAATGATTTGCTCTCTCATGCTCATTTTATTTTGCCTCTTAGTTTTTACTTCAAGCAGATACATTTGCTTGCTCGTTGTGACTGTGCTCCCTTTCGCCATATCTTCTTTTTATCACTAATCTCTTCTTCCTCTTCCCAGAGGTGGGTTCCTCCTGGTTCGGACCGGTTCGCCCGAACTGGTAGCAACCCGCTGGTGATGTCACGGAGCTGGTTTGGTTGGTGCCGGTCCGTGAACACCGCCATCTTTTTTTGTAATTTTTTTTTTGGTAATTTTTTTGGGGGAATTTTTTCTTCTTCTGCGCATGCACAGAAGCCGAGTTGCTGGCACTGCGCATGCGCCGCCATCTTGTTTTTGGCTTTTTTGGGGGGATTTTTTTTGGGAATTTCTGGCACTGTGCATGTGCGCGCGTGCGCCACGAGGCGCAGCCACGCGGCGTGGGAGGAAGCGAACAGGCGGCGAGGTAAGTTAGAACCCACCCCTATCTTCATCTTATTTTGCTCCACCCAACTCCTTGGATTCAGAACAAGGATGTAAAACAGCCAGAAAAAAATCTTCTGATTTGGTGATGATTCAGTTACAAGAAAACCTGGAGTCAGTCTGCACCAAGGAACAATCTACTTGAGGCTAAAACAATTAATAGAATAACCGAGTTGAAAGGGACCTTGGAGGTCTTCTAGCCCAACCACTTGCTCAAGCAGGAAACCCTAAACCATTTCAGACAGGTGGCTGTCCAGTCCTTTCTTAAAAACCTCCAGTGTTGAAGCACCCACGACTTCTGAAGACAAGCTGTTCCACTGGTTAATTGTTCTCCTTGTCAGGAAGTTTCTCCTTAATTCCAGGTTACTTCTCTCCTTGATTAGTTTCCTATTCGCTTTGAGTTTTAGATCCAAACTCAGGAAAAAGTTTCAAGATCACACAAAATTACACTCCTTTCTCCCCTCCCCTTTCTTCAGACGGAATGCAACCTCTGCTTTAGGAGGCAAAAATGTATTTCAGGACATGCTGTAACTGGATTCTCAGAGGTGTCTCATCACATCATGATGCAAATGCTACAACACCCGATGCAAGGGCAGACATCGTGACATCCCCATTCGTGGTCATGGTTTTGGAGTAATCTTGATTTGTTACAGACCTCTGCTCATGTGGGCAGCTGTTTCTCCTTTTGTGTTGGCTACCAGCTGCATGGTCAGGACCAGGGGTGGGTTCTAACTTACCTCGTTGCCGGTTCGCTTCCTCTCGTGCCGCGTGCACTTTGCGCGCGCACATGTGCAGTAAAAAAAATTAAAATTAAAAATTAAAAAAAATGCCAAAAACAAGATGGCGATGCATGCACAGTTCCGGAAACTCGGCTTCTGCACATGCGCAGAAGGAAAAAAAAATTGCAATTTTTTTAAATTTTTTTAAAAAAAAATATGGCGGCACCCACGGACTGGCACCGACTGAACCGGATCGGTGACATCATCGTGACGTCACCAGTGGGTCGCTACCAGTTTGGGAGAACTGGTCCGAAGCGGGAGGAACCCACCTCTGGTCAGGACTAACACAAGAGCTGAACCACTGAACAAATTCTTCGAAGAGGTTTCTTCCAGCTACACCTACATGTACCCCAGAGAGCTCCAGTTCTGCTCATTTTCTTAGAATTTTATTTTCCATTCCAATAATGGGAGGCAGATGCAGAAGGAACTTCTATTGGAGAGCCTACAGCTCTGAGATTCAGAGCACCTTGTGTGCTGAAGCATTCATAACAAGACTCTGGGGAGAGAGGCACTTAGTTGTGTAATAGCTGTGCAATGTGTTCAACACAGTGAAAGTAAGGCAACGAAGAAGGTTGGAGATGAACCAGGGAAAGACGAAAGAATACGTTAAGGTTTGAGGGGCTGCTGAGGAGAAAGATAGACAGGAATTTGTGGAGAATGTCAGGCAGTGAGCAGGAAATAACAATATCGACAACGGTTCTCTGTGTGAAAATTTTGTCTAATTCCTTGTACTTACAGATGTTTAATTTGAGTCAGGAAGCAGTATGCTAAGGGGGATCCCCAAAAGTCAAGTCACGTCAACAAATTCATCTGGTCACATTGCACTCGTGTCAGAAACACGGAGGCACTTCCAGGTTGAAAGGATTAGCCAGTGACATCACTGTTGCCCGAGGGACACCCAGTTGGGGGCTCCTTTCATGTCCCTGGTAGGAGCTGGAGCAAAGGACAGGAGCTCAACCCACCCCCTGGCAGCACTCGGGTCCCGAACGTGGGCTTGCTAACCTCCAACCCAGCATCCTAACCACACAAGCTACATAAACTGGTTACGCTCCAGTTTAACTCCATCCCACCAAATGACTTTAGCTGTGGGAACATCTAAACCCTGTCTGTCTGTCTGTCTGTCTGTCTGTCTGTCTGTCTGTCTGTCTGTCTGTCTATCATCTATGTATCTCTATCTCTGTCTGTCTATATCTATTATTTATTATTATTATTATTATTATTATTATTATTATTATTAATTATTATTAATTATTATTATTATTATTTGTTGTTGTTGTTGTTGATCTATCTATCTATCTATCTATCTATCTATCTATCTATCTATCTATCTATCTATCTATCTATCTATCTATCTATCTATCTATCTATCTATCATCTATCTGAAAAATCGTACTCCAGACATCTAGTTACTCTTTAATTTACAACCCCCCTCAACCCCCGCCCCCCCCCGACAAACTTCATGCTAAGCAAATTGCAACAAAGCAGAGGTGGAAAAGAGAACAATAATTACTGAGAAGGCTTCCAGCACTTAAAAACATGGATTTATTCATCACCATCATCCCTACAACTAATGGGATGAAATAATTCTTCCTTAATGTCTCTCTCCGCTGATTTTTAACATCTCTCCCGCACAATTCTGGCCATTGTCCCAACAGCAAGAAACACCTAAGGCACATCAATACACTCTTTCTTTCCCGCCACGCAACACTCACAATGTGAGCATTCCACCTGTAACCTCTGTTGAAAAAATGCTGAATGGCTAATGATACTCAGCCTGCTACCAGAAATTTTAATTTTGATTGCCTCTCATTGCACCAGCCAGCCCTGCATCATCCAGGATACGCTTTAATTGATGTACCAGCTTTTGGAGAGAAATTTCCAAGTTCACACCCAGTTAAGTAGCGAGGCATTAATTTCCATGATCAGTGCAGCTAGTATTCTATAAATTCAACGGATCCTTCAATCATGATAAGGGTAATTATTATTATTATTATTATTTTTTAAAAAATCCAAAACACCCACCCAAGTATTCTATCCTTGCCTGTTGCCTTGGTAAT
The DNA here is from genome assembly GCA_003457575.1 of Thermophis baileyi. Taxonomy (NCBI): domain Eukaryota; kingdom Metazoa; phylum Chordata; class Lepidosauria; order Squamata; family Dipsadidae; genus Thermophis; species Thermophis baileyi. The sequence continues at coordinate 8,199,375 of QLTV01014916.1, forward strand.
CCCCCCCCAACCCCCCCTCCCGGCAGGAAACTCACTGATTATCGGTGAATGGCAATTGCATTGTTCACAGGCACAGCCTCCTTGGCTATGCTAATGTGAGATAATGGCAGGCAGAGAAAATCTTTTGTTCTCAGCTTTGCTGTTTATTCATAATGCCTGGAGGTCAGTGATTGCTTTAAACAGTCAGAAAAGAAGCCAGGGGAAAAAGATTCTACTTCTGGGTTGATTTTTTTTGTCCCTCCTCCCCTCACCCCCCTCCAAGACGGAGAGGGAGAATGGAAGAAAGGAAAGGTTTGGCGCAGGCTAATCAAGAATACAAATTGCAGGCATGAATGAAATATTTGATAGACCTGCCTTTCTTGGGTTTGTGGGAGCCGGTTAATTTGCATGCCCGCTGAGTAGCAAAAAAAGGCTTTCTCTGCCAAAGACAGATTGGCAGAAGCAGAAGGGGAGAGAGGGAAGAGAGAGAGAGAGAGGGAAGAGAGAGAGAGAAAGAGAGAGAGAGAGAGAGAGAGAGAGAGAGAGAGAGAGAGAGAGAGAGAGAGAGAGAGAGAGAGAGAGAGAGAGACTTCTTCAAGATATATACTCCCTACCTCTGTAACTCAGTTTTTGAGAATAAATTTCTTTTTTTGATTTTCTTTTTCTCCTCTGCAGCTCAGCTATATAAATAGGGGTGGATGGATGGCTCACAAGGAAGGCTTGCATTTCCGGGGAGGGGGGGGACAAAAATCCCTCCCAATTATGACTACATATTATTTGTATCTGTTACACCTCTCTCTTCCAGATTGATATTCTTCTCTGGGGTACAGAAAGTCCTTGACTTACAAACGGTTTGTTTAGAGACCGCTCAAAGTTACAACGGCCCTGAAAAAAAGGGGACCGATGGCCGATTTCCACATGTGTGGCCATTGCAGCATCTCTAGGGTTGCATGATCAAAGTTTGGACAGGTGTGTGTGTGTGTGTGTGTGTGTGTGTGTGTGTGTGTGTGTGTGTGTGTGTGGGTGTGTGTGTGTGTGTGTTTGTGTGTGGGGGTGTAGATTTTGTTTGTTTATTTTCGCTGTT
>QLTV01014916.1:8201852-8227215 GCA_003457575.1 Thermophis baileyi
GATAGCAATGGAAGGGGGAGACTTAGCCTGGACGCCACCATTTGGGGTCTTTTACCCTCTGCGCATGCGCAAAGCATTCTGCGCATGCGCAGAGGGTAGAAGAACCCAAATGGCGGCGTCCGGGCTACCAGCTGACGGCGACCCGCAGGCACGGCCGAACCGGGACCTTTTTACCCCTGCAGTGACGGTGGCACCAAGATGGCGGACTAACGCACGCGGCGACCCCGTGAAATGGTCGTTCGACCCCCAAAGGTGTCGCGACCCACAGGTTGAGAACCGCTGCACTAACGCAGGGAGGCAAGGAATGTCGCGGGTCCCGTCTCCTAAGAAGATACATCTGGCAGGACCCAGAAGAAATCCAAGAGATTTCTCAAATCCAAGAGATGGAAACACTAATGATTTCAAATATGCAGATGATCCAACCTCATTAGCTGAAAGAAAAGATTTTATTATATTAAAAAAAAAATGGGGAATGAAAAATCTGGCCGAAAGTTAAACGCTAAAAAGATAGCAGTAACATCAGTCAGCAGGCAGAACAAATTTATAATTGATGGTAGGAAGTGAAGGAGGGGCACGATGGCCTAGTGGTTAAGAGGCTGGGCTTGTCGACCAGAAGGTCGGCAGTTCAAGGCTCAAGTACTGCCCCCCCCAGCTCCTGCCAATCCAGCCGTTCAAAAGCATGCAAATGTGAATAGATAAATAGCTACCACTTTGGTGGGAAGATAACAGCATTCCATGCGTCTTCAGCATATAGTCATGCTGGCCACATGACCACGGAAATTGTTTTCGTGCAACGCTGGCTCCCTCAGCTAGGAAATGGAGATGAGCCGCGGTGGCACAGTGGTTAGAGTGCAGTACTGCAGGCTACTTCTGCTGACCGCCAGCTGCCAGCAGTTTGGCAGATCGAATCTCACCAGGCTCAAGGTTGACTCAGCCTTCCATCCTTCCGAGGTCGGTAAAATGAGGACCCAGATTGTTGGGGGCAAGATGCTGACTCTGTAAACCGCTTAGAGAGGGCTGTAAAGCACTATGAAGCGGTATATAAGTCTAAGTGCTATTGCTATTGCTATGAGCTGATGCAACTTATCAACCCTTCAGAGTCGGACACCACTGGGAGGGGAAAACCTTTACCTTTAAAAAGTTCTCAACTTTTTTTTAAATATATTTTTGGGAAGTGAAGTGGTTGCTTCCTTGAGCTCAAGAATAAATATGGACAGAGTGCAGGAGAATTTGAGATGAAATTAAGTCTAGGAAGGAAGACAACGGCAAGTGCAGATAAAACTATGAAAGGTAAGGCTATTTCTAGGATAACAAAGATCAGAATAGTTAAAGCAATGGTTTTTCCATACGTTCTATATAACTTTTTAAGCTGGATAGTGAGAAAGCCTATGAATGATGGTTTTCAATGTTGGTTCCGAAGAATACCTTGGAGAGTAAGAAAAACCAGCCAATCTTGGACCAGATAAAGGTTTGACTGCATAGAGGTAGGCAGAGATAGTGAAGGAATGCAAAAGCCTTTCAGCCCTTCCAAGAAGGCTCAACATCCATTTGCACCACTCAGGTGACCCTGAGGACACAGACAAACCTCCAAGTGGCCTCCACGACTCTCTAAAAGGATGCAAATGACCAGCTGTCTGCAAGGAGTATAAATCCTCCCATTCCCCACCATCCAGTCAGAACTGAAAAAACTTCTTGGATGAGAAGCGAAACGTCTTCAGAGAATAACAAGAAAGTCCAGTAGCCTCTTGGAAAAAAAAAGCACCTTCGGGAAAGCGTGGCATGTTCTTAGAAAAAACCTGCCATGATGTTCATGGCCAGTCATAAGATACCCAGAAGGCACATGAGATTGTTCCTCTCTACCTCTTCTAGCTTTGCAATTTCTTTTCTGTATTCTTTGTTTACCTCTGTTGGTTTTTTTAAAGTACACTTTCAAAAACACCGACGTATATTGGCTATTATTATTATGGTTGGTTGTATAGTCTCCAGAAATTTAGACTGGATTTGGCATATTTGTCTACCTATCAAGTCCCTCCCAAGGACCTAGGATAGGCTGATTTTGTTTAATAATACTAACATTATTATTGCACGCATGGGCAATCTACGGTTCGCTTCTTAGTCTAAGACTGGCGTAAACTTAATAATTCAAGTCCTAACCAAAGATCTAAGATATTATCGTTGGTTGAACAGATATTTACATTGGATAGCCTAGACTGGAATTGAGCGGCGCGATGGCCTAGTGGTAAAGATGTTCGCCTCCCACTCAGAAGGTTGAGAGTTCAATCCTAGCTAGCAGCGGATATTTCTCTCCTAGAGTGCATAGAAAAAAAATTGCTGTGAACTCCACAGAGGTGTCAGGAAGGGCAGCCGGCCAGTAAACGCTCACCTCCATCCAGTCGAGCCAACTCTATGGGATTACAAGGTTGTAAGAGGGAGATTTTTTTTAGTCTAGACTGGATTTGGCATTTTTATCCACCCATTGTACCTGGGAGAGGCAGATGTTCTTGTTTGATGGTGTTAAAGAGATTATTGCAGGATGTATTGTTATCATTATTATTTTCTAATAATAGACATACAGGGCCCAGACGATGTCTTGTCAATATGAATGACAAGTTTTCATTTATCTACCAAATTTACAATAATTCACCTATAATATTTACAATAATTTATCTATAAAATGAAAATAACATCAGATGAGATACTGACCTATCAGTACTAGAAGGCAGCCCACCGGTGATCATGAAACGGAAACAGTCATTTTTCTCCCCAAACACCTTCTCTAAAAGTCTATTTGCACAAAGGATAGTCCTCGTTTAACGACTGTTTGTAGTTACAGTGAGTGCATTTTGGTGGCGAGGCAGCTCTGGGAAGGGAGGGGGGGCCTTGGTGACACTGCAAGCGAAGCCAGCTTGCTCACCTGTGGCGCATCTTGATAAGTGTGCAGGTGTTTCCTCTAACAGGGCTGGTACCTTGGCAAGCCAAGCTACTACACAATAGTAGCAATAGTGTGGTCTCCTGGCTACTGTAACAACGCCATATGCTGATAATAATAATAATATATATTCAGACGTTACCTTAACAGCTCTTAGGTTCTTGGTTAAGACTTGAACTGTTAAGTTTTTACCAGTCCCAGACTGTGAATCGAATTGAAGATTAGATCTATAATAGTAATAAGTCAGCAAAATGAAAACTGTGGCTTCAGGGACTCATTTCTAACTGACACAAGGACACGGGAATTTCACTCAAGCATCTGAAAACAAAGCTCGCTCTAGCTTTCTTTTGGGAAGGTATAAACCTTACAGTGGCAACTATAAAAAGAACACTTTCTGACGGGAACTAATTTCGCACATGTCGTTTCAGGGGAAATATTTGCCCGGGACTCACCTATGTGAAAGGGAAGGTTTCATGGAGTTCATGGGTGCTTGCATAGGCAGCTTCCCCGGAGGGTCGTTTTGCCGGCTTTTCTGGTGACGTAGCAACAAGAGTCGTCCGAGTTCTTCACACCACGATGAAAGCAGCGCTGGGGGAAAGAAGGGAAAAAGAGAGAGATAAGAAGGAAATATATAGTAGTTTGTGGGAACAGGCGTCTAAGCAATGGAACTGATTGCATTGGGCAATCTTAATTTCATCCATGCAAATCCGTAAAGAGCTTCTGCATCATGCCATTTACTCTCCCCGATCCCTCAAATAGAAACCACCATGCAAAATTCTTCTCTTCCACCAGCTATCAAATGCTAAACAGGGAGGGAAGGCCATACGCATGTCCCCTCCAGCTGACCACCAGAACAGGGCAAAGAATCAGGGCTGCCCCTCCATTTTTATTGTGCCCTTCTGTATGGTAATCTAAAGAAGAAAGGAAGGTGGGGAGGGAGGGAGGGAGGAAGGAAGGAAGGAAGGGAGGGAGGGAGAAAGGAGGGAAGGAAGGAAGGAAGGAAGGAAGGAAGGAAGGAAGGAAAGAGAGAGAGAGAGAAAGAAAGAATGAATGAAAGAAAAAGAAAGAAGGAAGGAAGGAAGGAAGGAAGGAAGGAGGGAGGGAGGGAAGGAAGGAAGGAAGGAAGGAAGGAAGGAAGGAAGGAAGGAAGGAAGGAAGGAAGGAAAGAAAGAAAGAAAGAAAGAAAGAAAGAAAGAAAGAAAGAAAGAAAGAAAGAAAGAAAAAAGTGTGTGGGATTAGCATAGTGCAGGGGTGTCAAACTCGTGTTGTCACAGCGTCGTCACGTGACGTATCACAACTTCCCCCCCTTTGCTAAAATGGGGGTGGGCGTGGCCAGCACATGATACATCCGGCCTGCGGGCCACAAGTTTGACACCCCGGCATAGTGGTTAAGGTGCTGATCTAAAACCAGGAGACTGTGACTTCTAGTCCTGCCTTAGATAGAAAAAAACTGACTAGGTGAGTGGGTGAGTGACTTGGGTCGGTCACTTTCTCTCAGCCCACCTCACAGGCTTGTTGTTGTGGAGAAAATAGGAAGAGGAAAGAATATTTGGTATGTTTGCTGCCTTGAGTTAGTTATAAAGCAATAATAAAGGGATAAAAAAAAATCTAAAATCTAAAAAAACAAAAATTCAGAGTGGTTGCTATGAGAGGGAGAGGCAAAGCCACCAAGTCACCATTCCTTTGTTGGACTCCGAAGATTTGTGAAAGAATATTGTCTTAGTATGATTCTAGGTATGTGACGTGATCTCTACTACAATGAGGAAAGATTGGATTGAGTCTGGAATGCAAATGAGAGGAGCAACATCTGGAAAGATAGTCTCCAAGCTAGTTTAGTCCACTTCATAAACGCATGGTGCAACGTAGGAGAACAAACCCATCAGGACAAGATTCAGCAGTCCACCTGCATTTAAAAGACAAGGACCACTCTTTTGAAGATAGCAAAGTCCACATTTTGGACAGAGAGGACCACTGGTTTGAAAGAGGAGTCAAAGAGGCCATCTATGTCAAAATTGAACAGCCCTCTCTCAACAGAGGGAGGGATACGATGTCATCTATCTCCAGTCTATGACACAGCTCCTTTCAGCAGTTCCAAGAAGGCTCCACACCCATTTGCACCACTCAGGTGACCCTGAGGACACAGACAAACCTCTAAGTGGCCTCAGCGACTCTCTAAAAGGATGCAAATGACCAGCTGTCTGTAAGGAGTATAAACCATCCCCCACCATCCAGACAGAGCTGAAGAAGCTTCTTGGGTGAGAAGCGAAACATCTTCAAAGAATAACAAGAAAGTCCAGCTGCCTCTTGAAAAAGCACCTTTGGGACAACCATGACCTAGATGACTGAGAATCTCCATAGACATCTAGTTTAGTCTCTGTTAACACATTTCCCAATTTCACTACCATGAAAAAGAATTAAGAGTTGTTTTACAATATGCCACCTACTAGAAAACAAACATTTTCATCCCAAAGAAAAGGTTTTGGAACTCCCAAATGTCTGTTGTTGTCTTATAATGGCTATTACCAGATTGACATGGTGACAGTGCTACATAGCCTAAAGTTTGGAAGTTTCTATCACATTGGAATCTCCTTGACTCTTGTCTAGTGGAAAAATGTCCGAAGGAATATAGCAATAGCCCTTAGACTTATATACCGCTTCACAGTGCTTTTTACAGCCCTCTCTAAGCAGTTTACAATGTCAGCATCTTGCCCCCAACAATCTGGCTCCTCATTTTACTGACCTTGAAAGGATCGAACTCAGGGCAATGGGCAGAATTAGTCTGCAATGCTGCATTCTAACCACTGAGCCACCATGGTTCCTATTTTTCCTCAACAGCTAAATAGCATTATAGCACTTAGACTTATATACCGCTTCATAGTGCTTTACAGCCCTCTCTAAGCGGTTCACAGAGTCAGCATATTGCCCCCAACAATCTGGGTCCTCATTTTACCCACCTCAGAAGGATGGAAGGCTGAGTCAACCTTGAGCCGGTGAGATTTGAACCGCCGAACTGCAGCTAGCAGTCAGCTGAAGTAGCCTGCAGTACTGCACTCTAACCACTGCGCCACCTCGGCTCTGTCGCTTAATATGTCCATTAAGATCATTCTTCACTACAGCTGGCCCCAATTTGCTGTATTTCTTAGAGAATTGTTTGGAGAGAGGAATAGATGGAAGAACTTCAAGATGCAATGGAAAAAAAAAAATTCCACTAAGTATTTGTCCTGTTTTTATAGATATTCACATGGCAATGACCTGACTGTTGGTTAGAAGCTCAGATGTAGATTTAGTCTGGAAAATGTCAGTTGTGGTTAAGAATTGATTTTTTTAAAAAATTTATAAATGTTTCTGAATGGAAGGGCCAAGGATTTTTTTTGTTTATTTCACTCGTATCCTGCTGGATTGATTCCAGATCTGCTGAGGTTTACTAAAGAATTGATAAAAGTATCCATAAGCAGTTAAAAACATCCGTGTAAAAAATGAAAACATATAAATAATCCAAGATACAAAAGCACAAGTTAACAATAATACAAGTATCCTTTCCATACATACAGGGAGTCCTCGACTTAAAACCATTCATTTAGTGACTGTTGGAAGTCACAACAGAACTGAAAAAAAGGGACTTATGATCCTTTTCCACACTTACCACCACTGCAGCATCCCTCATGGCTACGTGACACTTGGCAACTGGCATGTACTTGTGACGGTTGCAGAGTCCCGGGGTCACGTGATCACCTTTTGTGACCTCTTGACAAGGCAAAGTCAAGGGGGAAAGTTAGATCCACTTAACAACTGTGTTACTATCTTAACAAGTGCAGTGATTCACTTAGCAACGGTGGCAAGAAAGATCGTAAAATTCACTTAACCGCTGTTTTGCTTAGCAAGGGAAATTTTTCGCTTAGCAACTGAATTTTTAGGCTCAACTGAGGTCATAAGTCAAGGACTACCTGTATTTCTGAATTTACTGTAATGGAAATTAATGAAAATGTTTCTTCGCTGGATGGTACCGTGTTTCCCCAAAAATAAGACTGGGTCTTATATTATTTTTTGCTCCAAAAGATGCATTAGGGCTTATTTTCTGGTTAGGTCTTATTTTCGGGGAAATACGGTACTAATTTCGTCCATCTGGCTGATGAACTTAACTGGGGCTTATTTTTAGGGTAGGGCTTATATTACGAGCATCCTGAAAAATCATGCTAGGGCTTATTTTCCACTTGGGTCTTATTTTCGGGGAAATACGGTACTAATTTCGTCCATCTGGCTGACGAGCTTAACTGGGGCTTATTTTTGGGGTAGGTAGGGCTTATATTACGAGCATCCTGAAAAATCATGCTAGGGCTTACTTTCCAGTTAGGTCCCTTCCAACTCTGTTATTCTTTTAGGTCTTCCTGATTTCCATACCTGGGGTTTTCACCACACTCTCAGTAAGGCACAGCCTCGGTAACAAAAAAGAGAGAGGAAGCGACAGGCAGCTGCTCTTACATGGGAAGCCCCCTAAAAACACTTTTTAGCAACTCTACAATAAGAAGAGTAACTCAACCCACAGCCAGCAATCAAGGTGGTCATTCTGAATGTGAAGAAATCAATCCCTTTTTAGGGAGTCTTCTTATTTTGATCTGGTATGATGGGTTATAAGCAGAGAGCACACGCCTAAATGTTTCTCTGTTAGCCAAGGAATCTGACAACAACCTTTTGATCGAAAGGGGGGTCACTTTTCATCCCCAGAGAAGATGACTAACGGGCCAGCAACAAAGGCTATGCAACCTCCTTCTTTTCATTCCTTTTTACACAGCCGCTGCAGATAATAATCACTACCTAACATTGTAGGGTAGCCATTTCAATTCTGGAGGGGGGCGGGAGAGAAGAACTAGGATGAAAAAAAAAACATTCTGGCAAATTGTAAGCTCAGCTCGTGCTGGAACAATTGCCAATGCAATACACCTTCTCGCCAGCCAAATGTAACTATGATGGCGTTAGATGGAAACCATCCATTTTCACGATTGCAGACTGGATGCAAGGTGTGAGTTGCTCTTTCTAAGACTACGGCAAATGCCCTCTCTGTCAATGAAGGTAAAAAGACACAAACAGTCGTCTGCTTTTTTATGATGGATCTGGAAGGAGGAAGAATGAAAAAGCAGAATGAAAAAAGGAAGTATGCAGGAGCAGCAAAGGTTAATTTATTTATTTATTTGGTTGGTTGGCTGCTTGATTTCTATAACAGCCCATCTCAGCAAATGACTCTGGACTGCTCACAATAAGGTTGGCTGCAGTGATGGTCAACTAGACCAGAGTTCCCCAAACGTTCCAGCTTTGTGGACTGGCTGGGGGGGATGGAGGAGGGAGGGGATAGTTTCAGAGGTGGGTGTCACATACTGTAACAACCGGTTCACCCAGAACCGAAAATGTGAGCGCACGCGTGCACTCGGCTTCAAACACACGGCGATTATATAGGACGGGATAGCACCGGGGCGGGTGGGCGGCACCTGCTGGTTGGAACTACCAGTTCACCTGAACTGGCCTGAACTGGCAGCAGCCCACCTCTGGATAGTTTCACATGAGCCGCAGGCAAACGTATGCATGCAGCTCCATTCACGTGAGCGGTGGGCACGCATGATTGCCCACCACTCACACAAGTGGGAATGTGCACTCGCAGTTATCCGCCACTTCCGCGGCCCAGTTCTGAAGGTCTCAAGGCCCAATAGGGGGGTTGGGGACCCCTGAACTAGACTTTACTTATCACTCATTTGAGTACTGCCTCACACTATATATGTGGCTGCCGTTGCAGAGTGTCTGAAAAGAAAGAAAGAAAGAAAGAAAGAAAGAAAGAAAGAAAGAAAGAAAGAAAGAAAGAAAGAAAGAAAGAAAGAAGAAAAAAGAAAGAATGGAGGGAGGGAGGGAGGGAGGAAGGGAGGGAGGGAAAGGAGGGAGGAAGGGAGGAAGAGAGAAAGGGAGGGAGGAAGGAATTAGAGAGGAAGGAAGAAAAATGAGATTTATTTATTTAGCTTATGACAAGGGAAAGGAGAGAGAGGAAGGGACAAAGGAGATAAAGGAAAGGAAGGAAGGAAAGAAAGAAGGAAGGAAGGATTTAGAGAGAAGAAGGAAGAAAAAGGAGATTTATTTACTCCTTTTGACTACTGCCCCACACTATATATGTGGCTCCCCCTGCAGTGGAAAGAAAGAAAGAAAGAAAGAAAGAAAGAAAGAAAGAAAGAAAGAAAGAAAGAAAGAAAGAAAGAAAGAAAGATCCATGCAGGAGGCACCAAAGGTCCACTCCAATGGTATTTGAACACTAATGAGGGCAAAGATACACCTTCGCCCCTCTTCTGATGGTTGAGGAATGGCTGCAAACTTGCTTTTAACGGGACCAATGAAATGGCCTAGATAAATGGAATACAGGGATACCAACAGTTTGACTGCATCTGGTGGCTCTCCTCCGCCCATTGAAATCTGCCCCACACAAACCCACAATCCGCTTACGGATTCTGCCGTTCACTCTCCGCAGGCTCAGCTGCGGCTTCTGAGGCGCCGGCATCTCGTCTCATTGACACCCTGAGCACGAGACCCCGAGCACGAGAGGCTGGCTCTCCCGGTCTAATGAACAGATCAAGCAACGAGCACAAAGGCAGCCACAGATGGTGCCAACAGTCAGGCGGCTCCTTCCCACACAGACCAGCCAAAAGCAGCTGTGTTTTCCCTCTTTCCCACCCTTTATTAAACAGGAGCGCAGATTTACAGATGGTCCCCTTCATCTCCGCTTTCTGCTGGAGTTTAAGGATTGGATTGGGGCTCATTTGCCGAGCTGAACGGCTTTTCTCCTGCAGAACGAAGCATTCGGAAGGCAACCGAATGTCGCCCCCGGCTCTTCCTTCTCTTGGTTGGGGTATTATGTGGCATCTTTTCTGTTCCCCAACTGAATCCTAGCTTCATCCACCCAGGATTTATATGACAAACCCTACCTTGAATGATATAAGGCAGTGATGGCGAACCTTTTTGGGACTGAGTGCCCAAACCGGAACACGCGTGCATGTGCGTGCATGTGCGTGCATGTACGCGCGCTGGAGCACTGGAAACACGAAGACCACCTGGCTAGTGTGCGCATGCCTGTTTTTTGGCCGTTTTTCAGGCCATTTTCTGGCTGTTTTCTGGGCCGTTTTCAGCTGTTTTTTGGGCTGTTTTTGGGCTGTTTTTGGGCCAAAAATGGCCTGAAAAATGGCCTGAAAACGGCCCCCAAAATGGCCTGAAAATGGCCCGGAAACAGCCCCAAAAATGGCCTGGTTTTTGGCCTTTTTCAGGCCATTTTCCAGCACTACGGCGCCCACGAATACCAGCTGGCCAGCACACATGTGCGCATTGGAAACCAGAAGAGCAACTGGAGATAGCGCGCATGCCCACAGAGAGGGTTCTGTGTGCCACCTGTGGCACACATGCCATAGGTTCGCCATCACGGATATAAGGACTCAAATGACAAAGGAGTTTATATCTTAAAGAATATCAGAATACCAGAGTTGGAAGGGACTATCGTCCCTTCTAGCCTTCTAGAAGGTCTTTTAGTCCAACCCGCTAATCAAGCAGGAGATCCAAAACAAATGATTCTGCCATCTTGGGGCCACCGTCACGGCAGGGGGGAAATGCTCCCGGTTCGGCCGTGCCTGCGGGTCGCCAGATCGCCGGTAGCGAGAGAAGCGGGAGACTTCGCCCCCCCGCCTGCACCCCGCCATTTGGGTTCTTTTACCCTCTGCGCATGCTCAGAGGGTAAAAGAACCCAAATGGCGGCGTCCGGGCGGGTGGGCGAAGTCTCCCGCTTCTGTCGCTACCGGCTATCCGGCGACCCGCAGGCACGGCCGAACCGGGAGCATTTCACCCCTGCAGTGATGGTGGCACCAAGATGGCAGGCTAACGCGCGCGGCGACCCCTGTGAAATGGTCATTCAACCCCCAAAGGGGTCGCGACCCACAGGTTGAGAACCGCTGTCCCAAACTATTTCAGACAAGGAGTTATCCAACCTCTTCTTTAAAAACTCTGGAGCACCTACAAGTTCTGGAGGCAAGTCGTTCCACTGTTTGATTGTTCTCACTGTCAGGAAAATTCTCCTTAGTTCTAGGTTGCTTCTCTCCTTGATTAGTTTCCATCAATTGTTTCTTGTCCATTTCAGACAAGGGGTTGTCCAATCTCTTCTTAAAAACTTCCAGTGTTGGAGAATCCCCAACTTATGAAGGCAACTTGTTCCAGTGCTTAATTGTTCTCACACACCAACATATATTGCAAGCACCCTCATGCATGATGTATTTTATTATTCCGCAAAAACGTAGGGGAGGAAGTGAAAAGAATTGGCATTAAAACAATTGTGTAATTTCTTATGTAATAAAGAACTGTATTTCTAAATGGTGCATTTGTAAAAATAGGTTTTGAACTCTATGGGAAGTATTTAACACATTTCTAGCATTAACAGAATAAAAGAATAACAAGAGTTGGGAGGGAACTTGGAGGTCTTCTAGTCCAGCCCCCTGCTCAATCAGGAGATACCATTTCAGACAAATGGTCCAATCTCTTTTTAAAAACTCCAGTGTTGTGAGTACCACAACTTCTGGAGGCAAGTCGTACCCCTGATTAATTGTTCTGACTGTCGGGAAATTTCTCCTTATTTCTAGGTTGCTTCTCTCCTTGCTTAGTTTCCATCCATCACTTCTTGTTCTGCCTTCTGGTGCTTAGGAGAATAGGTTGACTCCCTTTTCTTTGTGCCCCCCCTCAAATATTGGAGCACTGCTACCATGTCACCCCTAGTCCTTCTTTTCTCTAGACTAGCCATATCCAATTCCAGCAACCGTTCTTTGTATGTTTTAGCCTCCAGTCCCCTAATCATCTTTGTTGCTCTTCTCTACACTCTTTCTAGAGTCTCAACATCTTTTTTTCATCGTGGCGATCAAAGCTGGATGCAGAATTCCAGGTGTGGTCTTACCAAGGCATTATACCAAGAAATTAACGCTTCACGTCATCTTGATTCTATCCCTCTGTTAATGCCGCCTAGGACTACAATGGTTTTTCAGCATCTGATTTGATCAAATGCTCCAGGCATTCGGAGATGTGGTGGAACGCTACATGGGATTTGGGATCACATTCTCCTTCCCATCTTCCTCTTTTGTTCTGTACAGGTAGTCCTTGATTTACAACCGTTCATTTAGTGATTGTTCAAAGTAACAACGGCACTGAAAAAAGTGACCTATGACTGTTTTTCCACACTTATGACCGTTGCAGCATCTTCTGGGTCATGTGGTCAAAATTCAGACACTCCTATTTATGATGGTCACAGTGTCCTGGGGTCACATGATCCCCTTTTGCGACCTCCTGACAAAGTCAATGGGGAAGCTAGAGTTACTTAACAACCGTGTTACTAACTTAACCTGCAGTGATTCACTTAACAACTGTGTCAACTCAGGTCGGGGCAAAACTCACTTCACAACTGTCTCGTTTAGCAACAGAAATGTCAGGCTCATTTGTGGCTATAAATCGAGGATTACCTCATTATGGGTTTTACTTAGGGGGAAAAAAAATGATCTACTTTACAAACTAAACCATAGAGTTCTCCTAATGATAAAGTTGTTGTCTCTCTCTTGACTGCCAACAGTGAATTGGATGCCTACCAGAGGTGGGTTTCAGCAGGTTCTGACCAGTTCTGGAGAACCGGTAGCGGAAATTTTGAGTAGATAGGAGAACCGGTAAATACCACCTCTGACTGGCCCCGCCTCCATCTACTCTCTGCCTCTTGAGTCCCAGCTGATCGGGAGGAAATGGGGATTTTGCAGTAACCTTCCCCTGGAGTGGGGAGGGAATGGAGATTTTACAGTATCCTTCCCCTGCCACGCCCACCAAGCCACGCCCACTACGCCACGACATGCCCACCAAGCCACGCCCACAGAACCGGTAGTAAAAATTTTTTGAATCCCACCACTGATGCCTACATGTTGTTTACCTGGCAGTTGGCCATCCAGGATGCTTTTACAATTTCCCAGTCTTTGAGAAAAGCTAAGTAGGGTCATCCTACATAAGGTATTCCAGAACCTTAACTAGACTATGAAGACAAACAACATCTTATGAGAAGAAAGAAGAAAAGAAGAAAACAACTTCCTTATTGTTGTCAAGAAAACAATATAGATCTTTCCACAAAGTAATTTGGGATTATGACTCAAGGAGAAGTTATTTTACTTTTCAGTTACACTGTATAGCATTCAGGAGTTTACACTGAGATCTGTCCATTAAAGGAAGAAGAGGAGAAATGGGAATACTAAAGCAGTAAGATTTAATTTCCTCTGGGGTGAAATTGGAGTAATCTTTGATCAAGCAGACGAGAACCAGAAATTAATGAACTGGTTTAAAACGGGGCAACATTTGCTTAACGGATTTCTCACTCAACAACATAAATTTTGGGCTCAATTGTGGCCATACGTTGAGGAATGATGCTGACTCAGGAATTCTGGGAGTTGAAGTCCACAAGTTATAAAAGGGACATCGTTCCCTACCCCTGCCATATATCATTACGATATGTATTATCCAATATGTACATTATATTTCCAACACCATGTTTTTATTAGGACTTTTAAACATGTACAGTATAGACCCGTGATGGTGAACCTATGTCACGCGTGCCACAGGTGGCACACAGCGCCCTCTCTTTTTAGTTCCGCCGCGCATGCGCGCGCGCCTCCCACCGGCCAAGTGGTCGTCGGGTCTCTGCCGTGCATGCGCGGGGGCAGGGCACATGCGGGGGGCCATGCGCATATGCGCAGGGCCCGTGTGCATGCGCGGGGCCGCGGGCACATTTGTGGGGGGGCATGTGCGAGGGCCGCACACACATTGCATTTTGGGGGTGCGTGCGCTTTGGGCACTCGGTCTGGAAAAAGGTTAGCCATCACTGGTATAGACTTTTTAGCTTTGCATCTATTTAAAAGATATTCGTTAAGAGATCAGAAGAAATGCATGGTAGGCTTTGCAACGAGATATCATCTATTCCATCACCACTCTCTCCTAGAAGGAAAGGGGATTTTTGATATTTTCTTTTTCACTTCCCACTACAATAAACGAAAAAAGCAAGGTAGACCATAAAAGGAAGCAGGGACACTCTTAAATTAAAACTCCCTGCACAACGGATATTTGTCCTCACTGTTTGAACTGCCTGCCACCAATTAATCAACTAAAGTGTAACTTCACTGATCTTTTAACCTTGGTTTCTAAGGAAGGTAGGCAGAGGTGCCAGCTTCCTCCAAACCTTGCCATCTTTCAAAATTAACCCTACATGCTTCACAGGTGTTTTCATGCCTGTTGATATTGTCACGGAACCAAACAAACACCGTACAGTTAGGAGATTTAATGCAGACTGAGCCCATAAAACTGGAGATGAAACCAAAGATATCTGGAATGAGCCTCATTGGATCTTTTTTTTTTTTTGTGCTAATGCGCTCCGTGTCACGAGACACACGCAATGATCGATTCTGGAACCATCTGACAGCGTTACGCCCGGTTGCAAAATGCTGCGGTAAGCATGGAGCAGACGCTAAATGAATGAATGGGGCTTTCCGGATGGGCGGTGAGATACAGAGGCTCGGCCGGGCTAATCTATTTACCCATTATGATACCCTAACATTAGTTACAGTTTATCACCTCGGTAAATCACCCCCCTCTTGTTAAGGAACCTGTTCAAGGTGCAGAACACTGTTATTTATAGGCAAAGGGGATATTTACGGCTCCAAAGGCAGGTGGGGAAGGGTCAGGAGAACCGTTCAAGCATTTCAACGTCCTTTGCTTTCTGGGGGGAGAGAGAGGGGGGGTGAGACAGGGAGAGAGAGAAAGAGAAAGAGAGGGGGGAGAGAGGGAGAGAGAACAGAGAGAGAGAGAGAGAGAGTGAGAGAGAGAGAGAGAGGAATGGAATGGAATGGAATGGAATGGAATTCAGCAAGGTTTCTCTTCCGTACCCCTATTTGCTCTTCTAGNGAGAGAGAGAGAAGATGAGAGAGGATAGTGAGAGAGAGAGGGAGAGAGAAAGAGAGGGAGAGAAAGAAAGAGGGAGAGAGAGAGAGAAAGATAGGGAGAGAGAGAGAAAGAAAGAGAGAGAGAGGGAGACACACACACACACACACATAGGAGAGAGAGAGAGAGGAAGAGGGAGAGAGGAAGAGAGGAAGAGAGAAAGAGATAGGGAGAGAAGAAAAAAAGAGAGAGAGATAGGGAGAGAGAGAGTGAGAGAGAGAGAGAGAGAGGAATGGAATGGAATGGAATGGAATGGATATCAGCAAGGTTTCTCTGCGAGCGACAGAGAGAGAGAGAGAAGCACAATAGGATTGTGGCTTTTACTCTTCTTAAATTGCACTAAGATTTCCATAGGAAACTTAAGGCTATTTGTGTGCCAGCTGCTTAGAAAACACCCACACACCCACACAGAGGGAGAGATGTGTGGCCTCAGTGCCTGATTTTCATTCATAACTGCTAAGGGTCACGTTGCTATGGGGAAATAAAAATATAAGCCAGCACCGTTTTAACAACGCCCTTTAAAAATGTACAGCAATACACCCCTCATAGTCTGGCCCCTTACACGGAGCGTTCACAGTGCCGGATGCTGCATTGGTAGACATTTTAAGGGAGCAAACCGGATGGTCAAAGCAAGGAGCCACAAAATATTATTGTAAAGGTTGCTCTTCTAAAAGATCAAGAAGCCTGGTCAGACCAGATTGTCTTTCAAACACAGGTAGCCCTCGACTTACGACCACAACTGAGCCCAAAAACTGATGTTGCTAAGTGAGACATGTGTTACGCGAGTTTTGCCTCATTTTAAGACCTTGCTTGCCACGGTTGCTAAGTGAATCACTGCAGTTAGTAGCCTGGTTGCTAAGTGAACCTGGCTTCCCCATTGACTTCACTTGTCAGAAGGTCGCAAAAGGGGATCATGAGACCCCGGCACGCCACAACGGTCATAAGTATGAACCAGTCGCCAAGCCTCCGAATTTTGATCACGTGATCATGGGGATGCTGCAAAAGTCGTAACTGTGAAAAACGGTCAGAAATGACTTTTTTCAGTCCCGTTGTAACTTTGAACGGTCACTAAACGAGCTGTCGTAAGTCAAGGACTACCTGTTGCTCCATGCCAACACCATACGTATTAATTGATTTACATACAGAGGGATCATAAAGAAAACAAGGTCAACCGCAAGACGCTCATTCTTGCTCTTTGATTCATAAAGGTACGTGTGAAGTGCTCATAATTAGTTCTATGACTACGTAAGGATCTGAATCAATAGCAATAGTACTTAGATTTATATACCGCTTCACAGTGCTTTTACAGCCTTCTCTAAGCGGTTTACACAGTCCTCATTTTACCCACCTCGGAAGGATGGAAGGCTGAGTCAACCTTGAGCCTGGTGAGATTTGAACTCCTGGCAATCAGCAGAATTAGCCTGCAATACCACATTCTAACCACTGGGAAGGAAGGAAGGAAGGAAGGAAGGAAGGAAGGAAGGAAGGAAGGAAGGAAGGAAGGAAGGAAGGAAGGAAGGAAGAAAGGAAGTGATGACCCGGGGGGTGGCACAAAAGCAACACAACCAGAGAACAGGTCTAACTCCCCTTTATTGCTCCAACTGGGAAGCAGAGGTGGGTTGCTGCCGGTTCGGACCGGTTCATTAGAACCGGTAGCGGAAATTTACCGCCGCTCACTGAACCGGCAGCAAAGACTGGCGGTCCACGCCCGTGAACCGGTTCTCCGGTCGCTGCGGCTTGAAAAATAACCCTCTGCGCATACACAAAGGCTTCTGCGCATGCGCAAAGGGTCATTTCCGGGTGTTTTGCGTGACGCGATGGGGGCGCGCGTGCAAGGGAAGCGTGTGTGTGTGCAAAACACGCACTTCTGTCGCGATCAGAACCGGTAGGGAAGGTAAGTAAAACCCACCCCTGCTGGGAAGGATTTATATTCTATGAAGGATTTATATTCTTTAAATTCTTCCCCTCCCCTCCAGCCAGTTAGAACTGAAGAAGCTTGCTGGATGAGAAGCAAATTATTTTCAAAGGCGGGGGGAAAAAAGCCCCAAAAAATCAAGTTGCCTTTTGGAAAAAGCTCCTTTGAGGCAACCCTGATCTGGATGATTTGAGAATCTCCACAGACCTTCTCCCAAGTGAGTGTTTTCCATAATTGCTTTGTTTTGTTTGAAACAGAATTCCAGATATCTCCAATATTGTATCTGTTTTGGTCTGGCCGGAGTCCTTTTTCTTCTTTAGTCACGCTAAATCAGAGGTCCCCAAACTTGGCAACTTTAAGACTTGTGGACTTACACTCCCAGAATGGGAGTGGAAGTCCACAAGTCTTAAAGTTGCCAAGTTTGAAGACGTCTGCGCTAAATAAATAAAAGTTACATACCCACTCTCTGAGAGATGAGAAAGAATAACTTTTTGGGGAATCAAGTGGCATTTATGTTATAAAACAACCACATCTGCCTATCTCAAGTCCTTGGGAAGGACTCAATAGGTGGACAAAACTGTCAAATTCCAATCTAAAAATTGGGCTGACTGTGTAACCAGCCATCATCATCATCATCATCATCATCATCATCATCATCATCATCATAATTTAAACTTGTAGGCAGTCTGGCTCCCGATGATTTTGGGCAACAAATAAAGAGCTGACACTAAAATCAAGGCAACATCAAAGGTGCAAAACGGCTATCATAAAATAAGCTTGCCCAGATACGCACGGCTATTTCTGGCTGTCTCCCCATCCTCTCACCTTTGAATATATTATCTTTGTCTTTTAGTTTTCCTGTGTACCTAAGCGCTCTTCCTAACAATGCATTCGCCTGCAATTCTCTGCCATGCATGCGCCATTCCGTGCAACTAAATCTGGGTTCATCCATTCAAGCTTTTGATTTGCAGCAAGAAAGCTTCCCACTTCAGCTAAAAATAATTTGTAAAAAAGATCAGATAAAACCGGGATATTTAATGGGAAACCTAGGATTAAGGGTTTAGAGTCCGAGAGCGAAAGAGAGTTCTTAAAGACGAAAACCTCAGATTCTAGCTCCAGGAAAGGGGAGTGTTTTTTGGCTCTGCGACCTCTGTAGCATCTTCCCCCTAAAGTCAGAATATCAGATATGCTTGCTGAGGAAATGAGGAAAGCGGTGAGGCGGGGAGTGATGGAAGCAAACTGGGGGGAAACTGAAATTGGAGGTGAGATATTTATTTCCACGTCCAGCTCATTTTTACAGGACTTCTGGCATAATGGTTCAAATAAATCCAGTCTCACCAAGAAGCATTCACCAGCCATCTCCTTCTGGGGTCCTTTATATTCTTTCTTTCTCTTTCTTTCTCTTTCTTTCTCTTTCTTTCTCTTTCTTTTTCTTTCTTTCTTTCTTTCTTTCTCTTTCCTTCCTTCCTTCCTTCCTTCATCTTTCCCTTCCCTCCCTCCCATCTTTCTTTCTTTCCTTCTTTCTCCTTCCTTCCTTCCTCTTTCCCTTCCTTCCCTCCCTCCCTCCCTCCCTCCATCCTTCCTTCTCTCTCTCTCTCTCTCTCTCTCTCTCTCTCTCTCTCTCTCTCTCTCTCTCTCTCTCTCNCCCCCTCCCCCCCTCCCTCCCTCCCTCCCTCTCTCTCTCTCTCTCTCTCTCTCTCTCTCTCTCTCTCTCTCTCTTTCTCTTTCTGTCTCTTCCTTCCTTCCTCCCTCCCTCTTCTTTCTCTCTTTCTATTCTTTGTCCCTCGTTAACAAGACCACTGGCTATACCATTTTCTTCTGCAAACATTCCTCCAGCTGTTTTATACAATTAAAAGGGAAAAAAAAGCCACATCACAATGTATGAAAAAAGGATGATTCCCACTGGAATAAGAATTTTAATTTGAGAACAGGGCCTAACATTACACAATGGCTTAAGGCCCTAGTTGAGAAAATATTCTAATTTATTAGAATAACAGCCATACCTCTTTCAATAACGAACTTCTTAATAGGCTAAGCTGAGCATTGTAAGGGGAAAAAAAAAAACCATTGCAGGAATAGATTCCATGTTTAATCTGACAGAGTGCAGTAAAATAATAGGTTTAGGAAAAAAAAATGTTCTTTATAAGAATGCAGAGGAAAAAAATAAAAAAAACCCAGCATTTTTTTAAAAAATTTTTTGGGAAGATTGTTAGACTGGCCTATGCAAATATTTAACACACCCAGTCCTGTGTAGAAGCACTAAGAAAAGAGTGAAAGTGAATATTTTCAAAGGACAAAGGATGCAAATTTTTAGGAGCTGGAAAAAGGCACCTGCTTCAAGGCGTGTCATGCTAAAGAAGAGATGTTTGTCAGGATAAATTTGTAATTCCACATCCTAAACCGGCGGCCCCCAACCTTTGTGGCTCCGTGGATCGGTAGTGGCGGGCGGTGGGGGGGGGAGCAGATGGTTTTGCACGTGCCACCTAATCCCGGCCATGTGCAAATGCAGCTTTGCACGCTCGGCTGCCACTCTCATGGCCCTGTCCCCAATGGGCCATGGACCGGTAGCGTTCCATGGACCAGGAGTTGGGGATCCCTGTCCTAAACTGCTCCATCAATATTTCTTCCATAAATCCTCAACCTGGATACCTTGAGCATTCTTCCTGGTATGAAGCGACGGAACACAACGCTTGAACTTTCTGTTGTTAAGCGAGACGTTATTGAACTTCTGCGAAAGAGTATGAATCTGATCCCAATTTAGAACATTGTTATGAATTTGGAGAAGTAGGTTTCCCCCCCCCCCGCTGCTTTCTCTGGGAGATTCAGGGCACACATAAAGTTACTGTTTTGTTTTGACACAACGACTGTACAATTTCAACCTAGAAATAAGGAGAAACTTTCTGACAGTGATCATGATTTATCACTTATAGCTTTTATGTACACTCAGAGCTTATGCACCAAAGACAAATTCCTTGTGTGTCCAGGCACACTTGGCCAATAAAGAATTCTATTCTATTCTATTCTATTCTATTCTATTCTATTCTATTCTATTCTATTCTATTCTATTCTATTCTATTCTATTCTATTCTATTCTATTCTATAATTTCCTGACAGTGAGAACAATCAACTGATGGAACAGAAGTTGCCTTCAGAAGTTGCCTTCAGAAGTTGTGGGAGCTTCATCACTGGAAGCTTTCAAGAAGAGACTGGACTGCCATCATCTTGTCAGAAACGGTGTAGGGTCTCCTGTTTGGGCCGGGGGGTTGGATTAGATGACCTACGAGGTCCCTTCCAACTCTGTTAATCTGTTAAAAAACTGAGTTATTCTAACTTATGACCAGAGGTGGGCGTCACATAATGTAACAACTGGTTCGTCCAGCACTGGAAATGTGAGTGTGTGTGCGCGTGCGCTCGCTTCACTCTCTCTTGCATGCCATTCGTGCATATTCGCGGCCTTCTGCACATGCGCACGGCTCCAAAAACACAGCGATATAGGATGAAATAGCGCCGGGGTCGGTGGGCGGGGGTAGGCCCACCTGCCGGTCAGAACTACCGGTTCACCCGAACCGGTCCAAACCGGCAGCAGCCCACCACTACTTATGACCGTTTTTCACACTTACGACCATTGCAACATCCCCATGGTCACCTGATCAAAATCCGTATGCTTGGCAACCGACTCGTATTTATGACGGTTGCAGTGTCCTGGGGTGGTGGTGGTCACGTGATTATTACCTTTTGCGACCTTCTGACAAGCAATGGGGAAGCCGGATTCACTTTAACAACCGCATTCCTAACTTCACAGCTGCTGCGATTCAC
Source organism: Thermophis baileyi (assembly GCA_003457575.1). NCBI lineage: Eukaryota > Metazoa > Chordata > Lepidosauria > Squamata > Dipsadidae > Thermophis > Thermophis baileyi. The sequence continues at coordinate 8,222,528 of QLTV01014916.1, forward strand.
TTGACAACCGTGGCAAGAAAAGTCGAAAAAAAAATCATTGATTTTTATCCACCCTGATATTTAGGCACAGGGGTTCTCTGGTACAGGGAAACCCATGTGTTAATCAGACACTGTATCAGTAGAATTGTGCGGTCCATGTTAAAAAAAAAAAAAGCCAACACTGAAAGTTAGATCAAACTGTCTCAGCTAGGATGACAAACCTCTTTGATAGGTGAGAAGCTACCATGTGAACAGCGGAACGAGGAAAGAAAAGCGCTTCTTAAGTGGAGTTTTTGAAGTTACCTGCTTTAACCGATTTTGACACATCCCGGATATACGGGCAAGCTGCTTCTCAAACAATTGCGACAATTGTTCTGAGAGATTCATTGCTGTATTTTTCTTGTCTACATGATTATATCTTTGGGTGATGTGTCTAGGCAGTAATTGTATGGTAAATTGCACGTCTTTATGACTAGTCCTCTTAATATTCTTGTTTTCTAGGGTTTCCTCTTTACCAAACACAAATAAAGTGTGTTGGTTGCAGACAAAAACACCTCACTAAAAGTACAAGGCACACACTTAGACATCAAGAGATTTCAGGCAGGGGAACTGTCATTTTACACTCTACAGAAAAAAATGTATCGTTTGCAGTAATGGGTTAGCAATATAGGTAGTCCTCGACGTACGGCCGCGATTGAGCCCAAAATTCCTGTTGCTAAGTGAGACAGTTGTTAAGTGGGTTTTGCCCCATTTTACGACTTTTCTTGCCACAGCTGTTTAAGTGAACCACTGCAGTGGTTAAGTTAGCCACACGGGTGCGAAGTGAATCTGGCTTCCCCCACTGTGACTTGGCTTGTCAGAAGGTCGCGAAAGGGGGAATCATGTGAGCCCGGGACACTGCAACCATCGTAAATGTGAGTCAGTTGCCAAGTTCCAAATTTTGATCCTGTGCTGAAAGGGTCATAAGTGTGAAAAACGGCCATAAGTCATTTTTTTCCAGTGCCGTTGTGACTTCAAACAGTCGCTAAACGAACTCTTGTAAATCAAGGACTACCTGTACAGTATTTGGGGGGTGGGGGAAGATGCTCATTTATAATGGATTTTTCTAGAATCCTCTCCCCCCTTCCCCCCCCCTTATCACACTCTCAGGATTAATTGGGCACTTTATGAGCAATAAGGCACATTTAAAAAAAATAAATTGAAAGAAGGACTTCAGACCTTGGACAAGCATGTTATTATTCCGCTATTTCTTACAACAATCAGACAAGGTTGAGCATGAGCCATGAAAAAAAGAAAATGCTGCTTTAATCAACCAAATAATTAAAGCAGCATTCTTGCCATTCTTAAGACAACAGCTTGTGCTCCAAGTTTCTGTGTAGCCTGAAAACAGATGGTGTTGCTTTAATAAATAGCACAGACCTGCTCAATAATTTCTGAACCATGCTAAGCCTTAACATTCATATTGTGTTTTTTTTCCTGTTAATTAGTTTAGCGTAATAAAATTAATTCAAAATGCACAGTCAGGTGTAAGATTAGGAATATTAACTTGTCAGGAAGAAAGAAAATGTAAAACTAACCAGGACAGCTTTATGATTTCTTTTGTTTGGTTTTGTTATTTACTTATTATTTCTACTAAACAGTGATTTACACTGAATAGGGCATCACGTTTAATTTCTATTAAATACACTAAAATGAAACGATCATTTTTGCCTGCTGCAGATCCACTGCAGGGATTTTAGCTTAATTATAAATATCCGAAGAATCCTTAAAGGTTGCTATTACTGAATACAATGTAACGCAATGAAACGGAATACCATAGGATATAAAGATTATGCAATGTGGTAATGCCACACGGTGCTTGTTAACTCTGGGAAGGAGGGCAGGAGAAAGGAAGGAAAGGAGCGAGGGACGGAGGAAGGAAACTGGATGGAAGAAAGGAGGGAGGGAGGGAGGGAGGGAGGGAGGGAGGGAGGAAGGAAGGAAGGAAGGAAGGAAGTATAGCGATAGCACTTATACTTAACAGAAAGAAGAAGGGTAGAAAACAAGAAGGGAGGGAAGGAAGGAAGGAAGGAAGGAAGGAAGGAAGGAAGGAAGGAAGGTGGTAGGGATTCTCATGAGCTGAGCAAAAAACAAGCTGCATATCCTACAGAGAACTGGCGTGAGGTTGTGGTGAAGGAGATGGACTAGAATCAGGGAGACCCTAACCCTTCTAGCCTTTCCTTCAGCTTGGATGCCAGCCAGGTGAGCTTAGTCCAGTCTCCCCCTCTCATTTCCTCATATTTCTAACCAGGCTCCGGGCCAGCTTAGTTGACCCCCCCCCCCCCGATTCCTGTTGGCATTATATATAGATTGTTTTGCTGTAGGAATTAGGTGAGCGCAAGGCAAAATCAAGTGGACCCAAAATCAAGACAAAAATCTAACGGCAACTTCTGATCCTGACTAATTATTGGTCTTCATGCAAAAGGGGCCACTAAAATGGATTGCAACACCTTATGGTCATAATTCATCTGGCTGGTGCTTAACAGATACAAGGAATTTTGGAAATAAGCAAGTATGCGGTTATAACCAAGTCTTGGTTATAATCACCCTCTAAAACCAACATGGCATACTTGGTGATGTTGTGCTGTGACAGGCTTTCCCTGTGCCACAAAGAAGAAAGGGGGGGGGTCAATCTATTCTCCAAAGCACCAGAAGGCAAGACAAGAAGCAATGGATAGAAACCAATCAAGGAGAGATGCAACCTAGAACTAAGGAAGAACTTCCTGACAGTTTGAACAATGAATCGGTGGAATGACTTGCCTCTAAAAGTTGTGGGTGCCCCATCACTGGAAAATTTTAAGAAGAGATTGGAGAGCCCTTTGTCTGAAATGGTATAGGGGTCTCCTGCTCGAGCAGGGGGTTGGACTAGAAGACCTCCAAGGTCCTTTCCAACTCTTTGTCATTCTGTTAATCTGAATTTCAGCAGATGGGCAATCTGATTTTGACTACAGCAGTGGTGGGTTTCAAATTTTTTTACTACCGGTTCTGTGGGCATGGCTTGGTCGGTGTGGCTTGGTGGGCGTGGCAGGGGAAGGACACTGCAAAATCTCCATTCCCTCCCCACTCCAGGGGAAGGTTACTGCAAAAACCCCATTTCCTCCCAATCAGCTGGGACTCGGGAGGCAGAGAATAGATGGGGGCGGAGCCAGTCAGAGGTGGTATTTACCGGTTCTCCGAACTACTCAAAATTTCCGCTACCGGTTCTCCAGAACTGGTCAGAACCTGCTGAATACCACCTCTGGACTACAGTCTGTACCAACATCAACAAACTGAAGACGTGGACTTCCCAGCTCCTGGAAATAACACAGGAGAAAACATGTGCACTTTGCATCCAAAGGTTTCCTAGGTGAACCCCCAAAATTTGGCATCCTTAACCGTCTATCCTTTTTAGCAGATTGGGGAAATCACTAGATTAAAGTTTTATAATCTGGCTTTCCTTAATATATATCATCCTCCAGCAGGAATTAATGAGGCATTAAACAGGCTAAACATGAAATTCCTGGAACAGATTACAAAACGGTAGAAGTGCTGAGCGATCAGCTTAATTGGACCTCCAAAATAGAGAAGCAGAGTTCTACTTGATGGATTTTCTATTAGATTAAAATCTGATATTCACTGAGCATTAGCAGAAGAAGAAAAAGAGAAGGGGGGGGTGTCGATGCAGAAACCCCCCTCAAAATGGTTATGCAAAAACCAAACAGAAGAACAAAGGAGACAGAGAGATCTTTGGGCCTCTCTAAAGAGAGATGATTCCAAATGATTTCCAAAATAATAAATAAAAGGCCATGTTCATATTGATCTTACTGAACAGAATCATGCAGTGGCCCAACACTTCAAGAACCCAGATTTCTTTTATACTTGACAGTTTTTAATCAGCCCTTTCCCCCATTCTACAAGAGGCTTTGTCATGCCCCCATCGGAGTCTGAATCTGCGGAGGAAGATGAGCTGGAACAAGTGGTACACGACAAACTACTTCTGAAACTAAAATCTTATGGCATCTCTGGACCCCTACATGATTGGATAACTGCGTTCCTGTCAAACAGACAACAAGTTGTTAAAATAGAGAGTTCTCTATCAAATCCTGCACCTGTCAATAGTGGTGTCCCTCAAGGCAGCGTTCTAGGACCAACACTCTTCATACTTTACATAAATGACCTTTGTGATCACATTATAAGCAACTGCGTTCTCTTCGCCGACGATGTCAAACTATTTAACACCACAGACAATGGTACTACCCTTCAGAAAGACATTGACTATGGATCAGAATGGTCAAACAAGTGGCAACTTCAAATCTCAATCAACAAATGCTCTGTCTTACACATTGGCAAAAAGAATCAGAACACTAAATACAAGCTTGGAGGACACGTCCTTGTAGACGACCCTCATTCTGTCAAGGATCTTGGAGTACTCATATCTAATGATCTAAGTGCCAAAGCCCACTGTAACAACATTGCCAAAAAGGCACTAAGAGTAGTCAACCTAATCCTGCGTAGCTTCTTCTCTGGCAACATTACACTGCTAACTAGAGCATACAAAACGTTTACTAGACCAATTCTCGAATACCGCTCACCTGTCTGGAACCCGCACCGCATATCGGATATTAATACAATTGAGAGAGTCCAAAAATATTTCACGAGCAGAGTCCTCCACTCCTCCACTTGCATCAGAA
>QLTV01014916.1:8249018-8287060 GCA_003457575.1 Thermophis baileyi
TTTGATACTTAGGACCATTTCAAGAGCTGGGGTGGCGCAGTGGTTAGAATGCTGTATGGCAGGCTAATTCTGCCGACTGTCAGCAGTTCGATCCTGACCAGCTGAAGCTTGACTCAGCCTTCCATCCTTCCGAGGTCGGTAAAATGAGGATCCAGATTGTTGGGGGCAAGAGGCTGACTCTGTAAACTGTTTAGAGACGGCTGTAAAGCACTGTGAAGTGGTATATAAGGGCTATTGCTATTTTCATTGCTCATTTGCATTAAAATTTTTAGGTCAGGTGTGTACACTAAGATTACACTAAAGGGAGGTGTGGTGGCAAAAGATTTAGGAACCCCTGCTGTAAGAGATTAAGGGTTAGGGTTAGGGTAGGTAGTCCTCAATTTATAACCATTCATTTAGTGACCGTTCGAAGTTACAACTGCACTGAAAAAAGTGACTTATGACCATTTTTCAAACTTATGACCATTGCAGCATCTCCATCGTCACGTGATCAAAATTCAAAAGCTTGACAACTGACTCACATTTATGACGGTTGCCATGTTCCGGGGTCACATGATCCCCTTTTGTGACCTTCTGACAAGCAAAGTCAATGGAGAAGCCAGATTCAACCATGTTATTAACTTAACAACTGCCATGATTCACTTAACAAATGTAGCAAGAAAAGTCATAAAATGAAGCAACACTCACTTAACCAATTTCTAACTTAGCAACACACATTTTGGGCTCAATTACGGTCATAAGTGGAGGACTACCTGTATTTTATTGGGGTTACAGTTGGCCAACACTCCCCCCCCCCACACACACACTTTTAATAGTGAAATGTTCATCAACGTCTCAAACAAAACAGCGCAGGTTGCAAGCAGAGAAGATAAAATCTTTTCGCCGAATATTTTTTTTTAAAAATGTTAAGTTAAAATCCTACTTTGAACGAGAAAGATGAGCTTGCTTAGTTCTGCATAATTCATTGCACGTTCAATATTTTCTCTTTAGAGCAGCAATTGCTGAAAACTCTGACTGGTTCATTCGGGCAAAGTTCTGATAGTTTTCTCAACTACAATGTTTGCAAAGCACCACCAGAGCAGGAGCCATCTCAGAATTCATTTCGGCCTTTGCAAGGACAAGAGTGAGCTCTAATAGTGACCCCATGTTGCCCAAGCCAGCTAATAAACTTGTGCAAACAAAGCCCAATCCCTGCACACCATACTTTAGGGCCATGGTGGCGAACCTATGGCACGCGTGCCAGAGGTGGCACGCAGAGACCTCTCTGTGGGCACGCGAGCCATCGCCCGAGCTCAGCCACATGCCCCCTGCACATGCATGCGTGGCCCCCCATGCGCCCCACCCTCCCATGCGTGCACCCCCCTGCATTCCCCCCACACATGCGCGTGGCCCCCTGCATTCCCCCGGTTCTCACGCATGCATGGCAAAGACCCAAAGACCAGGTGGCCGGCACGTGCGCATGCATGGGGCCGCACGTGTATGTGTGGGGGCAGGGTGCATGCAGGGGGCTGCACGCATGTGCGGGGGCGCATGCAGGGGGCCACGTGCATGTGTGAAGGGTGTGGGGCATGCAGGGGCCCACATGCACGTGTGGGGGTGTGGCACATGCGGGGGCCGCACGGGCATGCGGGGGGGTGCGGGGCGCATGCATGGGGCCCATGCACGCATTGCATTTTGGGAGTTTGTGCACACTTTGGGCACTCGGTCTGGAAAAGGTTAGCCAATACTGCTTTAGGGTATCCTCTCGCCTTTGTGTGTAGCCATGTTCCTTTCTACCTAACATTGCACTCAGTAACCAAATCTGATTATCCAGAGTGTTTCTTTTATTGCGTTTAAAATGTGTAAACTGAAACAAACATAGTTTGTACTACAGACCAATGCTGCATTAACAGAGGGATAGACTCAAGATCATGTGAAGTGTTAGTGCTGCTTTATAAGGCCTTGGTAAGACCACACTAGGAATATGGGACCCAGTTTGGGTCACCACAATCTAGAAAAGATGTTGAGACTCTGGAAAGAGTGCAGAGAAGAGCAACAAAGATGATTAGGGGACTGGAGGCTAAAAAAATATGAAGAACGGATGCAAGAATTGGGCATGGCTAGTCTAGTGAAAAGAAGGACTAGGGGTGACATGATAGTATTGTAACAATAACCGAAGGGTTGCCAGAAAGAAGAGGGGGTCAACCTATTTTCCAAAGCACCTAAAGACAGGACAAGAAGCAATGGATGGAAACTTATCAAGGAGAGAAGCAACCCAGAACTAAGGAGAAATTTCCAGACAGTGAGAACAATTAACCAGTGGAACGGCTTGCCTCAAGAACTTTGGGGTGCTCCAACACTGGAAGTTTTTAAGAAGAGATTGGACAATGCCTTGTTTGAAATGGACAAGGAACAACTGATGGAAACTAATTAAGGAGAGAAGCAACCTAGAACTAAGGAGAACTTTCATGACAGTGAGAACAATTAACCAGTGGAGCAGCTTGCCTTCAGAAATTGTGGGTGCTCCGTCACTGGAAGTTTTTAAGAAGAGACTGGACAGCCATTTGTCTGACATTGTATAGGGTCTCCTGCTTGAGCAGGGGGTTGGGGTAGAAGACCTCCAAGGTTCCTTCCAATTCTGTTATTCTGTCTCTCATCCTCCACTTTTCTGGATTTATAACCATCTTGTCGGATGTCAGGTTTTCTAAACCTTCAGCTGGACTAAGACAAGCATGGATTTTTCAGCAACGGCTTTAAGTTGAGATGGAGAATGAATTCACATTGGATGTTCAAATTATTGAAGCAAATTTTCTCTCCATGGAATTGCTAGTTTTAAGTGGGTGTTGGCTGGATCCAAGCATGCCTGTTTTGAGTGTTTTGGTCTACTGAGGAAAAGATGATGACACAGACCAGCCGGGGCTTCCTTGTTCCATCTGTCTGTTTCATGAGTTTTGGTTTTAGTGATCTGTAGCTGATCCAAAAGGATTCCCAACACCTCCAAAGTATAATTTGGTTTGTTGCTAACAAACATTTCCCCTATTTAGGGCAGATTACTATAGCCAATTATCCAGGCTGCAGAAGAGAGCAAAAATGAACAGAGATGTTTCCATCTCTGTGATAAGCCCTCATTTGCACATTTCTGCATATATTCCACATTTAATCAAACTAATTCATCAATACTTAATAAATAGCAATTAATACCATTGTTAATTTGTAAAATCTCTGAGTCCAGTCTCTTATTGAATAAGCAAAGTAATGTACTTTCCAGAACAAACTAAGGCTGAAATTGGCTCTCTACACAATAGAATTCTGAGGAATGCTAACTTGGTAAATAAACTTGGAATCCAAGACACAAATGCTAAACACAACTGAAGTTTCTTTTTTCACCATGACATATTTCTTCATTCACACGTTTAATATATATACATGTGGTGTTTTTTTTAATGATTTGTAGGGTTTCAGTTATTGAATGGGGTCACATTTCAAACTAGAAATCAAGACAGAATATGGAACAACAGAGTTGGAAGGGACCTTGGAGGTCTTCTAGTCCAACCCCCTGCTCAGGCAGGAAACAAAGCCCAATCCCTGCCACACCATTGGAGCATTCACAACTTCTGGAGGCAAGTTGTTCCACTGATGAATTGTTCTGTCAGGAACTAACAAGGAGATAGCAAAGTAATAAGAACAGATGGTATGTGTCAGATTCAAACACTTGGCAATTATTTGTGGGTTGAAGTCCCTTGTGTTTTGGAGAAATATTAGAGATTCTCCTCACCTCCCCAGAATTAATATTGAGGAAGCCATTTCTCTGAAGCTCCTAGTTTTTTGGGGGGGATTCTGTTCAGCTACCGTTTGCTACTAAAAAGACTTTTTCATCAAGTTTTGGAAATCAGTACAGCTTTCACACGCAATAATCAACCCCGATCGTTCTTTGGAAGGACAGATCCTGAAGCTGAAACTCAAATACTCCGGTCACCAGATGAGAAGGCTCCTTGGAGAAGACCCTGATGTTGGGAAAGATGGAAGGAGAAGGGGACGGCAGAGGCTGAGTTGGTTTGATGGTGTCACTGATGCAATAAACATGAGTTTGGGCAAACTCTGGGAGATAGTGGAGGACAGGGTATGGTATGGTCCATCGAGTGACGAAGAGTTGGATGACAACAACAACAACTTGGTTACATTTCAGTGAATTGAGAGGTGTGCTCTGGGGAAGATAGAAAAACTACATCATGAGATTTGGAAGTAGACATTTTCAATCAATGACAAGCTATCCCCCCCCCCCAAAAAAAAACTAAGACAAAGGGACGCTGGTCTCTTAGAGGAGTTTAAAGACCTATCTGAAAAGCCTTCGCTAAAAGTCCTAAAGTTGGACCAGCGGTGGATTCAAAAGTATACTTTCCAAAAATCTTTCACAGTCTCCTCCAAACACCATCTCACCCCCTCCCCAAACTCAGAATTTACGAGAACAAGATTAAAACTGCAATTAACTCAGTCTCCTCTCTTTAGTAATTATTCATATAACCCCCCCCCTTTTTTTTTTTTGGCCGATAATAACTCCATGCTCCAGGCTGTCTGCCTGCAGAAGCTAGGACAGAGACAGGAACCTCGCTAAATTGACTTTTCTGGCTACTCTTCTGCTTCAAGAGCTGTTTTCAAGGGCAGATGTCTAATGCTAGATGAGCAAAACGACAAGGCAATTAAAGACGAGTGTTCTGTCAGAAAAAGTACTCAAGGCTCTATGTCAGCATTTACTCTCACTGCACGACTGTGCAGATTTAACTTTGGATTTTCCATTACAGAAGATTAGGAAAAGCATATATCCAACGAGGGCCGTGTTTATGATTTCCAACAGTTCCATAATTTTTTTCATGGTTAAGTCAGTGGTGAAATCCAATTTTTTTTACTACCGGTTCTGTGGGTGTGGCTTGGCGGGCGTGGCTTGGTGGGCGTGGCAGGGGAAGGATACTGCAAAATCCCCATTCCCTCCCCACTCCTGGGGGAAGGATATTGCAAAATCTCCATTCCCACCCCTCCTGGGGGAAGGTTATTGCAAAATCCCCATTCCCTCCCCACTCCTGGGGGAAGGATATTGCAAAATCTCCATTCCCACCCCACTCTGGGGCCAGCCAGCGGTGGTATTTGCCGGTTCTCCGAACTACTCAAAATTTCCACTACCGGTTCTCAAAACTACGCAAAATTTCCGCTACCGGTTCTCCAGAACCTGTCAGAACCTGCTGGATTTCACCCCTGGTTTAAGTGCTAATTAATCAATCAATCAATCAATATAGCCACACATATCAAACAGAAATAGAAAAACTAATGAACCCATCTACCAGATTTGACTAGTTGTTGCTCCACAAAAATAATATGGATAATTTGGGTTTGTTATGAATAATAATTTGTTCCGGGTCTTTGGTGGGAAAGGTTACTGAAAGTTGTTGAAAGTAAAAATAAATAGTTCCTCTTGAATCACCTCTACCAACATGCGCGTGGATACTGTCAAAGAATTAGTAACGGTTAGTAAGACAACTCTGATTTTGCATGGCTACTTTTTTTCCAGCAAGATTTGACTTTCCGTAAGTTGACAAATGTATTTTGTTAGTAGATCACAACACTGAAATGCATTTTGTAGGCATTCCTCAACAGATATTGTTCAAAGCTAAGTGTCTGTTTTTGTTTCTGACTCTGACAAATCAGCCATCGTAGATGTCCTTGGAGATTCTGTCACCCAGGTCATGGTTGCCCCGAAGGTGCTTTTTCAGGAGGCAACTGGACTTTTCTTGTTTTTTCTTTGAAGATGATTCGCTTCTCACCCAAGAAGCTTCTTCAGCTCTGACTGGATGGTGGGGAATGGAAGGATTTATACTCCTTGCAGACAGCTGGTCATTTGCATCCTTTTAGAGAGTCATTGAGGCCACTTGGAGGTTTATCTGTGTCCTAAGGGTCACCTGAGTAGTGCAAATGGTTCCTGTAATCTGCATTTTGGGGGGAAATCTGTTCACACTCCCACACCATTCGAAGGGTGCTCATCCCAAAGTGCATGGCTAAAAGCCTATGACCTTGAGGACACAGATAAACCTCCAAGTGGCCTCAATGGCTCTTAAAGGTTTCTTCCAGCCTTATGATTCTGTGTTCTATGTTTTGTAGAGCTCTCTACCCAGGCTGGGACACAAGGAACAATTTGCAATGTTATTTAGGTAGAAGTCCAGGCTTCAGAGCTTAACAATCAGAAGGCTTTCGAGGTGATATCTTAGCATGGGTTACATAAGGAGGAACTCATACTGCCCTTTCCATCTCTCCTTTGACTAGGAAAGAAAACGCCACCCCTTCTTTAACAAGCTCAAGCTGAGGAATGTTCTCTTCATTTATTGATGCGGTATTAAAAGAAGAATCAGAGAAAAGTCAAATTGATGTAAATGTTTCTTGTTCAAATGACTAGGTTCATTTTCCTCCTACATCTGCCCTCCCTCCGTTTCTAGGACGCTCAAGGCTACATAATAAAAACTTTCGATCTTTTTTTTTTTTCAAAAAAACAAAACAAAAAACAAAAACCTTACACTTCTTCCCTAGGAGGAAATTATTTCTAAAATTAAAAACTGTGTTTGCTGGGAAAAGAACCATGGTTCTACCAATATAGGAAAGGTGTTTCAATTCCCGGAAGCAATTTGATAGAAAGTGGGGTCCTTTAATATGAGAGTATTTTACTACTGTGAATAAAGCAACTTCCTCTGGGTTGGAATAGAATTTGGCAGGGACCCTAATCATTATTATTATTATTTTTTAAAAAAACCTTTTATTTGTATTATTATTATTAATTGTACGGCACATTCACATCATATTTCGATAAAAACACAGGAGATAGAAATACAAAATGTTAAATAGCATAAATGAATGTCTAGAGTTTTGATAAAAAATTTGCTTCGTTCGTCACAACCAGGAAATAAGCAAAGTCTCCATTATAGGCTCTATTTTGACACTCTGACACTCTGTGTTGGATAAGTTTGTTTTCGGCCCCACAGCCACTATTCGGTGATGGCATTTTGACCCAGTTGTAGAGGGCGTCTGCGCATCTACCATGACCAGTATTCGTATTAATTATAATTAATAAGAATAAAAGGAGTTTTCAAAAAATAATGAAGCAGCAGCACATACAACCATTCTTACCTTTCAAAATGTTACATATGCATTGGTCTCATAGCCCTTATAACAATCCTGCAGGATTGGTTAGCATAATTCCCAAGTCAAGATGGGGAATTTCGGCTGAAAGAATAAATATCCCTTCCTGAGATTTCATGACAGAGGAAAACTTACAGAACTGTGGACTTCTAGAGTGCTTGTCTTTCTTACTGCTCTACATTCTTACTACTCTAATAGGATTGAAGATGATGATGATGATGATACATAAATAAATAGATAGATAGATGATAGATGATAGATAGATAGATAGATAGATAGATAGATAGATAGATAATGGATGATAAGTAGATAGATAGATGATATAGACAGACAGACAGACGACAGACATGATGAGAGAGAGAGAGAGAGAGAGAGAGAGAGAGAGAGAGAGAGAGAGAGAGAGAGAGAGATGGATGATAGGTAGATAGATAGATGATATAGACAGACAGACAGATAGATAGAAGACAGACAGACGACTAGATTATCTATCTATCTATCTGATAGATAGATGATATACAGACAGACAGACAGAAGACAGACAGATGATTAGATAGATAGATAGATAGATAGATAGATAGATAGATAGATAGATTAGACAGACAGACAGACAGACTGACTCCTACTGATCTGATTGAATCAGATTCCATAACTATTTTAAATCCAATTCACAGAGTTCCACCTGGCCTATAGAACCTCTTTCTAGCTACTGAATTATTATTCAAGAATGCTCTTTCAATCATCCTCAGGAACTGTCACTGTGACATTAGCACATATTCCTCCAGCATTTTCTTGCAATAAGCAAAGAACTTCTAAAGCCCAGCTATATCAACAGAGTATCTTGTTGACATTATTGTAATATACAGCCTACACAAGAGTCTTGTAGACTTCTTTGGAGAAAGGAGATTAATATGACATAACATTAATGGTAATACCTGTAGTTACACATTTTGGTCCTGGGAGCTGTCCAGATAAAAAGCTATCTTGAAACCATGGACTAGAGCTGTGATGGCGAACCTATGGCACACGTGCCACAGGTGACATGCAGAGCCCTCTCTGCGGGCACGTGAGCTGTTGCCCAAGCTCAGCTCCACCACGCATGTGCGTGTGCCTCCCGCTGGCCAGCTGGTTTTCGGGTCTCTGCCGCACAGAGGGGCACATGCGGAAGACATGCATGCATGCGGGGTGCATGTGAGGGGTCACGTGTGCATGCATGGGGGTGGGGGGAGCACAGGGGGTCACGTGCGCATAAGTGGGAGGGAGCACGGGGATCACGCGCGCATGCGCAGGGGGCGGGGTGCACACGGGGTCGCATGCAGATGCACGGGGGTGGGACGCGCAGGGCGGGGTTTGCACGTGCATTGCATTATGGGTGCACGCGCGCTTTCAGCACGCGACAACAAAAAGGTTAGCCATCACTGGACTAGAGCTTTCATATAACTCTTGGACAAAACAGAGTATGTTACTTTTTAATCCTCTTTTAACTTGTCCTCTTAAAAGAATCATGTTTATGATTTTAGGGGTTTTCACTTGGAGTTTGTGGAAACCTGCAAAATGGAAATAGAATCAAGTAATGATTGTTTTCGATTGAACCACCAATAGAATTAAAGTATATTGTTAGATTAAAATATATAGGCCTCTGTCCTGTCCAGAAAAGTCACCCACAGTGGCTTAAAAGTTAAAAATAAAATACTGCCGCTTTTTCTAAAGTCTGAAAGCTGGTAAACGAGAATGGCATTAGTACAGTTGGTGCAGTTGCACTCTTTCTAAAAAATGGGTTATGTTTGCTCTGTTAGCTGTGTTGATGGCACCTTTTCAACGTCTATTCCATCCAATCATCATCACTAAAGGTAAAGGTTTCCCCTGTCCAGTTGTGTCCAACTCTAGGGCGCGGTGTTCATCTCAGTTTTTTGGCCGAAGGAGCCAACGTTGTCCGAAGACACTTCCGTGGTCATATACGACAAAGGCGCTCAGAATGCTACTACTTTCCCAACATAGTGGTACCTATTTATCTACTCGCATTTGCATGCTTTCAAACAACTAGATGGGCAGGAGCTGGAGCAAGTAATGGGAGCTCACCCCGTTGTGCAGCATACGGGTCTCAAACCCCAGCTGCCAGCTTTCCAAGTGACAAGCTCAGTGTCTTTAACCACTGAGCCATCGTGTCCTTTTTTCATTATCATTAGTAACCACAATAGTAAAGATCAATTCTTCTTCTACCAGCATTCCTTACCATCATTTTCTTTCCTCCGGTTTAAATAAATCTGAGCTTTCTTTTTTTATATCGTTCCTTATTCTTATCGACAAGCACCAAAAGTGCAAAAATAATATGAAGAACACTTAGTAGAAAATCAGAGGAAAACCAGATGTTAAGAGAAGGGAGATAGAACAAAGGCTAAAAAGAAAAAAAGAAGAAAAAAAAGAAAAATCGAATGAAAGCAGAGAGAATCTCAATAGCGTGTAACGGGGGCGGGGAGATAATTAATGGGGATGTTAAGAATTAATCATAAAATGATATGATAATGCTGTGAAGCTCAGCTTTCCTCCACTTAACTCCTGTGGAGCAACTCCTGAAGTCTCAGAAATAGGAAGCTGTAAGGTTCCTACTGCTTTTTTCTCACGGACTTCAGAAAACACCGTTCTCCAGATTCTAAAGAACGGAAAGGAAGACAGAGGAGAAAAAGTCACACCGGTAGACCACCACTTATGACCACAACTGAGCCCAAAACATCTGTTGCTAAGTGAGACATTTTAAAAATGAGTTTTGCCCCATTTTACAACCGTTTTGCTGCGGTTGTTAAGCAAATCACTGCAGCTGTTTGGCTAGTAACATGGTTGTTAAGTGAATCGGGCTTCCTCATTGACTTTGCTTGTCAGAAGGTCGCAAAAAGGGATCACATGACCCCGGGACACTGCGACCGTCGTAAATATTTAGCCAGTTGTCTTCCGAATTTTGATCACGTGACCATGGGGATGCTGCAACAGTCATAAGTGAGAAAAACAGTCAAAAGTCACTTTTCCCCCCACTACCGTTATAACTCTGAACGGTAACAAAACCAGTGGTTGTAAGGCGAGAACAACCTGTTCTCAAAAGTTCCATGAATTTGCAACTCTTTAAGACAGTGGTTCTCAACCTGTGGGTCGCGACCCCTTTGGGGGTCGAACGACCATTTCACAGGGGTCACCGCGTGCGTTAGCCCGCCATTTTGGTGCCACCGTCACTGCAGGGGTGAAAAGGTCCTGGTTCAGCCGTGCCTGCGGGTCGCTGGACAGCTGGTAGCCCGGACGCCGCCATTTGGGTTCTTCTACCCTCTGCGCATGCGCAGAATGCTTTGCGCATGCGCAGAGGGTAAAAGAACCCAAATGGTGGCATCCGGGTGGGTGGGCGGCGCCTCGCGCTACCTTGGTGACCGGCTCTACGGTGACCGACAGGTACGAGCGAACCAGGAGCATTTCATCCCTGCTCATTCCCCAGGTGTGCCTTGTGAAGATGGGTGGGGCACTCTTCTCCCGCGTAGCCTGCTCAGTCTNCACTGCTTTAAGAGGAAATTCTACTAATTCCTGATTAGACACAGATCTCCATTTCAAAAATAAGTCCCTCTGTGAACCATTTACAGCAGCGGTTCTCAACCTGTGGGTCGCAACCCCTTTGGGGGTCGAACGACCATTTCACAGGGGTCGCCGCATGCGTTAGCCCACCATCCTGGTGCCACCGTCACTTGCAGGGGTGAAATGCTCCCGGTTCGGCCGTGCCTGCGAGTTGCCGGACAGCCGGTAGCTACAGAAGTGGGAGACTTCACCCAGACGCCACCATTTGGGTTCTTTTACCCTCTGCGCATGCGCAGAACGCTTTGCGCATGCGCAGAGGGTAAAAGAACCCAAATGGCGGCGTCTGGGCGAAGTCTCCCACTTCCGTTGCTATCAGCTGTTTGGCGACCTGCAGGCAAGCCCAAACTGGGAGCATTTCACCCCTGGTGCCATGCCCCCTTTGTCACCTCATCCCGCGCGGGGAGGGTGTCGCGGTGGCGGGGGGGTGTCGCGGCGGCGGGTGTGTGTGTCGCGGGGGGGTCGCGGCATTAGAAAGGTTGAGAACCACTGATTTACAGAATGATGCACTGACTGGTGAAAACAGTAGTTTGCAGTATTTTGAAGAAAAGTCTTTTTAAAAATATAGGTAGTCCTTAACTTACGGCAATTGGTTTAGTGACTGTTCGAAGTTACAATTGCACTGAAAAAAGTGACTTATGACTCTTTTTCACACTTACGGCCGTAGCAGCATCCCCATGGTCACGTAATCAAAATTCAGATGCTTGGCAACTGGCATGTACTTATGACGGTTGCAGTGTCCCGGGTTCACGTGATCCCCCTTTTAGCGACCTTCTGACAAGCAAAGTCAATGGGGAAGCCAGATTCACTTAACAACCTAATTTAATAACTTCAGTGATTCACTTAACAAATGTGGCAAGTAAGGTCGTAAAACGGGGCAAAGCTCACTTAACAAATGTCTCACTTAGCAGCAGACATTTGTGGTCGTAAGTCGAGGACTGCCTCTATTTTTTTTAAATACTATTGCTTTGGATTTAAAAGCCAGGAGGCTTTTAAATCTGTATTTCCCAGCAAGAGGCAAAAACGATTACAAACGTTTAACAATTTATAGCTAGAATCTCATTTTAGCCCAGCAGCAAAATCCATTTTTCAAACCGGGTGTGTATTTGCTCACACGTGTTTATGCATGTTTGAAATGGCTTCCGCAGCGAGCACCGTACATAATAAGGTGCAAGGAGGAGATTTTTTTTTTTTAATGATGGAAAAGCGATGAAACTTGAAGCGAAAAAGACAAATTTGACTTAGGAGAGCTAATCACAGAGGAAGCAGCTTTTTGCTCCAATATTCAATATTTAGAATAATTTCCCACGAGAAGAGCCTGGTATGTTGAACCTTTTCCAGAATGTAAGCAGGAGGGAATTAAAAAGAAAAACAAACAAACAAAAGGAAGGAAGGAAGGAAGAAATTATATTATACTGATATTTCTATATAGCATTTAAAGGGTACACTGAAGCTACCATGGTTTCCTGAAAATAAGACCGGGTCTTATATTATATTTTTGTTCCAAAAGATGCATTAGGGCTTATTTTCTGGTTAGGTCTTATTTTCGGGGAAATACAGTACTAATTTCATCCATCTGGCTGATGATCTTAACTGGGGCTTATTTTGGGGGTAGGGCTTATATTACGAGCATCCTGAAAAATCATGCTAGGGCTTATTTTCCAGTTGGGCCTTATTTTCGGGGAAACAGGGTATTAGACATAATATTGGGGAACACATTTCAGGCATTATGAGGGAATTATGATTCTTCCATGCTAATTCTTCCAAGACATTTTAACTTTGCAATCCAGTAGATGCCATCCATGTGGAGTCCTTGATGCTGTCTGAGCTTGGTTGTTTGCTTGCAACATTTCATTAGCTGTCTAAGCAACATCATCAGTACTGGGGACAGTGGGTGTTACTCCCTGTTTCTAGACTGTAGCTTGTTCTGTTCTGTCACTAAACTCAGAGAGCACCAAGGACAGCACAGCCTAACCCTGAATTACAGATATTATCGTCTATTGAAAATGTATATGTGTCGATTCCCCAATTTTGTACTTTCATATAAATTTATTTCTTTGGAAATGTTTACACAAACCAAGGTCCAATCTTATTCTACCATATCCCTCTGTCAACAGAGGGATAGTATCAAGGTCACATGAAGTGTTAGTACCGTTTTATAAGGCCTTGGTAAGAGATCATATTTGGAATACTGTGTCCAGTTTTGGACACCACAATACAAAAAAGATGTTGAGACTCTAGAAAGAATGCAGAGAAGAGCAACCAAGGTGATTAGAGGACTGGAGGCTAAAACATATGAAGAATGATTGCAGGAACTGGGTATGGCTAGTCTAGTGAAGGGAAGGACCAGGAGTGACATGATAGCAGTGTTCCAATATCTCAGGGGCTGCCACAAAGAAGAGGGAGTGAAGCTATTCTCCAAAGCACCTGAGGGCAAGACACAAAGTAACAGATGGAAACTTATTGAAGAGAGATCCAACCTAGAATTAAGGAGAAACATCCAGTCAATGAGAAAAATTAGCCAGTAGAAAAACTTGCTTCCAGAAGATAAAATTACTGACATTTGAGCTTGACTCAAAAGAAGAGTTTAATTTGTTTTAAAATGAAGAAATGAGGAATGAAAATCATAAACCATATGGCCAAGCTAGAATAGGAACAAAAACAAATTTATTACTTACTTATTTCAGGATTGCACCTTTTCAAATCTATCTATCTATCTATCTATCTATCTATCTATCTATCTATCTATCTATCTATCTATCTATCTATCTATCTATCTACAGTATCTATCTATCTACCGGTATCTATCTATCTATCTATCTATCTATCTATCTATCTATCTATCTATCTATCTATCTATCTATCTATCTATCTATCTATCTATCTATCTATCTATCTCTATGAGCCGCGGTGGCGCAGTGGTTAGAGTGCAGTACTGCAGGCTACTTCTGCTGATCACCGGCTGCCAGCAGTTTGGCAGATCAAATCTCACCAGGCTCAATGTTGACTCAGCCTTCCATCCTTCCGAGGTGGGTAAAATGAGGACCCAGATTGTTGGGGGCAATAGGCTGACTCTGTAAAGCGCTCGGAGAGGGCTGTAAAGCACTGTGAAGCGGTATATAAGTCTAAGTGCTATTGCTATTGCTATGTCACTTCACTTAGCTCTTACCTCTGCTTTTTTGTAAAAAGAAATCAGATAAATGATGGCTTGGTTTGATCTATCTATAGTATACCAAACTTTGAATTGTCATTTCCAAAAGAATGTTCCACAATGTCATATTATGGGAGAATATCTTTGTCTTCAGCCACAGTAAGAGATGTTTTCTATTCTGGATGATCTCCTCTAGGCTTAGAAGCTACCCCAGGTTGGGTTCTCTTAGTCCTTAAAAGGGGGATCTCTAGGATATCTCAGTGCTGTTGTGTAGACTAGGAATCTGAAACAGAGGAATAATAATCAGAAGCAACAATGGCGATCTCACTTCAGTACTGCTGACAAGAATGTGGTGTCTCCTTGGAATCCACGGGAGTCAAGCTTGATTCAAAAGGCTCTTTAATTTTATACCTTCCGTTAAACAATTTTAAATACGGCAATTATTTGAATCAGTCGGTACTTAATATTGAATTTGTGAATACACCCAACTGAAAAGCAGATGCTCCACTGCAGATAACTAATTTGAGAAGAGGGACCTGTATATAATAAGAATGTTCCTGTTGAACCCTTTAAAACCCAGCTTCTTCCTCTATATTATTACCTGGTACCTGATATTCTCAAAACACTTCTTTAAAATGCTCACACATGCTGAGCTGATAGTTACTTGGAAGAGAACTTCTGGATAGCCCAGTCTCTCTATTCTTATTTTAATCTCATATTTCTACTGCGACTTAATCACTGTGACCTTTTTAAGATTGCTTGATGTTGATTTTATCTTGTTCTAATAATAATAAGCTGCCTTGAACTGATTGCTTTGATTTATAGTGAGATTGCCCTGTGAGTCCTCAGTATGTATCTAATTTAGGGTGTTAAGATGAGGGCCACATCAAAAATAAATAAATACACCATCTACTCCCAGAGCATGTGGATTCCAAAACACACAGAATAATCTTACTTGTCCCAGGTGAAAGGAATGGACTATATCTTATATTTGGAAATGACTAGGGTTGGATGAATGATTACCTTGTCAGGATATTAAAAGACTCAGAAAAGATCCCAAAAAGTTAATCAAGCTGATCTAATAGTATGTAAAGATTAGATCCAGATGTATGCAGAGGGGATAGAATAGATCTCAACCACTAACTTAAGTCCAGTTGGATGCACTGCAGCTATGTCTCAGTTTACATAGGCGATGACCAGGCTGAAACTGAGGGTGGGGTCAAATACATCATCAGTCTCGAATCTCTGAAAGTCTGAAAAAGACCTAAGTCCAGCCCCCAATGATGTCTGTTGATTCTTATCTTATTCACCTTGATTGTTAGTAGATCAGAGGTGGGTTTCAGCAGGTTCTGACCAGTTCTGGAGAACCGGTAGTGGAAATTTTGAGTAGTTCAGAGAGCCGTTAAATACCACCTCTGACTGGCCCCGCCTCCATTTATTCTCTGCTGCCCGGGTCCCAGCTGATCGGGAGGAAATGGGGATTTTGCAGTAACCTTCCCCCGGAGTGGGGAGGGAATGGAGATTTTGCAGTATCCTTCCCCCGGAGTGGAGAGGGAATGGAGATTTTGCAGTATCCTTCCCCCAGGAGTGGTGAGGGAATGGTTATTTTGCAGTATCCTTCCCCTGGAGTGGGGTGGGAATGGAGATTTTACAGTATCCTTCCCCTGCCACGCCCACCAAGCCACGCCCACCAAGCCATGCCCACAGAACCGGTAGCAAATTTTTTTGAAACCCACCAGTGTAGTAGATCAGATTCTTGTGTATAGGTTGCGTGAAATAAATATGCAAATGCTTTTGAACTCTATCTTGGATCCTGGTTCCCCATGCTTGACCATCTAGATCCAATATTCAGCTCCAATGCAAGCCAAGAAATTATCATTTCGTATCCAGTATTTACCACGAACTCAGACAATGGCTGTCATGTCAAACAAAAAAAAATATATAATAAAAATAAAAATACGTTGAACCCATTTTGCATCATGCAATCAATTCAAGATTGCAACAGTGCATAAACCGCTTCTTGTGTCCGTTAATACAAGGTGGCTCCTGATGGCTCTTCTCCCAGGCGATTGGAAATTATTCTAGCAGCTTCTGTAGTGCTTCATTGCTAGTTCTTATTTGCCTGCCCAACACGCTGGAGTGGCATCACCCTCACGGTTTTAATTTAATTAAAGAACGTGATTGAGAGATGCCTCGGCTTCATTTTTGATCCATAACCAATTTCTGAAATAGAGGAGTGGGGTGGGCAGAGACTAGTTTTAACAGGGGGCTAGAGCAGCAGGTTTAGCCACTGCAGGGGTGAAATCCAACAGGTTCTGACAGGTTCTGGAGAACCAGTAGCGGAAATTTTGAGTAGTTCGGAGAACCGGTAGCAGAAATTTTGAGTAGTTTGGAGAGCTGACAAATACCACCTCTGGCTGGCCCCGCCCCCATCTATTCTCTGCCTCCCGAGTCCCAGCTGATTGGGAGGGAATGGAGATTTTACAGTATCCTTCCCTTGCCATGCCCACCAAGCCACACCACGCCCACCAAGCCATACCCACAGATCCGGTAGTAAAAATATTTGGATTTCCCCACTGAGCCACTGTTAACAAAGAGAGATCCAACCTAGAATTAAGGAGAACAATTAATCAGTGGGATGGCTTATCTCAAGAAGTTGTGGGTGCTCCATCACTGGAGGCTTTTAAGAAGAGATTGGACAGCCATTTGTCCGGAATGGTATAAGTTCTCCTGCTTCAGCAGAGGGTTGGACTAGAAGACCTCCAAGGTCCCTTCCAGCTCTGTTATTCTGTATTTACATCTAAAGCACTAAAAGGCAATTCCTGAACTTGAGATATCCTGGACTACAATACGCAGACTGAACAGAAAGTCAAACACAAATAAATAATTGCTGCTATATCCACTATGGACCTTCACACAGCTGGGGCAAACATCGTTTATAATTTTACCTAGAAATCAAACCTTTTTACAACCACATTTCCACTTTGCCCCATGTAGGCATTCCATGTTTAAAACATATATCCACAACGGTCAGCACCAAATATTGGCTACACAACCTCATGGTGTTATGTCATTATCATTATATACAATAGGCACATATTATTGTTCAGCCAGAGTAACTAACAGAGAGGGGTTAAATCATATAAAACCAGACACACCACTAGAAGTCGAAATCATAAGACTACGTCTGATTTACTTTATGACTGCAGGACTGTAACTTGTTGCTTGTATCCTTACAATTTATATTGATACTGATTGTTTCTTGATTGCTTATTTGTACCCTATGACCATCATTAGGTGTTGTACCTTATGATTCTTGGCGAACGTATCTTGTCTTTTATGTATACTGAGAGCATAAGCACCAAGAAAAATTCGTTGTGTGTCCAANTGGCCAATAAAGAATTCTATTCTATTCTATTCTGTTCTGTTCTGTTCTGTTCTGTTCTGTTTATATTCTATTCTATTCTGTTCTGTTCTGTTCTGTTCTGTTCTGTTCTGTTCTGTTCTATTCTATTCTATTCTATTCTTTGGCCATGTCATGGGTGCGAATTCATTGGAGAAGTCTATGATGCTAGGAATGGTTAGTGGAACAAGAAGAAGGGCCAAGCAAAGAACAAGTTGGCTTCATAAAGTCAAATCAAAGTTGAACATCCAACAATTGAAAGAAGCTGTGTTTGACAGGGTAACATGGAGAGCACTTGTCTATGAAGTTGTCAAGAGTCAGACATGACTAAAGGGTTAAAAACAACAACAACAGGCTTAAATACACATCATGTTCCCATTCAAAAGGAAAAAAAAATCATAACTGAAGGTGATTTAAGTAATTAGTTTAACCGAGTGCATTGTATTATACCCAACACAACATCCGAGCCGAGGTGGCACAGTGGTTAGAGTGCAGCACTGCAGGCTACTTCAGCTGACTGCTAGCTGCAGTTCGGCAGTTCAAATCTCACCGGCTCAAGGTTGACTCAGCCTTCCATCCTTCCGAAGTCGGTAAAACGAGGACCCAGATGGTTGGGGGCAACATGCTGACTCTGTAAACCGCTTAGAGAGGGCTGGGAAGCACTGTAAAGCGGTATATAAGTCTAAGTACTTATTGCTATTGCTAATGGACTGAAAGGATGCTAGCATATTAAAATCTGTCATGGACACTAGGTTGCCAAAACACTTTTTTAATGAAAAATGGAAAGGCACAATATCTGCAACAC
Organism: Thermophis baileyi; assembly: GCA_003457575.1. Lineage (NCBI taxonomy): Eukaryota > Metazoa > Chordata > Lepidosauria > Squamata > Dipsadidae > Thermophis > Thermophis baileyi. Next base: position 8,267,136 of record QLTV01014916.1, read on the forward strand.
TTTCAACCTTTCAAGAATAGAAATCATCTATGACGGAAGTCACAAAGTCACAAGCAAATACCGCAATGGCTGGGAGCATTGCTTTCAAACACCACTAGGTAAACCTGGCTGATTCATGTATCCACAAATAAATGAATGTACGCATCAATGAATTATTAAAACAATCAACAAATGAATGTCTGCACACATGCTCAGTATACCATCTGGGTAAATGTTCCCCACAATCATCACCCCTTGGACAGAATTTCTCTGGGATTCATCGTTCTCTATTGATTCTTTTTTTTTTAAGGTTTATTTATTCCTCGAGACCGTTTGAAAAACAGAGATGGCGACCCAAATACCCTTTTTCTCGTCCCAGTGTATTTTTAAGAGAAACGCTGTAAGAGAAAGCCAAAACCTCTCCGTTTTCCCAGAGACGCACAAAAGCACATTGTTATGCTTGTCAAGGTTGTCTCTGGCCAAAAAACAAAACACAAAAAAACCAACTACGTCTGGAAAAGAACACCAGTTGTTCCTACCAGCTGATTTTGGTGTGAACTTGTCCCTGTTGGCTGCGCAAACAGCTAGTAACCGATATCCAAGGTCCAGGTCAAACCCCTGCTGCGCTGCCACTCTGCTAACAACCTGAGAAAAAAGGGAAAAAAGAAAAAGAAGAGAATTGTCACAGAGAGTTTCTGGGAAATCGTCAATTGCTTGCCAACCTACCGCTGGAAGAACCCAATGTATAAAGAACAGAACTTGGAAGCCCTTTGTTCTCCTTTCTTTAGTTTCTGCTAGGGCTGCACAGTGTTTCTGCTTCCATTCTTCAGAGCACATGGAAGTGTCTGCAGCTCTTTAAAACAGCCGTGCGCCCCATTCAAACTCCAAAGATGCTTTCTGGATTTGAAATCGCATCTCAGGCATTGCCCAGTCCTAATTTCTAATGATTTATCGTCCATTTTTATGATGAACGATGAGCAATATTGGCCTTATTTAGCTTAACTGCAACAACTTCCAGCTTGCTTTTTTTTTTTTTTTTTTTTTTTTGTATTTATTTTTTGTTTTTTAGTGTTTTTTTTTTTGTTTTTACGAATGAAGAGAATATTGGTAGCTCAGGGTTGAACTGTAGGGGTTCTTGATGGTCTCTGAGCTTGGTTGGTTTCTTGCAGAACTTTCTAGGTACCTAGGTGAAATCATCAACGCTGTTGGAGCACTGATGACGTTACCGAGTTGGGTAACGAAACGTCTGCAAGAGAGGCAGAATAACAGAGTTGGAAGGTGCTTTGCAGGTCATCTAATCCAACCCCCTGCTCGAGCAGGAGACCCTATACCATTTCAGACCAATGGCTCTCTAGTCTTTTTTTTAAAAAGCCTCCAGTGATTGGAGCACCCACAACTTCTGAAGGCAAGCCATTCCGCCAAGCTCTGAGAGCATCAAGGACCTCACAACTTGCTGCTTTTCCCATCGATGGCATCCAGAACTGAAGCACAGAGGGCATGATTTGGTACAAAATTACCAAAGATGTCTGCCACCTTCTACCAAAAGTAATCTGGTTTGAAGAACGAAGCTCTCTCTTGGAGCTTACAAAGCCTACATTGAACCCGATTGCTACCAACCTGTCCTCTAAGAAACAAGAGACTTTAAGAGTGAACAATAAACCATCAAGGTTAAAAGTAAGCAAGCTGTCAGGAGGCCATTTGTAGGAGACCACATTCTGTACTTCTTACTGCTTTCGAGATGTGACTTAAAATCTTAATTCTCCAGCATCCACCGAGGGCTTTGTCTCCAGAGACAATGGGGGAATGGAAAGGTGACTTGGAGGAGAACCAATTTCGCTTTTGAGTTCCTAGAAAGGCTGCAAATTTGCTTTGCATTTCTGGAAGCCTAGAGGGACAAAATAAGATTTAAATCTTCCAGATGTTTTAGGGTATCTATTCCACATCTGAAAACTCCTGATGCCTCCTGTCTTGTCAATGCCCTCTCGTGGACTACAGGTAGTCCCTGATTTACAAGCATTGGTTTAAATGACCATTTTGAAGTGATAATGGCCCTAAAAAATGTGATTTGCAACCGGTCCTTGCACTTTTGACCGTTGAAGCATTCCCCAGGAGCCCAGGATCCAAATTCTGGTGCTTAGCAACGGGGAAGTATTCATAATGGTTGCCACATCCCATGTGACTGACATTTTGCAACCTTCCGACGAGAAAACTCAACGGGGAAAGCTAAATTTCCTTAATGACTACATGATTCACTTAATAACTGAAGCAATTCGCTTAAGAACCATGGCAGAAAAAGGTCAAAAAAATCAGGTAGGACTCACATAACAACGGCCTTGATTAGCAATGGAAATTCTGGTTCCAAATGTGGTCGTAAGACTGTAAGCCACCATTGCAGCCTTGGATCAGATCAAGATCACCCCTGATCTCTTGAAATAATTCAATAGGATCTTCACAAACACAAGGGATGCATTTGATTGGTTGGGATCATTTATATTCACACATACTTCTTCAAAGTATTGGCTTTGATTTAGGCCCACTACCCTCTCAGATAACAGCACCACACACACAAAATCCATTTATATGCAGTACACATGGAAAGTGTTATTTGTGAATCATATTAACTTCCCCTTAATTTAGAAAGTTAAAGAGGAACAGGAAGACACAAGCATTTAGTAGCATTTTATTAATTTAGCACCAGCCTTTTGTTTTCAGCTATATTTTACTCCAAAGGGCTTACGCTGCAAGAACTAATTTGTCACCATAGTTTTAATATAAAATCTCCTTGAAGAATTAAAGGAAGGGTTCATTAAATGCAATTATCTGTGTCCAACACGGCTTGCTATTTTTTTTTAAAAAAAAAAACACGGTACAGAAGAGAAGGGAAGGGAAACTATATAATCATCTATCCAAGCTAATGAAATGCTGCTTTTTAGTATTAGCTAGTCAGCACAACTGCACGTTTCTTATTAATCCAAAGTACCTCACATGATTCACTTTTTCATAATTAATGATAAAATATTACAATGTGTGTGATTCCCAGTTGGATGGGTGGTTTGCTGCAGTTTAAAAATGAGGGGTGAAATATTTGCATGGAAATCTGGAAGCAATAGCAATTCTATATTAAAAGCTGCCGTGTAGACTATCAATGGAATAAAGCAGGGGTGGGTTCCACTTACCTTCCCCACCGTTTCGCATCACAACATTTTGCGTGCGTTCCCTCACGCACTTATGCTTCTGCACATGCTCAGTAGCTGCAATCTGCCCGAAACACAGCCGAGGAGCTGATCAGCTGTGCTTCGGGCGAAGGAATAAAGGTCAGTATAAACCCAGGGGCAGGCGGGAGGGCCCTTTTTCAAGCAGCAGAACAGGAAAAACCTTCCAAACAGTAAAAAATCCATAAAAAAATCACAAAAAAGATGGCGGAGCCCACGGACTGGCAGCAACCAAACCGGATCCGTGACATCACCAGTGGGTCGCTAGCGGTTCGGGCGATCCAGTCCGAACCGGGAGGAACCCACCCCTGGAATAAAGCAATCGTTTTCCAAAGTTTATTCATCAGATGGAAGTCTTCAAGGTATCACTGAACTCTTTATGGTCAAACTTAGTTTGCAGACAAACTAGCCATCATTAGGGACATCACAGCAGATGTGATTCGAAAGATATCATATTAAATGTTCAATCTCAAGTGTGAGGTTCTTGAATCTTATTTTCCTTAGATTAAAAAAAAAAAAACTTGGGGAAAAGTGTCCCAAATGCTGCATACATTTTCTTACTCTCCACAAGGCCACAGAGGTGCAATTTCATTGTTTGCAACATACAGTACACCGAATGCGAAGTAGGGTGGAAAATACGGTAGTCCTTGATTTATATCCATTCGTTTAGTGACTTTCGAAGTTACAACGGCACTGACAAAAAGTCACTTAGGAGAGTTGTTCACATATACGACCGTTGCAGCATCCCCGTGGTCACGTAATCAAAATTCAGATGCTTGGCAACTTCCTAGCAGCCACGTGTCTGAAATGGTATAGGGGGTTGGACTAGAAGACCTCCAAGGCCCCTTCCAGCTCTATTCTGATTGATTGATTCATATTTATGACAGTTGCAGTGTCCCAGGGTCATGTGATCCCCTTTTGTGACCTTCTGACAAGCAAAGTCAATGGGGAAGCCAGATTCATTTAACAACCATATTACTAACTTAATAACTATAGTGGTTCACTTAACAGCTGTAGCAAGTAAGGTCGTAAAATAGGTCAAAACTCACTTAACTGGCTCACTTAGCAACATAAATTTTGGGCTCCATTGTGGTCCTAAGTTGAGGATTACCTGTAGTCATTGTCTATGGACAATGCTGGCTCCATGGGTGGGTTCCTCCCGGTTCGGACCGGTTCTCCTGAACCGGTAGCGGCCCGCTGGTGACGTCACCGAACCGGATCAGTCGGTGCCAGTCCGTGGGGGCCGCCATCTTTTTTTTATTTTATTTTATTTAATTTTTTTTGATTTTTTTTTAATTTATTTAAAGAATTTTTTTTTCCTTCTGAGCATGCGCAGAAGCCGACTTCCGGCACTGTGCATGCGGTCGCCATCTCTTTTTTTTTGGCTTTTTTTTAATGGGTTTTTTGTTACTGCGCATGCGCGCACACGCTTCGCGTGCGTGTGCCCACGAGGCACGGGAGAGAGCGAACCGGCAGCGAGGTAAGTTGGAACCCACCCCTGGCTGGCTCCCTTGCCTACGGAACCAGAGATGAATACCACCCCCTAGGGTCAGATACGACTAAGCAGGGGGGTAGGAGATGACCAGGCTGAGCCCGAGGGAGGGGTCAAATATGTCCTCAGTCATAAGTCTCTGTGTGCTCACAAGAGATCTAACTCCAGCCCACCTTGAATGTCTTTCTTATCTCCCGCTCATTTCCCTTGACTGTTGGTTGGCCAGATTCTTGTAGAGAGCTTAAGCTTGCAATAAATCTTTATACTCATTTGAACTGCCTGAATCTCCTGATTTTCCCCTCGCTTGACAAGGAAAAACTTTATCTTTTATATGTAACTAGCACATGATAGAAGGGAGCAAAATAGCTTAGGGAAGATACTGAATGAATGAATAAATGAATCAAGTCTAATGTTATCATTTTACGCACAGAGAAAGCTGCTAATTCCCGTTTCCTACACGCGAAGCACTGGAATCTCTTCACAGATTCATAGAGGGAAATTTCTCAAACCAACCTTAAAATTGCAGGAATCAAACCAGAGGTGTTTGGCATGCAAACTATTCCTCTGTCCCTGAGCAACTTTGCTGCCTTCTGCCACAAATGAAACACATTATTTTCACAGTCAACGTCACGTCATGGGCTGCATTCTAAATCAATTATTTTCACAGAGGGGCCACCGAAAACAGTTGCTAAAAGAAGGTTCCATTTGCTCTCATTAGTCCGTATAGGTGGTCCTCAACTTACGACCACAATTGAGCCCAAAATTTATGTTGCCAAGTGAGACATTTGTTACGTGAGCTTTGTCCCATTTTACGACTTTCCTTGCCACAGCTGTTAAGTGAATCACTGAAGTTGTTAAGTTAGTGACACGGTTGTGTTAAGTGAATCTGGCTTTCCTCATTGACTTTGCTTGTCAGAAGGTCGGAAAAGGGGACCACATGATCCCGGGACATTGCAACCGTCATAAATGTGAGTCAGTTGTCCAGCATCCTAATGTAAATCACGTGAACATGGGGATGCTGCAATGGTCACAAGTGTGAAAAATGGTCACTTTTTTCAGCGTCATTGTACTTTGAACGGTCACTAAATGAATTATTGTAAACCAAGGACTATCTGTACTAGTTTTCTTCTATTTTTTTTTTTTTGGTCCCCAATCCTTTGAGGCCACAGTCACATTGTATGGCTAAAAAAAAATGGGTTTGTGTCCTTGAATACCTTTCCGAACAGCTGAAGGTACCTATCTCCATCATCCCCCTCTCTTCTCTCTTCTCCAAAGATGATCATCTACCAGAGGTGGGATTCAGCCAGTTAGGACCGATTCGCGCGAACTGATTGTTAAAATTCTGCCCAGTTCGGCGAACCGGCTAATCCCACCACTGGCTGGCCCCACCCGCCCATTTTTCGGGCCGTTTTCAGCCCTTTTTTGGGCCGTTTTTCAGCCCGAAAACACGGCCAAAAACACGGCCTGGAAAATGGCCCAAAAAGCGGCCCAAAAATGCCCCCAAAACAGCTGAAAAACACCCTGAAAAATGGCCCGAAAAACCGTCTGGGGCAGGGCCAGCCATTGGTGGAATTAGTCCGAACCGGTCAGAATTGCTGAATCCCACCTCTCCCTTTGAGGCGAGTGGCTGGGAGGTGGGGCTGGGTGCGATGAGTGATGTTGAGTTGGCCACACCCAGCCAGTCACATGACAACCCAGCCACGCCTACCCACCCAGAGAACCGGTTGTTAAATTATTTAAATCCCACCACTGCCATCTACCTCTTTCATAGCTTTGCACCTTTCCTTTCTATTCCTTTTATCCAACTGGTCTACTTTCTTGCTTCTTAACAAATGTTCATCCCTCCCAGCAAACAGGCGAGCTTTTGAAGTTATGCAGCGGAAACCTCTTTTCTAAAACAGATGGGCTAAACAGTTTGTATTTGAAACCCTTCCAAAATGAGACACCCCTTTCCCAAGTTCAAAAATAAGCTGTTCCAACTTCACAGGGCTTACTGCCAGGTTACTCCATTCTTGTCTCAGGGACGGGCAAGAATGAAATCATTCAAACCCAGGTTCAGAGCTCAGGTTATGAGCCCAAAGCGGGGCATTTTTTAAAAAAGTTTGTACACTTCCTGTCAACTCTTGAATAGGAAATGATTCAAAACCGTTAGCCTCAGGTGTAATGTTTAGCTTAACCTATTGAATGCTTTTTCTTCTTTCTTATATATCTGTATATCTAGATAGAAGATAGATAGATAGATAGATAGATAGATAGATAGATAGATGATAGATAGATAGATAGATAGATAGATAGATAGGTAGGTAGGTAGGTAGGTAGATAGATACGGTAGGAAGGTAGGTAGATAGATAGATACAGAAAGACTGACAGACAGACAGATGATATAAATAGAATAGAATAACAGAGTTGGAAGGGACCTTGGAGGTCTTCTAGTCCAACCCCCTGCCTAGGCTAGGAAACCCTATACCATTTCAGACAAATGGTTGTCCAATCTCTTCTTAAAAACTTCCAGTGTTGGAGCATTCACAACTTCTGGAGGCAAGTTGTTCCACTGATTAATTGTTCTGTCAGGAAATTTCTCCTTAGTTCTGTTGCTTCTCTCCTTGATTAGTAAATAGGAAGATAAATGATAGCTAGATAGCTAGATAGCTAGATAGATGTATGCATGCATTTTTTTTCTTTTTTTTTCAGCACCCAACCAGGGTGGATCCTACATGTTAAATGTTAAACTTATTTGATCACTTTTTCCTTTTCTTTTTGTACACTATTTTTTTTTCTTTGTTGTTGTTGTTAGGGTTAAAATTAATGTATGCTTTTGTTTTGTTTCGTTTGTTTGTTTTTCTGTTTTGTATTTTAATTTTTATGATAAAACCATAAGCAGTATTTAAAAACCCTGATAGCATCATTCCAGGACAAAACAAATACGTTCAGAAATTTTGAGAGAATTTCTCACGAAAATGGTTAGCGACTGCATTAAAGTCTGGTTAGGAAAACAGTGCTTCTATTTAAAGTAACCCTGAGTATATATTCCTAAAACTGGCTGGTAAATAGCTATTTTAAAGAAAGTGAGTAAGGCAGCTTTTGGAACAACTCTGCCCAATAGCTTAACTAAAGTTCCTCTTTTTCTATTTTTTTTTTAAACCACAAGATTGACATATCTATATGTAAACAAATGGACTAATAACTGTATTTCAGCAGGCCACTGGCTTCTTGGCAAGACTGAGGGGAATGCCTTCATTTTTTCTCCAAGGTGGCAATTTAATGTTGAATTGGAATATCTATATCTATATCTATATCTATATCTATATCTATATCTATATCTATATCTATATCTATATCATCTATATCTATATCTATATCTATATCTATATCTATATATATAATATCGTGTGGCTGAATAAAAGTTGCCATACCGTCAAACAGCCCATAAGACTCTGTTCGAAGGGCCTTTGGAAAGCTCTTGGATCTCCACACCAGTCCAGAAGTTCAGTAGCTGCATTGTGGAAATTGGCAGGATTTTGTAAATGCTGGAACAAAACAGAAAGAGAAGAACTGAAGATGATTAAGGTACATCCATACTCTCTGACTAAATGATTTTTAAAAATATATACCGTGTTTTCCCGAAAATAAGACCCTGCCTTATATTTTTTGAACCCCAAAATAAGTGCTTGGCCTTATTTTTGGGGAGGTCTTATTATTTTGGGGCACATGGAGCAAGATGGGGCTCCTCTTGCCGTCTTACCTGATTTCCAGCTCGGTCTCCCTAACCAGAGGAAATGGCGGGGACCGGCTGCGCATGCGTTTAAATATTTTTGGGAGGGCTTATTTTCGGGGGACGGCTTATTTTCGGGGAGGGCTTATTTTTGGGGAAGGGTTTATTTTCGGAGGAGGGCTTATTTTGGGGGGATGTCTTATTTTCGGGGAAACACGGTATATATTGACTAACGTATAGGCGACGCTGGTATGGCTTACGCACAAGGTCTAATTTTTCCCCTCTTGTGGATGTGCACCAACATCTGAAATCAATATCTGTTGATTTGATTTATGTTCATCCTTACTACTCCGGTGAGCACAGGAGGCAGCTAACCAAGCGTTAAAGTATAAACAGAATAAACCATTGTGATTAAAACGATCAACTAAGTCAAGAGTAAAATTGTCTAACAAGTCAAATCTTGGCCCAAGAGAAGAATCTTTGCAAATCTCTAAACCCTCAGAGAACAGAAGCCAGGTTTCCTAGCGAGGAAGCTATGAAGAACAGAGATATCTTCACTGCAGTCTTATTGCAGTTCTGAAAGCTATCTTAGTTCTGAAACATTAAACTTTTGGCCTCAAAGTTTTGAAAAGTACAAAACCAGCATGGGAATCTGGTTGATTCTCACTGCAGAATGGGGGAGAAATTCCCAGACACTCTGCCAACCTGGAAGACAGGAATCATCATCATCATCATCATCATCATCATCATCATCATCATCAAAACCCGAGAGTTACAAGCATGTAGCCGAATTCTTAAAAGAATAAGATATAGATGGAAAATGTTGCACCGAAGTTCCTACATGTGCTGCTATAAAAAGAACAGAATCAAAACAGGGCTCGACTCCTGCTCATTCGTCAAAGTTCTCTTACCATGAGAAGGATAAGAAATTCAGGCAGTGTAAAAGCATTTTGACCTTAAGACTGTAGTAGTTTTGGACGCTTTGAGAGACGGCAATGCATTACATCTTCAGATCCCACTTAGTGTCTTACCTAAGCACTCTGTACAGTATCCACTAAACAGAACTTTGGCTATTAAGGTGGATCTCTTCAGTCTCATCTGGAAAGATCCAAACAAGAGATTTGCTAAAGCAGGGGCCGCAACCGGGCTGCGCGAGCGCAGCTTGACTCGCACAAGTGGCAGGCCAGCGCACATGTGCATGTGCTAGTGGAGCTGTGTGTGCATGCGTGTGCACGCTGGACCGCCGTGCACATGAGTCAAGGTGCATGCGTGCGCTGGCCCGCCGCTCGTGCAGCCAGGTTCCCCTTTCCCCCCCCTCACCAAGCCACAAAGGTTGGGGACTGTTGTGCTAAACAACTACATAATTTGCTTAACAACTGCAGTGATTCACTTAACCGCCGGGGCAAGGAGGACAGCAAAATTGGGTGCAACTCAGTTAACAACTGCCCTGCTTAGCAATGGAAGCTCTGCTCCCAATTATGGTCGCAAGTCGAAGACTATCTATACCTCATCCATATATGAAGTACCGACAAGCAAAACCAACCACAAAACCAGGATACAGTGATAGAATAGAATAACAGAGTTGGAAGGGACCTTGGAGGTCTTCTAGTCCAACCCCCTGCTTAGGCAGGAAACCCTACATCACTTCAGACAAATGGTTATCCAACATCTTCTTAAAAACTTCCAGTGTTGGAGCATTCACAACTTCTGGAGGCAAGTTGTTCCACTGATTAATTGTTCTAACTGTCAGGAAATTTCTCCTTAGTTCTAAGTTGCTTCTCTCCTTGATTAGTTTCCACCCATTGCTTCTTGTTCTACCCTCAGGTGCTTTGGAGAATAGATAGACTCCCTCTTCTTTGTGGCAACCCCTGAGATATTGGAACACTGCTATCATGTCTCCCCTAGTCCTTCTTTTCATTAAACTATACATACCCAGTTCCTGCAACTGTTCTTCATATGTTTTAGCCTCCAGTCCCCTAATCATCTTGGTTGCTCTTCTCTGCACTCTTTCTAGAGTCTCAACATCCTTTTTACATCGTGGCGACCAAAACTGAATGCAGTATTCCAAGTGTGGCCTTACCAAGGCATTATAAAGTGGTATTAGCACTTCACGTGATCTTGATTCTATCCCAGAGGGCTTGGCTAAATGAGGGGAGAGTCAAGAACAACCAGATCACAAGGATACAGAGGGACATAGCCCTTCACTGTATGAATAAATAAATAAAAACGAAAAACAAAAACAAAAAAGGGAAGCAGTTTTAATTCTATTGCTTGCTATGACCATATATAAACAGAGGCATAGAATCAAAATCACGTGAAGTATTAGTACAGCTTTATAAAGCCTTAGTAAGGCCACACCTGGAATACTGAATCCAGTTTTGGTCACCACATTACAAAAAAGAGGTTGAGACTTTGGAACAAGTGCAAAGAAGAGCAACTAAGATGATTAAAGGCCCGGAGACTAAAACATATGAAGAACGGTTGCAAGAATTGGGTATGGCTAGTCTAGAGAAAAGAAGGACTAGGGGGAGACATGATAGTAGTAGTATTGCAGTATTTGAGGGGCTGTTCCAAAGAGAAGGGGATCAAATTATTCTCCAAAGCACCAGAAGGCAGGACAAGAAATGATGGATGGAAACTAATCAAGGAGAGAGGCAACCTGGAATTAAGGAGAAACTTCTTAACAGTGGCAACAATTAACCAATGGAACAGCTTGCCTCCAGAAGTTGTAGAAGCTTTCATCACTGGAGGTTTTTAAGAAGAGACTGGACAACCACCTATCTTGCCTTCTGGTGCTTTGGAGAATAGGTCGACCCCCTTTTCTCTGTGGCAGCCCCTCAAATACTGGAATACTGCTATCATATCACCCCCTAGTCACAGTTCAAAATGAAGAGCACTACAGGTTCAATGCATGACAGCAGCAACATGAACACCAAATAATCATGTTTTTTTTTTTAATTTAGTTTGACTTATTCCGAAACAAAATAAGTGCAGAATCTTAATTTAGGATAATGCATCAGGCAGGGGTGGAAAAAGTGTTTCCTTTTCAAAACCTGTGAGACTCCAAAGGCATCGTGTTAACATAGTTACGTCCTCACAGCTCCTGAACGGCTTGTTTGAGTAACAAAACTACTTCACTATGCTAAACAAGTTACTGCATTTATTTATGGGACGTCGTGCCAAATTATGAAGGCTGGCTCAAAGCTGCCTGTTTATTTTGCCCAGTTACATCTGCTGAGCTTCTTGCATTAATTGAACTGCTAAACAGCAACACAACTAATGATAGGGGTGCTGAATGAGTGTGTTTGCGTTTACATCAATCAAAGATTGCCAAGGGCTCCTTCCTGCTTTGTTGCAACATCAGCATGGAAACCTCTTTCCGCAGATTTTTTCCATGCTGAATGAATGACATTTTACACCCATAAATAGATGGCTAATATTCTTGGCTAAGGATCAGTTGGAAGAACTTCTTTCACTGGTCCCTCAAATGTGGATCCATTTTCAAGGACTTTTTTTGGGGGGGGGGTTCTCAGAAGAGGTCAGAATGATGTAGTGCCTAATAGGTAAAGTCTCCTTCAAGATAGGTTCAACTTCTGGTGACGTCATGAGCACATCCATATAGTTCTCCTGGCATTGTTTTGTCTTTTTTTATAACATTGTTTCCCACTCAAATACTTATGAAAGTTGACCACACATGGTTTAACATTTTAACAGAGTTGGAAGGGACCTTGTAGGTTGTAGGTCATCTAGTCCAACCCCCCACCCAAGCAGGAGACCCTACACCATTTCTGACAGAGGACAGTCCATTCTCTTCTTGAAAGCTTCCAGTGATGAAGCTCCCACAACTTCTGAAGGCAACTTCTGTTCCATTGGTTGATTGCTCTCGCTGTCAGAAAATGTCTCCTTATTTCCAGGTTGAATCTCTTCTTGTTCAGTTTCCATCCATTATTCCCTGTCTGGTCTTCCGGTGCTTTGGAAAAAAAGCTTGATCCCCTCTTCTCTGTGGCAGCCCCTCAAATATTGGAAGACTGCTATCATGTCTCCCCTGGTCCTTCTCTTCACTAGACTAGCCATGCCCAGTTCCTGCAACGGTTCATTGTATGTTTTAGCCTCCAGTCCCCTAATCATCTTGGTTGCTCTTCTCTGCACTCTTTCTAGAGTCTCAACATCTTTTTTATAGTGTGGTGACCAAAACTGGATGCAGTATTCTAGGCGTGGCCTTACTAAGGCTTTATAGAGTGGTATTAGTATCTCACTTGATCTTGATTGTATCCCTCTCTTACTGCAACATTAATACAGGTTAATAAAGATCAGCCAAGGTCAGCTAAGTGCTGGCATCTAGTGGGCGCAGATGACATGTTGGTGTTAGCTTGTACCTACTGTGTTAAGAAGCCACTTAATTTGTGGGCAATCTGACTGGACAAGGTAGTACATTTCCTAAGGTTTAAAGAGCCCACAGATTTAGAGGGTTGGGGCAACATTTAGAAATAAAGATCAGACTTTGTTGCTAATTACACAGCAGGATATCTAATGAAGGAAACTGAGGACCAGTCTTCCTGTTCCACAGTGCTGGTAAGAGGACCAAAGTCCTGATTACATCTCTGTGATGTCCTTTCCTCTTGTTGCGGGGGAATATTGGAACTCAAGCTTTTGAAACTTTGCCACTGAATTCTTTTTGTGGGTACATATTGTTTGTGGTTCCCTTCTCACCACCATGGGTGGATTGTGTCTTCCTCAATCTCAGGTCCTCCACCAGACGCCTGGAAATTTGAGGATTCTGTGCAGGATTTTAGCTGCACTTTTCTGGACAGAGAGCTGTGATGTCATGCCGGGGATCGGTTGAAATCACCTTAGGAGTCACAGCCCCGAAGGATCCTACCACTCCTGGGATGACTTTGGCTTTGGCTTTATATTGTGTGGGGGGTCTTTGGTGCCCTCTGAGCTTGGTGGTTTTCTTTAAGACATTTCTTTACCCAAACTAGATGACATCATCAGTGGTAGTCAGTGCTAGTTTCAGTGGTGGGATTCAACAGGTTCGCACCACTTCGGCTGAACCGGTTGTTAAATCGCTGGCTGGCCCCTCCCCTCCTCCACCCCTTCCAGGAGTCCCAACACACCCAGTTTTGGCTCCCAGGTAAGTGCAGGGAGGCCTACTAGGCCCAAAACGGGATGCGGGTGTGTGTGTGTGCGGCACAGCCCCCCACGGCCTGTTTTTGCTTCCAGGAGGCTGCAGGGAGGCCTACTAGGCCCAAAACGGGGTGCCCCCCCCGCGGCCTGTTTTTGCTCCCAGGGGGCTGCAGGAGGCAGAGTGCTGCCTGTCACACCCCCTGGCCATGCCCACCATGGCCACGCCCACCCAGCCGGTCATTAGGGCAGAGAACCGGTTGTTAAATTATTTGAATCCCACCACTAGTTTATATTGTGTGTCTCTCTGTGTGTGTCTCTTTCTGTGATGTGATAAATAGGCAAAGTTCTTAAAAACCGAACAGATAGCATTGATCATCCATTGTAGTAATAGGGTTTTTCTTTTTTCTTTTAGAAATTGGTGGGAGCTGGAATCAGAATTAACAATCAGCCAACCTGGATGACATCCAAAGAGACTGGAAAAAGTCACAAAGGATGTGTCTATGGAGGGCTGCCAGCCTCAAAGTCTCAGTGTTACCTCTGAGTTGGGCACCCCACGCTTCCAAGTATTTGTTGCATGTGGATTATAATTTAATTATTTCTTCTTCATACCTTTTCACACATTTAGTGCCTGGGAACCATTGTGGAAGAGGACATGATTCTGAAGTCTGTTTCCGCAGTGAGAAATATAATGGTGGACTAAGAGGAGGCCTGGCTTGATCTGGCAGGGCTGTCCTCACAATCAATACTTTATGGAGATTCTCAGTCCTCCAGGTCATGGTTATCCCAAAGGTGCTTTTTCAAGAGGCAACTGGACTTTCTGGTTTTTTTCTTTGAAGACGTTTCGCTTCTCATCCATGAAGCTTCTTCAACTCGGAGCTGAAGAGAGAGTGCTAAGACCAGATGACTACAAGGAATATATATCCTTCCATCCTCCACCATCCAGTCAGAGCTAAAGAAGCTTCTTGGATGAGAAGCGAAACGTCTTCAAAGAAAAACCAGGAAGTCCAGTTGCCTCTTGAAAAAGCACCTTTGGGACAATCAATGCTTTCTTGCCTCTATTTTATAGAATTTTAGGGTTGGAAGAGATGTTGGAGGTCTTCTAATCCAACCCCCTGCCTAAGGCAGGTGTCTTGATATTGTTCCCGGACAAAAGGTTATCCAATCTTGTTAAAAAAAACCTCTAGTGATGGAGCGCCCACAACTTCTGAAGGCAACCCGTTCCACTGATTAATTATTCTGTCAAGAAATTTCTCCTTGGTTCTAGGTTGGATCTATCTTTAATGCTCTTCCACCTTTTACTTCTTGTCCTGCCCTCAAGTGCTTTCGAGTTTTGTACATGTTTTGTACGTTTTGTACATGTTTGACAAATAAATAAATAAAATAAATAAATAAATAAATAAAAATATGTCAATCCCTGACAGACCCTCAAGTACTAGAAGACACCTATAATGTCACCCCTAATCCTTCTCTTCATTTGGCAAGACATAACTAGTTCAGAGGTGGGTTCCTGCCGGTTCGGACCGGCTCTATAGAACCGGTAGCGGGAATTTCCCCCCACTCGCCGAACCGGCAGCAATGGCCGGCTGGACACGCCCCCGAACCGGCTCTCTCGGCGGCGCCGTAGGTGCCACCATCTTGTTTTTTGCTTCTGCGCATGTGCAGAAGCTGTTTTTTGCTTCTGCGCATGCGCAGAAGCTTGGTTTTTAGCACTGCACATGCGCGCGCCCCCACGCGGCACGCGCGCCCACGCGGCATGCGCGCCCACGCGGCACGCGTGCCCCCACGGTGCATGAGGAAGCGAACCAGCAGCGAGGTAAGTCACAACCCACCCCTGAACTAGTTCCTTTAACCTCCAGGCCCTTCATCATCTTTCTTGCTCTTCTCTGCACTCTTTCTGTCCATTTCCCCCCATTCTTTCCATTTCCTGTCATTGCTTGTTTATCAGCATGCAACTTCACCTTTGTTCAACTTCCCAACTGCTCTGGTTTCCTTTGCTAGCCAGCCCCCAAATTGCCCTACAAAAATTATTTCGAAGAATACCAGCAAGCCAGATATATTCAACTTGTCCCTGCAATTCTACCCTGACTTTTGATCTCATCTCTGGGCTTCTTCAAACATGAGAAGATTGTGTGTTTGTGTTTGTGTGTATGTGTGTGTGTGAGTGACTCTAATTCAGGCCACCTATGTTGTTGCTCATTTCGAAACACCCACCACCCCCACAAAAGCACAAATACATATTATGAAACTACACTGCTTCTTTTGAAGGCTACCTTTGATTAGATCGAGAATCTCTCGATTTTAACCCAGTTTTAAAAGTGTTATGTCTCTTTTCTATTACATCCACTCCAAACAGTTTACGAAGATCTAAAGTGCTATAAAATACAGGTAGTCCTAGACTTACGATCACTATTGAGCCCAGAATTTATGTCGCTAAGTGAAACATTTGATAAGTGAGTTTTGTCCAATTTTACGACCTTTCTCGCCACATTCGTTAAGCGAATCCCTGCAGTTGTTAAATCAGTCACATGGCCGTGAAGTGAATCTGGCTTCCCCATGGACTTTGCTTGCCAGAAGGTCGCAAAAGGGGATCACGTGACTCCGGGACACTGCGACCCCGTTGTAAATATGAGTCAGCTGTCAACTACATCCGAATGTAGTTAAGTGTGAAAACTGGTCATAAGTCACTTTTTTTCAGTGCCGTTGTAACTTTGAATGGTCACTAAACAAACTGTTGTAAATTGAGGACTACCTCTATGCACCTAAGGCCCATGTATAATGGCAGTAACTCTTTGACCACTAAAGTCAAATGCCATGTAAAAAAAAGCATCTTCCCCCAACTGAAAACCACACAACTTTCTCACTGATCACAAAGATAATAAGAAAGTCTTTAAGGGATAGTATCAAAACAGAGACCTGTATTGTTTTTATTCCTTCAACGCCCATGTTTTAGAGTTTATATGCTTCCTGTGAGCTTTATTATTTATCCTGCTTTCCCTTAATGTTGTAATAATCTTTTCTGCCACGGTTGCTTTAATTGCTCATTTTATGGAAGTTGCTTTAGATCAGGGGTGTCAAACTCAAGGCCCGGGGGCCAAATCCAGCCCGCGGGGTGCTTAGATCTGGCTCGCGGGCCACCCTGGAAACAATGAAGGACTGGCCCGAAAACGAGCTCCGTTTTCGCTGGCAGAGGGTTGCAGGAGGCCATTGCAGCCAAAAGCGGAGCTCAGAAGCCCGTTTTTGCTGGCAGAGTGCTCAGGCCACCACAGGCGCCCCCCCACGATTGACGTTGAGCTGGCCACGCCCACCCTGGCCATTCCACCCCACCCCAGGTCAAACACAACCCTGATGCATCCCACAATGAAATTGAGTTTGACACCCCTGCTTTAGATCTACATAGGTCTGGCTGCATATCAATTTAAGAAATTGGTGAAGAAGAAGAAGAAGAAGAAGAAGAAGAAGAAGAAGAAGAATGAGGACCACAGTGATCCACGAATCAATCACGAGGTGGCCATGGTGGCTTCATAGAAAGGAGATGAGACGAGATGAGACCATTTAAAAAAAATAATAATAATCTGTTGCCCTGAACCTGCTGGCAGGTCAGGGAATCTGTTAGTAATCGAAACAGATCAAACCAAAGTGGACTCATTTGGTCAGTGTCCCGCTCTTTTATATTTAAAGGGATGGCGTAACTTTTCTCATATCACAACTCCCTCGTCTTTTCGCCTTTGATCATTTCGAATGTGTGTCCTCATTGTAAATTCAGCGTGAAAAGTTTACATCTCTTAAAAGTTAAGCTCTCGTCTTAAAAGTTTCCAAGTTTGAAAAACATTGCTATTACACCACGCAGAGAAGTTGCTCCCAAATTTCTGTGGTGTCCTTCAAACTGAGATATTTCAAGTCCTGAACCTCCTCAACCAGGAAGGCATAACTTAAGTGTTGCTTCTGTTTTGTCTCCATGTGTTTGGTGAAACAACCAAACTGTGAAATAAACCAATTCTATGCTTCCGGAAACGAGACATGGCTAACTATTGCTTACGGACTCTTCCTGATACACCTTCAACTTCATCCTTTGCCCTCTTAACATGTCTTCTCCAGAAATTAAACATTAAGCCTGCCTACCTGACCAAGGCAGTTCTCCAAAATTTGGATCGTGTGCAGAGTTTCCTGCTCTTCGGTGTCCGATTGTGCAAGGGAACCCATAGATGAGGGTTCATTTGCTACCATCCAACCAGCTTCTGGGAAATATTCAGTCTCCGCTGGAAGCGACATAGTGCTTGAAGGAACCTTCAAATTTCCACAACCTCCATGTTGCCAATAAGTCCTATCATCCTTCTTCTTTGGAGCCATACTCTCTCTCTCCTTCTCCTTCCCCTCCTCCTCCCCACTTCTCCTTTTTCTCCTTCTCCCCCTCCTCCCTCTCTCCTTCTCCCCCTTCCCCCTCTTCTGCTTCTCCTCGTCTCCCTCTTCCTTCTCCTCTTCTCCTTCTCCTCTTCTCCTTCTCCTCCTTGTCCCCCTCTTCTCCTCCCTCTTCTCCTCCTCCCCTCCTTCTTTTCCTCCTCCCCCTCCCCCTCTCCTTCTCCTCCTCCTCCTCCCCCTCTTCTCCTTCTTCTTCTCCTCCTTGTCCCCCTCTTTTTCTCCTCCTTCTCCTCCTCCCCTTCTCCTCCTCCTCCTCCTGTTCTCCTTCTCTTCCTCTTCTTCTCTCTCCTTCTTTCTTTTCTTTTTTGTGTGTGGAGAAGACGATGAAAGAACTGCACTCAAAATTCCAAGAAAAGGTCTAAAATCCCACAGCCTGGAACGTTATCAGCCACCTCAGCAAGGGGAAGAGAAGCTTGATTAAAAGCCCTCTCCTTTATATGGTTTTTCTGGGTTTTTTTTTTTTTTACTTTATCCAAACAGGAAGTAGCCAACCCCCTGCCTGCCCCTTTTAAACAGCTTCTGTTAATTCTTTGGGTTTTTAAGCCGGGGAAGGTAGCTGTGTCATCTCCGCTCCTCTGGCAGTTAGAAACCAATATTCCATAGGACGAGCATGAGGCAAGATGTGGGGCAGCCCACTCAAAAGGAAGTTGCTCCATTACGTCACTCAGATCAATTTTTTTCCCTCTCCTATAAGACCACCCTGCATGCTTGAAAAACATTTTAAAGTCCTGCCCACCAATTTGCAAAGCAGCACAAATAAAATTGCATCCTGTGTGGGACTATCAATAACGGACTCTCCATTTTTTGTTTTTTTCCTTCCAGAATGTCAACGCTACCGAATGCACCTGTCCATTCGGAAAATGAAAATAAATTCATAAAACGAACAAAACCCAAAGCAATGGAAGATCGGAAATAACAGCGAACATACCGTGAGCTGTGTTCCCTTTATGCAAAAGCTTTTGTTTCTCGTTCTTGGGTGAGGCTGCTGAATTTTTATTAGCCAGATTAGGTCCATATTTTTTATTAGGCCAACCTAAGCAAAGTCAAGCTTGGTTAACACTTGGATGGGACACCACTGGCTAATCTCAGGGATGTGGGCTCAAGAGGAAAAATCAGGCCAGAAAGGAGTTGCAAACTACTTTTCCATCGTTGCCCAGAAAAATCACATGGATATAACCATGAAGGAGTGAAGCTCAACTGCAAGGGTTTTCTTTTTCCAGAAGGAATAAAATAAAGCAAAACAGAGAGAGAAAGAGAGAGGGGGAGGGGGAGGAAGAGAGAGAAAGGGAGAAGGAAAGAGGGGGGGGAAGGAGAGAGGAAGAGAGAGAGGCAGGAAGGATGGGAGATAGAGGAAGAGAGGAGAGAGAGGGGAGGAAGAGAGAAAGAGAGAAGGAGAGAGGAAGAGAGAGGGAGGAAGGAAGAGAGATAGAGGAAGAGAGGAGAGAGAGAGTGAGAGAGGAAGAGAGAGGGGGGGAGGGGAATGGAATGGAATGGAATGGAGGGAAGGGAGAGCAGAAGGAGAGAGGGAGAGAGGGAAGGGGAGCGAGGGACGGAAAGGGAGAGAGGAAGAGAGGAGAGAAAGAGGGAGAGAGAAAGAGAGAGGGGGGGAGGGAGGTAGAGAGAGAGAAAGAGAGAGAGAAGGAAAGAGAGAGGGGGAGGGAGAGAGGGAGAAAGAGAGGGAGGAAGGAAGGGAGGGAGGGAGAGAGAGAGAAGGAGAGAGGAGAGAGAGAGGAAGAGAGAAGGAAAGAGAGGGGGAGGGAGGGAGGGAGGGAGAGAGAAAGAGAGAGAGAAGAAAAGAGAGGGGGAGGGAGAGAGGGAGAGAGGGAGGGAGAGAGAGAGAGGAAGAGAGGAAAGAGAGGGGGGGAGGAGGAGGGAAAGAGGGAGAAGGAAAGAGAGAGAGAGAGAGAGAGAGAGAGAGAGAGAGAGAGAGAGAGAGAGAGAGGAATGGAATGGAATGGAATGGAACGGAATGGAATTCAGCAAGGTT
>QLTV01014916.1:8336999-8352520 GCA_003457575.1 Thermophis baileyi
TGACCTGTAGAAATAACTTTGTGTCATTACGTGAAAAGCAAAAAGGGCATTTATATCTAGAGCCACCTAAGGCAATTTTAGCCCCGACGTTTGTCCGTACTCAGTCACCAAACTTATTCTTGTGTGGAGTTTCCTGCACTTATTTAAATTTCAGAGAGAGAGGGGGGGGTGAGGGGGGTGAAGGGGAGAGGGAGAGGGAGAGAGAGAGATTTGCCCAAAACTGCCTAATCACTTTTCTATTTGATCACAAGTTCTTCAGGAGGTATGTATTTCTCTCAGTTCCTTCAAGCTAGATCTGGTTGTTTAATACTGCCTGTTAATTATCTGGCAAACTCATCCCAGCAGTAATAAACAGTCAAGAAATTGAAATGACTTACTCTTATACAGTTACTCTTATTCAAAATGTTGGGCATTATTTCTGATCACTGCATTCCCCATCATTTATTTCAATATAATACTTTTCAGTATTTCTAGTTGGGCTGGCATTGAATGAAACTGACTAGGACCACTTCTGGATTCCATGTTAAATCACAGCAGTGAAGAAATTGCACAATTAAAACACACAATATAAAGACATTATCTCAGGGCTCCTTCAACCTTCTTTCCAGATCTTGAAATGCAGAATTATAGGTAGTCCTCAACTAAAGTCCAACATTTTCATTGCTAAGCGAGACAGTGGTTAAGTGAGTTTTGTCCCCATTTTATGACCTTTTTGCCACAGTTGTTAAGTGAATCCCTGCAGTTGTTAACTTAGTCACACAGTTGTTAAGTGAATCTGGCTTCCCCCATTGACTTTGCTAGTCAGAAGGTCGCAAAAGGGGATCACGTGATCCCGGGACACTGCGACCGTCATAAATATGAGTCGGGTGCCAAGCATTCGAATTTAGATCACGTGACCATGGGGATGGTGTAATGGTCGTAAGTGTGAAAAAAAATGATCATATGTAACTTCAAACAGTCACAAAATGAACTGTTGTAGGTCGAGAACTACCTGTATAGTCCAAGCTGCAAAGTTGGCAATTAATCTTTTACACAACTTGTGATTGTGAAAGTGTAACATGTTCTCATTTGACACCTTCCCCCCATCACCTTGATTTTAGAGACTTTAGGAAAGTTATTAAAGATTTAAATATATTAACAACCCTGTCTGAGAACTTAGGCAAAGAAGGCCAGTCCTTTCAAAGTAATACACGACCAAAATACAACACTTACACAATCATCTTTAGAAAGAGTATAAATTCACTTTAAAAAAAAAAAATCTACTTCTATGATGTTGGAATTGAACTGGAGCTCATCTTGCATAATTTATCCTTTATAATTATAATTTTTGGTACAAAATTTGATATACACTTGGAATACTGCATTCAGTTTTGGTTACCACGATATTAAAAAAAAAAGATGTTGAGACCCTGGAAAAGAGTGCAGAGAAGAGCAACAAGAATGATTAGGGGATGAAGAGTAAAATATATGAAGAGGGGTTACCGGAATTGGGTAGGTCTAGTATAGAGAAAAGAAGGACTAGGGGTGACATGATAGCAGTGTTCCAATATTTGAGGGGCTTCCCCAAAGAAGAAGGGGTCAACCTATTTTCCAAAGCACCTGAAGGCAGGACAAGAAGCAACAGATGGAAACTAATCAAGGAAAGAAGCAATCTGGAACCAAGGAGAAATTTCCTGACAGTGAGAACAATTAATCAGTGGAACAACTTGCTTCCAGAAGTTGTGTGTGCTCCAACGTGGAAGTTTTTAAGAAGAGATTGGACAACCATTTGTCTGAAATGGTATAAGGTCTCCTGCTTGAGCAGGGGGCTGGACTAGAAGACCTCCAAGGTCCCTTCCAGCTGTATTACTCTGTTATTCTGTAATGTGTCATTTCGGGAGGCTTGTGTGCTTCACCATGCCCTTGTATAAGAGTGGTGCTTGCATGATAATTTTTTTTTCATGAATTAATCTTACCAACCCTGTAACCATATGTCAACACATACAGAACTCAACAAGCCAATTTGTTCTGCCAAACTGCCTCAATAAAAATAATGGTTTAAAAATAAACCCAAGCATTGACACTATTTGTAGGAAGCAGTATTCAGACGCTCACAAGCAAAAACCTAACACTAGATTAATCTTTTGTCAAGACAAGAGACGTGTAGAAATCTAATCTCCTGGCCACAAGAGCCTTCTAGCTAAAAAAATAAATAAATTTGAACCCTGTTTTTACTATAAACAGATCTTAGGTTTCAAGTATCATGAAAAATATTAAAACGTTTAAAAGGGGAGATAAAAACTAATACAAACTAATATAAGGAAAAGAAAGGAAAGGAAAAGGAACAAAAGAGAAAGCAAAAAATTTAAAGAACAATACGGTAGAAATCTAAAAAGTTAGAAAAATTAGCTTCTGATATTCTTCACAGCAATTATAAATACAATTATATTTAACCCCTCTCTCTAAAGTTACAACATAATATTCGTCCCCATGCTGGCTGGGGAATTCTGGGAGTTGAAGTCCACAAGTCTTAAGGTTGCCAAGGTTGGACACCCATGCTCTAAATAATTTGCCAGGTTTTATGACTATTGGGAGTCAACGCATCAATATAAATGGTCTGTTTTATCTAAATTCTACATTTTAAAAAATCCTCTGATCCTGTAGGGCTAGGATATAACTTATCATAATTTTAAGGTACCGTTAAGCCTCCATAGCTGAGGTGCCCTCCTGAGACAACTTCTCTTTCTCCCTCTTGCTAAAAAATCTTAAAACCTGGTTTGGATTGAACAGCGATTGAGTTTTTCAAGGTGTTGTTGTTAGCCTTGTTGTTGTTGTTTGCCTACCCCATTCACTGGCCTGAAATCAGCAAGGCCTCCCATGGCTGTTGCCATGGAAACCCTTGTTCATTCAACACCGGCCTATAACGAAGACAATGTGCTTTCCATTTAGATGAGTTTCAGAGCAAAACAGAAAGAAAGACTTTTTTTTAACTGTTCTGCTTTATGCAGACCAACATCATCAGATTTACATACTTATTTACTTACTTACTTACTTACTTACTTACTTACTTACTTACTTACTTACTTACTTACTTACTCATTCATTACCATCCCTTACTCCATGGTTTACGTGGGGCGACTGGTGAGACTATCACAGCAATTCTAATCAGTCGCAATTAAAATACAGGAATACAGAGTTGGAAGGGACCTTGGAGGTCTTCTAGTCCAGCCCCTTTCTCAAGCAGGAGACCCTATACTTGTGATGGCAAACCTATGGCACACGTGCCACAGGTGGCACGCGGAGCCATATCTGAGGGCACGCAAGGCGTTGTTCTATGTCAGCTCCAGCGCGCATGTGCGTGCTGGCCAGCTGATTTTCAGCCTTCCGGAGGGCAGGGAGGAGGCTGGGGGTGGAGGCCATTTTTGCTCTCCCCAGGCTTCAGGAAAGCCCCCAGAGCCTGTGGATGAAGAAAAATGGGCCCAACGGGCCTACCGGAAGTTTGGAAACAAACTTCCGGTAGAGCCGTTGGGCTGTTTTTCGCCCTCCAGAGGCTTCAGGAAAGCCTCCTGAAGCCTGGGGAGGGCAAAAAACGACCCAACGACTCTACTGGAAGTCTGGAGGCTTCAGTGACGCCTGTGCACATGTGTGTGGGGGGGCAGTGTGGGGGGGTTGTGCGTGCATGCGTGCAGGGGGCATTGCATTATGGGTGTGGGCACGCACGCGCGTGCGCCCTTTTGGCACCCGAGCTAAAAACGGTTCGCCATCACTGCCCTGTACCATTTCAGACAAATTGTTATCCAATCTCTTCTTAAAAGACTCCAGTGATGGAGCACATACAACTTCTGAAGGGAAGCCATTGCACTGATTAATTGTTCTCACTGTTAGGAAATTTCTCCTTAGTTCTGGGTTGCTTCTGTCCTTGATTAGTTTCCATCCATTGTTTCTTGTCTTGCTTTCTGGTGCTTTGGAGAATAAGTTGAACCCCTCTTCTTTGTGCGAGCCCTTCAAATACTGGAAGACTGCTATCATGTCACCTTATTTTCTCCAGACTGGCCATACCCAATTCCTGCAACTGTTCTTCATATGTTTTAGTCTCCAGGCCTTTGATCATCTTAGTTGCTCTTCTCTGCACTTTTTCCAAAGTCTTAACATATTTTTTTGTAATGTGGTGACCAAAACTGGATGCAGTATTCTTATATACACACATATACATATACACATACACATATATGTATACATATACATAAAGGGATATATACATATACATAAAATGGGACGCGGTGGCTCAGTGGCTAAGACGCTGAGCTTGTCGATCAGAAAGGTCGGCAGTTTGGTGGTTCGAATCCCTAGTGCCGCGTAACAGAGTGAGCTCCCGTTACTTGTCCCAGCTTCTGCCAACCTAGCAGTTCAAAAGCACGTAAAAAATGCAAGTAGAAAAATAGGGACCACTTTGGTGGGAAGGTAACAGCGCTCCGTGCGCCTTCGGCATTGAGTCATGCCGGTCACATGACCACGGAGACGTCTTCGGACAGCGCTGGCTCCTCGGCTTAGAAACGGAGATGAGCGCCGCCCCCTAGAGCCAGAAATGACTAGCACGCATGTGCGGGGGAACCTTTACCTTTATACATATACATACATATAATATATAGAAGGCGCAAGGTCTGTTCACCACCTTGAGTTATTTGTAAAAATAATAAAGATTTGGAAAATTAGGAAAATCAACAAACATGCAATTCATCTTAAGCATTTTTGAGTAAATTCGAGTAAAGTTTCTAAAGCACTCAGATGAACCAACTGAGAGATTTTGTCTCTTATACGGTGCAACGCTTTTCCAAAGATGGAAGCAGGCATCCTCATTGTGCAAAAACAGCTAATGGCTATTCTTATTGTTGTTGCTACTGCTTAGCATCTTTCGCCAGTTCTTAAGTAGGAATGGAAAACTTTTTTTTTAAAGAGATGTTTAAAATAGACTATGTAATTCCTTACTGATAAAATACATCCAGTAATTCGTACATTTTAAACCCCGATTAGCATACATTTGTCTTTGCAAGGGCTCAGTTCGGAACTGAACAAATTAGATCAGTGCTACTTTAGGAGAATGTCCTAAAAGGAGCACATTTCAAGAAACCTGATTCTATTCTTAGTTACCTAACTACAGGTGGTCCTGGCTGAAGGACCATTCAAAGTTATAAGAGACTTTAAAAAAAGTTATTTCTGACGGGTCCTCAAAGATATGACTACCACAACACTCCCCTCCAATAGTAACACAGCTGGATTTTGATTGCTTGGCAACTAGCTCACACTTACTTTATGACATTTAAAAATCTGACATGCACCTGCAATTGTAGTAAACTGTTTTAACAAGGTTACTCCTGAAATATTTTAACATTTTAATAAATTAGTAATTCAGAAGCTTGGTTGCTTAAACATCTACGTAACTTAACACGCTATTCTTTTAATAATCTACTCAGCATCTTATTAACCCAATCTTTTATTCATTTGGAAGTCCAGCAATTTTGAGATTTAAACCTATTAAATATTTCCTAGAATGTTTTCATTTGTACTGCATTCAACTTAACTCATTCTGTATAACTTGTTCAGAAGTAATCTTTTATTCCACCTTCTGAACTCTGTATTTTATATCATTAAACTGTGCATAATTTGGGGCAGTGGCCATATGAAAGATAAAGTTTGATTAATTCATTGCCCCTGGAAATGTTCTTCTCTCTCAGTCCAAGCATTGTTAAAAGCGCAGGAACCTGAAAAACGTCCATGCCTAAAATTATTCATGGCTTCACTTGTTTTCCCATTGAGTATTTAATACTAAAATGTGATCTTTCTTCCAAATAGCAGATATAAATATCTCTTGTTTTCCCATATCTGGTAATCAGTGTGACCTTAACAGCGCATTTAGCATATCATGTGGGTTTCAACAGATGGAGATATAGTGGTATGTGTGGTGCCTTAAATGATTCCCAGCCTTCAAACTAGGAGAAAAGAAGCAAACCGGTTATTTTAAAGACATAAACTGGCTCAAAGACAAATTCATAACAAATTAATCGCATTGATAAATGCTACATCTATAAACTAGAATCAGGGATCTCCAAGCTTGGCAACTTTAAGACTTGTGGACTTCAACTCCCAGAATTCCCCACCCATCTTCATATGTTTTAGCCTCCAGTTCAATACCACGAAAAAAGAAAAACAAGAAACAAAAGAAAAAAACCCAGCATGGTTGCGCAAAGAACTCTCAGACCATCTGAGAGGGGGGAAAAGGATAAGTACAAAAAATGGAAAGAGGGACACATAACTAAGGCAGAATACAGACAAATAGCCCGAACCTGCAAAGATGAAGTTAGGAAAGCTAAGGCTTTGAATGATGTAAGACATGCAACAAATGTCAAAAACAATTTAAAAAAAGTTTCTTTCAACACATAAAAAACAGGAAAAAAAAGTCAAAGAAACAATGGGAGAAGATGGCAAAGAATTCTGAACATGCCTGCATTATATTATACTAGTAGCTGGATACCCGTGCTTCTCTACGAAACTATGCGATCGGGCTTGATAAATTGACAGTTAAAGCTTGAAAATTAATGAGTAGTTACGATGGGGCTTGATACATTGACACTTAAAGCTTGAAAATTTATGTAGAATGTGTAACTCCTTAGCATCAGAGCGTGTTAATATAAGGCAACTGGCAGTTGGAACAGAGTTCTTTTCAGGTGGGGAGGGGGAGTAGAATGTCTAAACTCCCAACCTGTAGGCCGGATGAGTCACGCGCTGGCCACGCCCATGCCCGGTTTACCGAAGATGGGGAGGGGGAGTAGAACGTCTAACTTCTTAGCATGTTAATTAATATAATACTGCATAAGAAATACTAATGATGTGATGATCATTTCGCAAAATCCTTTCTTAGCGAGCACCTAGAAGCCAAGAGGAACATACGTGCCAGGTTTCAAGTTTGTAGGCTTTACAGTTCTGGAGATTTCATGATGAGTGAATGGTATTTGGCTTTTATATACATATAGATTCTAATATAAACTAATCCAGGAGAGAAGCAACCTGGAATTAAGAAGAAACTTCCTAACAGTGAGGACAATTAACCAGTGGAACAGCTTGCCACCAGAAGTTGTGGTTGCTCCATCACTGGAGGTTTTTAAGAAAAGACTGGACAGTCACTTGTCTGAAATGGTATATAGAGTCTCCTGCTCAAGCAGGGGGTTGGACTAGAAGACCTCCAAGGTCCCTTCCAGCTCTATTCTGATTGACTGATTGATATTGACTCCCAGTCCATATGTTTGCAGATTCATGGCCGAGGCCCCATGTTTTAGTATATAAATCTCATTCTCCGATATTTTATGTAGATTTTAAAAAGGTAAACCTAACTCTTAAAAATATATATAAAAAAATACTGACAGGTTCATCAGAAAAAAACCAACACCTTCATTATGTGCCATAATCTAACATTTCCTGAAGCAGAACAACCGTATATTTGAGCAGAATTTCCAGCACTACTTAGGTTTAATTGAAAATTGTATCACCACTAAACACTAAGCTGCTTTAAGTCCCCAATGTGAATACTAGAGCATGACATTGGCTTGTTTTGCTCCATGTGTGCAATTGTGAGAGTGAAGTGTTCTGAGCAAACAGTATTATATAGTGTGCCTGTTGTATTGCAAGCAGTGGGGGTAGTTTAAATTTTATGTCACAACACCCTAACGACTTTATTGTTTCAACTTCCATTCTGATTTCAATTGCTTTTATTGTTTAAACACCTATATTATCCGAGAGCTGCACATGAATGGTTACTGGATAATTTACTTACATTACAGAAGACTAATTTAATGAAAGGGTAGATATTTCTCTAACTGCTCTACCAATTCAGCCTCCCGGTGTAGCCTAGAATTTATTGCTAAGTGCTTGCTAAGATATAAACAGCCTATCAAGTCATATTAGCTCATGGTCTACTGCAGAGTGTCCAAGGTATACAAAATAAATGTCAAAAATAAAACCGTAAGATTAAAAAGAAAATCCCAAAAGGTCTACAACCCTATCAATGGTCATGAAAAAATTTTTTTAACTGTTTTATAATCAAACAATAAGATGTCCCAATGGAAGAAATGGCTAGTCTTAAGAAAAGAAGGACTAGGGGTGACATGATAGCAGTCTTCCAATATTCGAGGGGCTGCCACAAAGAGGAGGGGGTCAGCTTATTTTCCAAAGCACCAGAAGGCAAGACAAGGAACAATGGATGGAAACTCATCAAGGAGAGAAGCAACCTGGAACTGAGGAGAAACTTCCTAACAGAGAGAGCAATTAACCAGTGGAACAGCTTGCCTTCAGAAGTTGTGGGTGCTCCATCACTGGAGGTTTTGAAGACGAGACTGGACTAACACTTGTCTGGAATGGTATAGGGTCTCCTGCTTGAGCTGGGGGCTGGACTAGAAGACCTCCAAGGTCCCTTCCAGCTCTATTATTCTGTTCCTTTTAGAGGAAGAATTCCCTCCATCCTCAACCACACCAGCGGTGGGTTGCTCCCGGTTCGGCCCGGTTCTTAGAACCGGTAGCACCGGAGGCAGGAGGCTCCGCCCACCTGCCCGGGACGCTTCTGCACGTGCGTGCGTGAACCGGTAGTAACGGGTTTTAGAATCCACTACTGAACCACACCCTTCATCCATCCTGTTGGCCAGGCTTTCTTTGTTTGTTTTGAATGGGTTTGCCACTCTCCTAGAAGATTACAAGACCCATGTTCAGATGCAATCTGAATGACACTTGATCAGGAGGGAGATCTCACATTCCAACATTTTCCTACCTGTGAAGTGTGAAAGGAGAAGATCTCAGGTATCTCCCCGCAGTCCCATAATCCCACCCTACCACATGTCAAAGAGAGCAATTTCTAGTTGTTTTCAGAGATTATGATGGGTGGGGAAACAGCCACCATTAAAATTTGTCCATCATTAAGGCTCTAAAGAGGGCATGGATTGTCTGTCTCATTATTGCTATCGGGACAGTACAAATTAGATCTGTTTCGCTAGAGGAATGAACATTAATTCAGCCATCTAGCTGTGCCCTTAGCTTTTGGATGAGATGATTTTGAGTCCCTTCCTCCATGCCCTAAAAGGCTCTGTAGAAGCTACAACTAATTTAAAAAATAACCTTCTAAGTTGCTGTCAGGACCATTATTGAAAAACTGCATCTTTCTGGTTTTCAGAGACCTTTGTTGGCTGCCAGTACTATTCCAGTCTTACTTCAAAATGTTTGTGATTACACAATACTTGAGCAGGGGGTTGGAACAGAAGACCTCCAAGGTCCTTTCCAACTCTATTCTATTCTGCATTCTATTCTAAACTTCAAAGTTGTTGGACAGAGACATGTTTGTATGAAAACTGGGCTCTGGTTGTCTCCACAAGTTTCTTTCTCTTCATTTCTAGACTGAACATTGATGAATTTTTGCTGGGCTTGCTCATGATCAACCTAGATGCTACTACCTGCTGTGATATCCTCCAGATCATACTGGACTACAATCAACTGGAGTTAATTGTACTGGAGGCTAAAACATATAAAGAATGGTTGCTGGAATTGGGTATGTCTATCTTAATGAAAAGAAGGACTAGGTGACATGATAGCAGTGTTCCAATATCTAAGACGTTGCCACAAAGAAGAGGGAGTCAAGCTATTCTCCAAGGCACCTGAAGGCAGGAGAAGAAGCAATGGATGAAAACTAATCAAGGAGAGAAGCAGGGGTGAAATCCAGCAGGTTCTGACAGGTTCTGGAGAACTGGTAGCGGAAATTTTGAGTAGTTCGGAGAACTGGCAAATACCACCTCTGGCTGGCCCCAGAGTGGGGTGGGAATGGAAATTTTGCAATATCCTTACCCAGGAGTGGGGAAGGAATGGGGATTTTGCAGTATCCTTCCCCTGGAGTGGGGTGGGAATGGAGATTTTGCAGTATCCTTCCCCTGCCATGCCCACCAAGCCACGCCCACCAAGCCACACCACGCCCACCAAGCCACACCCACAGAAGCGGTAGTAAAAAAAATTGGATTTCACCACTGGAGAGAAGCAATCGTCCCTGGAGGCTTTCAAGCAGAGACCGGACTGCCATCTGTCAGAAATGGTGTAGGATCTCCCGCTTGGGTAGGGGTTTGGACTAGAAGACCTCCAAAGTCCCTTCCAACTCTGTATTCTATTCTATTCTATTCTATTCTATTCTATTCTATTCTATTCTATTCTATTCTATTCTATTCTATTCTATTCTATTCTATTCTATTCTATTCTATTCTATTCTATTCTATTCTTCTGTTCTGTTCTGTTCTGTTCTATTCGAATTACAAATGTAACTGCAGGAGACACTAAAATATTCATGATGGAGGTTTGTTTGGGATCTTCTATAACATTGTCTCTTCTTCTAAATCTCCCTGATTTCATAAACTTCCTCTCCTGCGGAGCATTCTTTTTAAATGTATTAGATTTATTCAGGTTATGCTTTCTATCCTCTGTATGTAAATGAAGTCAATAATAGTCTTCTGGACACTGCTCATCTCCCATTTGGGAGATGGTCAATCTTTCTGGGTTACTAGCTGGATGACTCTGCTGTCCTGGAAGTATATTATAGAGCCGAGGTGGCGCAGTGGTTAGAGTGCAGTACTGCAGGCTACTTCTGCTGACTGCTGGCTGCCTGCAATTTGGCAGTTCAAAGCTCACCAGGCTCAAAGTTGACTCAGTCTTCCTTAATTCTCCAGCCAGCATAGCTGGCTGGAGAATTCTGGGAGTTGAAGTCCACAAGTCTTAAGGTTGCCAAGTTTGAGGACCCCTGCAATACAGCAAGACTTTTCAATTATTAAAGTATTGGAATAGAAAGGTACCTATATGAATTTTGCCTCTATTTTAGAAAACGAGTCTTCATATAAACATCATAATTCCAGTAAAAGTGAAGAAAACTTAAAGGCTGGGGGAAAAACCAGGAGCCATGTTACTAGCACGTTTTCTGGAACTGCATGAAACTGGCAAATTACTTATTGTGATTAGTTGATTGACAAGAGCTATACAATGACAGACCATAATCCAAATAAAAAAGACAGACACTGTAAATTGCTTTATACAAGAGTTAGCTATAAAATAACGATTGTGATTAGAGATAGAAGTTCATATTGCTCAAACCTAACACTAGAAGGCAAACTTTATCCAGAATACTTCAAAGAGAAGACTACACATTTTGTAATACCATTACATCGGGGAATGCAAAGGCATTGTGCAACTGAATCAGCTCAGGTGGAAAACAGCTGATTGGTGCCAAACAAACCCTTTCAAAATTGACAAGGTCTGAATTTTTGCACATCCCAACAGCTTTATAAAAGAAAGAAGCAAGGATTTATACCGTTTCCAAAATACCGATTAAAGATTGCAATCTAAAAAACAATAGTAGTAAAAATCTGGGCATAACTTGGCCACTTTTTTCATTGAGGGTCTGTCACAGAGAGGAGGGGGACAACCTGTTTTCCAAAGTTCCTGAAGACCAGACAAGGAATAATGGATGTAAACTGATCAAGGAGAGATTCAACCTAGAAATAAGGAGAAATTTTCTGACAGTGAGAACAATCAACTAATGGAACAGCTTGCCTTCAGAAGTTGTGGGAACTTCATCACTGGAAGCTTTCAAGAAGAGACTGGACTGCCATCTGTCAGAAATGGTGTATGCAAGGTCTCCTGCTAGGGCGGGGGGGGGGGTGGACTAGATGACCTCCAAGGTCCCTTCCAACTCTGTTAATCTGTTAATCTAAACNAAATCTCACCGGCTCAAGGTTGACTCAGCCTTCCATCCTTCTGAGGTGGGAAATCTTTTCTCCCATATGGTTGGGGGCAATATGCTGACTCTGTGATCCGCTTAGAGAGGGCTGTAAAGCACTGTAAAGCGGTATATAAGTCTAAGTGCTATTGCTAAGTGCTATATTATAAAGGTTTCAGTAATCCTGCTGTCCTTCTCAAACTTGTAAGATGTAAAACTGAATAAGATGAGTTGGCTCAAAACTTCACAAGGTGAAAATTATGGACTTAGTTTGGCCTGAGAGGTCTACTGTTGGCTGTGGCAGCCTAAGGACACCATCTTCTTCTCAACACAACCACAGTCCCCAAAACTTTATATGGCTACTGCCACAACTCTTTTGATTGAATGTTCAACAGCCAGAGAGCTAGTATCAACAGGAGCCAATACAGCAGAGGTCTTCAAACTTGGCAACCTTAAGACTTGTGGGCTTCAACTCCCAGAATTCTCCAGCCAGCATAGCTGGCTGGAGAATTCTGGGAGTTGAAGTCCACAAGTCTTAAGGTTGCCAAGTTTGAGGACCCCTGCAATACAGCAAGACTTTTCAATTATTAAAGTATTGGAATAGAAAGGTACCTATATGAATTTTGCCTCTATTTTAGAAAACGAGTCTTCATATAAACATCATAATTCCAGTAAAAGTGAAGAAAACTTAAAGGCTGGGGGAAAAACCAGGAGCCATGTTACTAGCACGTTTTCTGGAACTGCATGAAACTGGCAAATTACTTATTGTGATTAGTTGATTGACAAGAGCTATACAATGACAGACCATAATCCAAATAAAAAAGACAGACACTGTAAATTGCTTTATACAAGAGTTAGCTATAAAATAACGATTGTGATTAGAGATAGAAGTTCATATTGCTCAAACCTAACACTAGAAGGCAAACTTTATCCAGAATACTTCAAAGAGAAGACTACACATTTTGTAATACCATTACATCGGGGAATGCAAAGGCATTGTGCAACTGAATCAGCTCAGGTGGAAAACAGCTGATTGGTGCCAAACAAACCCTTTCAAAATTGACAAGGTCTGAATTTTTGCACATCCCAACAGCTTTATAAAAGAAAGAAGCAAGGATTTATACCGTTTCCAAAATACCGATTAAAGATTGCAATCTAAAAAACAATAGTAGTAAAAATCTGGGCATAACTTGGCCACTTTTTTCATTGAGGGTCTGTCACAGAGAGGAGGGGGTCAACCTATTTTCCAAAGCACCCGAAGGCCAGTCAAGAAATAATGGATGGAAACTGATCAAGGAGAGAAGTAACCTAGAAATAAGGAGGAATTTTCTGACAATGAGAACAATCAACCCATGGAACGGAAGTTGCCTTCAGAAGTTGTGGGTGCTCCATCACTGGAGGCTTTCAAGAAGAGACAATGGTACAAGGTCTCCTGCTTGAGGAGAGGGTTGGACTAGATGACCTTCAAAGTCCCTTCCAACTCTGTTAGTCTGTTAAACTGTTCCTAATTGTTCTTCCCTTGTTTTCTTTACACAAAGACCTATTGCTCAGTTCTTTAATTATGGTTTTATTTGTAAGCTACTTGGATTATACTCACACAGAGAGATAAAACACACAGCATACAAGCAATAAAAACTCTTAAGTTCTTTCATTCATATTCATGACCGCCGTACCAAGTTAAAAAAAAAATTGTGTATAGGCACAAACCCACGCACAAGGATTGGGAGGTTGCAAAGGTGGCCTGAACACATCACAAGAAATTTGTTCCTGTATTATTCCATCCAATTAAATAGAACCCTTGAGCATTTAGATCTCTAAAGTCTCCTCCACTTATTCGCCTCTCCGCATTCAAGAGTTCGGAAATAGTTTTGCATCTGGCAATGCGCAACATCCAGTTTAGCTATCCTGGCTTATAGCTGTTAGACCAGGGGTGTCAAACTCAAGGCCCGGGGGCTGGATCTGGCCTGCGGGGTGCTTAGATCTGGCCCGCAGGGCTGCCCTGGAAACAGTGAAGGACCGGCCCGCAGTGCCTCTGCCAGAGAAAACGGAGCTCGGGAGGGCTGCATGCAGCTCAGTTTTCACTGGCAGAGGGTTGCAGGAGGCCATCACAGCCGAAAACGGAGCGCAGGAGCCCGTTTTCACTGGCAGAGCACTCGGGCCGCCACAGGTGCCTCCGACATGACTGACGTCGAACTGGCCATGCCCCCCCTGCCCCCACCCAAGGTGAAACACAATCCTGATGCGGCCCTCAATGAAATCGAGTTTGACACCCCTGTGTTAGACAGTCTTGTCCTCCCTTTATGGATAAAAAGATAAGATTGCATCCTGCTTCCAATGTCTCCAGAAGTTATTGTTCTCAATTTAACTGCAGACAGCTAGTCCTCGACTTACAACAGTTCCTTTAGTGATGGTTCACAACATCGGTTTCATCGCCACTTACAACATCGCTGAAAAAAGCGACTTATGACCGTTTTTCACACGTACGACCATTGCAGCATCCCCCATGTTCATGGGATCAAAATTCGGACGCTCGGCAACTGGTTTATATTTATGACGGTCGCAGTGGGTTCTGGGGTCACGTGATCCCATTTTGTGACCTTCTGACAAGCAAAGTCAATGAGGAAGCTGGATTCACTTAACAACCATGTCACTAACTTAATGATTGCAGTGCTTCACTTAACAACCGTGGCAAGAAAGGTTGTAAAATGGGACAAAACTCGCTTAACACGTCTCACTTAGCAACAGAAGTGTTGGCTTCCATTGTGGTCATAAGTCGTGGACTACCTGCTTTCTGTGTTCATGCAAATAAATATATCAAGAATTTTTTAATTTTTTTTTTAAAAAATAAAGATTTAATTCCATCCTAAACCTTAAGGAAGAATAACATATACCCTTCCTCTCTTCAAACGAAGCACATATGTTTATCCCTTGTGTGTTATGCATGTAAATACCTTTGACTTACCATCAGATTCTCCTGCGGATAGGAACCATAATGAAGTTTGTGTGATCTGTACAAAAAATGACTTATTTTTTCCCCCTCTGGTATCAAGAGATTTTTTTTTGAAATACTTTTGATCTTCAATCCTTCAGAAGCCCCTTTTTCTGTGTGGTAGTAAAAAAAGGGATGCAACAAGAATTGGATTAATCATTATTCTATACGTCCCTCAGGCAAAGGATGACTAGTATAATTCTAATATAATTATTTGCGGAAGCTTCCAGACAATATCAGGATTTTAGATGTTCCAAGAGTGAGGGCTTGTTTAAAATTCCAGAAAGTGCAGCACCATCTTGGTTCCTTCAAGCAACCAACAGGAACATGGGGTAGAAAAAAACCCACCCCTTAAAAATTGTCCAAAATGAGAAGAAAAACTATCATTTTCACAATAGATAGATAGATAGATAGATAGATAGATAGATAGATAGATAGATAGATAGATAGATAGATAGATAGATAGATAGATAGATAGATAGATAGATATAGATAGATAGATGATGGCTGGCTGGCTGGATAGGGATAGATAGATAGATAGATAGATAGATAGATAGATAGATAGATAGATGATAGATAGATAGATAGATAGATAGATAGATAGATAGATAGATAGATAGATAGATAGATAGATAGATAGATAGATAGATATAGATAGATAGATGATGGCTGGCTGGCTGGATAGGGATAGGATAGGATAGATAGATAGATAGATAGATAGATAGATAGATAGATAGATAGATAGATAGATAGATAGATGATGGCTGG
>QLTV01014916.1:8366939-8382673 GCA_003457575.1 Thermophis baileyi
AAGGGAGATGGAATGGAGGGAGGAAGGAAGGCAGTGAGATGGAAGGGAGGCAAGGAGGGAGGGAGGAAGGCAGTGAGATCGAAGTGAGGGAGGGAGGGAGGGAGGGAGGGAGGGAGGGAAGGAAGGAAGGAAGGAAGGAAGGAAGGAAGGAAGGAAGGAAGGAAGGAAGGAAGGAAGGAAGGAAGGAAGGAAGGAAGGAAGGAAGGAGAGGAAGGCATCTATTTCCTTAAAGCCTTGCTGAAATGTCTTGTGGATTTTCCGAACATCCTCCACTCTTAACGTTGCTATCATTTCAGAGATGTTACCTTAACTAACCACCTTATTCCTTTCGCCTTCCTCCTAGCCAATATGCTGCTGCTGCTGCAGCATGCTAAGCATTGGAGTTAATCCACGCTGGGCGACCAAGACCCAATTACAGTGAGCGCAGTCTTTCTCCTTTGCGGAGTAGAAGGGTGCTCCTACCTAGTAAATTAAGTCATATATTTGTCCCTTACCGCAGAGAAGGTCAGGATTCATTTCTTAGCCCACAAACTGCTAACATTCACTTATAATGCAGAGGGTCTCCCTTCCTCGCAGGAGTTAGCAAACTCAATATCTGATCTGTTCCCTTAGCCTTCAGTTAACCTTGTAACAATGCCAGTGACCTGAAAGCCGTCTCGCTCGCTATTCATTGATTTAGTAGAAGTCAGGGTTTTTTGTGGGTGTTTTTTTTTTTTGCTCCAGAATGCATTATCGGCTCAGCATTTTTAAAAGGTCTGTATAAAATGAAACGGATAAAAATCAGCTCCTAAGAGGTGGCAGAGGAAAGAAAGCAGAGCATTCTATTCTCTCGGAGGCTATGAACTGACATTAAATCAAAGTGGAGTTTATGCTACTGCAAGAGGGAGAGGCAGAGTGCCTACTACGTACAATAACTATGCAATATGCGATGCAGCCATACAGACAAGGTACTTATAACTCTCACAGCCTCGTCATTTAAGAAATAGACAGGAAGTTGCCTTCTGCAGGTTGTCCTCGAATTAACGACTGTTAATGCACCCTGCCCACCATGGGTGTAAGTCACCATGGTTGTAAAATGGGTTAACAGATATTAACAGAGTTGGAAGGGACCTTGTAGGTCATCTAGTCCAACCCCCACCCAAGCAGGGTTGGTCACGTGATGGACCTGATTTTATGACCCTTTTTTGTGGCAGTTGCTGTTGTGGCCTGCCAGTGGCCAGCGGAGCTGGTGGCAGACTCGGACAGTGAGGAGGTTGGGGAGGAACATGGGCCAATCCTGGAGTCTGGGGAAGGCTCTGATGAGTGCTCTGCGTCGGAGGCAGAGACGAGGCCAGGGCCTTCCGACAGTTATCAGCTACCTTCGGAGTCAGAGATAAGTGGGGCTGAAGAACAGCTGGAGCCTGTTCCCGATGTGTGCATGCGCAGAGCTATCAGGAGAAGGGAACAATTAAGGAACAGAGGTTGACTCGGGAGTAAAAGCACAAGGGGATGCTGAATGGCCCCTCCCTTAGGAAATAAATAGGAGCAAAAGGGGAGTGGTGTTTGCAGGAGACAATTAGTTCATTTATTAGTGTGAAGATTTGCTTATCTCACGGAGTGGTGTTTGCAGGAGACCATTATTGTGAAGATTTGCTTATCTGAGAGACTCCTTGCCAAGTATTTCCTTGTACAGTGTTGCATCAAGAAGCTATCGGCCTGGCAACTATCCAAGGACTGATAAGGTCTGAGGCTGCAATTCACCCTTGAAAGACTGTTTGCCGGGATTTTGCTGGATGTGAATGCTAGGAATTCACATTAGCCAAATAAAAAGGGGGTTTTTTCGGGACAAGGAGTCTGTTTCATGATTTGGTGAAACCTAGGTCAGAACAGTTGCTAAGACCCCTGACTGAGGTCTGGCTCCTTGTATCCTTGGAGAGGAAAAAGACAGCTGGTGCCTGGATACATGAGGTGCTGTTGTGCTCTCTCTCTCACAGCAAGGGAAGTGAAGGCACAAATAGAACACAACTACAGTTGCTTCCTATATTGACAATTGCAAGCAAGAAGAATGTTCTTAGAAGGCGATTTGCTGTGGCGGAGAACGGTGAACGAAGACACATCTTGGCTGCAAGAACAACAAAGGGGAAAAAAATGGCAGACATGTCACTTTGGCCCTTTTCAATAATGTTGACTTCTCTTGCTGAAATCCTTGCCTATTCAGGCAATCCTCGGTTTACAATCATTTGTTCAAAATTACAATCACGCTGAAAAAAGTAACTGATGACCGTGTTTCACACTTAACGACCGTTGCAGCGTCCCCCCCCAGTCACGTGATCAAAATTTAGGTGCTTGGCAACTGGCAGGTCATTATGACAGTTGCAGTGACCCGGGTTCATGTGATCCCCTTTTGCGACCGTCTGACACGCAAAGTTCATGGGATTTAGCCAGCCAGCTGTGTCGCCAACTTCACAGCTGCAGCGGTCCACTTAACCACCGTGGCAAGAGAGAGTTCGTAAGATGGGGAGAAACTCACTTAACAAATGTCTCACTTAGCAACAGAAATATTTGGCTCAATTGTGGTCATAAGTCAAACTCTACCTGTAGTCTATGGCAGCGACTCCCAACCTTTGGGGCGCCAGGGACCGGTTCTGTGGAGAGAGGTTTTTCCACAGACCGGAGGAGGCATGGTTTCGCGTGCTGCCTGCATTCCGTGGATGGGGCATCATCTGTGTGCATGGCCTGGTTTCTGGCATGCTGCGGCCCAGTGCTGGTCTATGGCCTGGGGGTTGGTAAGCCCTGGTCTATAGAATGACGCTGGGTACAATCGACGCAGGTGTGTTGTTCATTCGGTGATACTAGAGTTTTGGATTTGTGCCCGTGGTGCGTTTTCTCAGGTAGAATTTTTACTAGTTTTGAGGCATCACTTGAATATGAGCCAGCCGTGTGCAGCAGCAGCAGCCAAAAAAGCTAATACAATCCTGGGTTATATAAACAGAGGCATAGAATCAAGATCACGTGAAGTATTAGTACCACTTTATAAAACTCTAGTACGACCAAACCAGGAATACTGCAACCAATTTTGGTCACCACACTACAAAAAAGAGGTTGAGACTTTGGAAAAAGTGCAAAGAAGAGCAACAAAGATGACTAAAGGCTTGGAGACTAAAACATATTGAAGAACGGTTGCAGGATTTGAGTTTGGCTAGTCTAGAGAAAAGAAGGACCAGGGGGGACATGACAGCAGTGTTTCAATATTTGAGGGGCTGCCAGAAAGAAGAGGGGATCAACCTATTCTCCAAAGCACCAGAGGGCAGGACAAGAAACAATGGATGGAAACTAATCAAAGAGAGAAGCAACCTGGAATTAAGGAGAAACTTCCTAACAGTGAGGACAGTTAACGAGTGGAACGTCTTGCCTTCAGAAATCATGGGCGCTCCATCACTGGAGGTCTTTAAGAAGAGTCTAGATCTAGACAGTCACTTATCTGAAATAGTATATTTTATCCTGTTTGAGCAGGGGGCTGGACTAGAAGACCTCCAAGGTCCCTTCCAGCTCATTCTATTCTAAAGTAAAGTCTTAATTCTGCCCAGCTCCGAAAACCATCTCTCGTTCCCTCTTTTTCTGCCTTGTTTTGTTTACCACTGGAAATTGCCACCCACCCATTTCCCCATATAAGCACAGTAGGTGGTATTTAGCAACACAGACATCAAGCAATTGCTTTTCCTATCCTCAGCTGGAGCCTGGATTCCTTTGGCATTTGCAGGCTCTTCGGGAGAATCTCCTTCCCCCAACTTGACTGTGACAAGGCCAGTTAAAAACTCCCCACTTGTTTGCTTTGGCGAGGGGTGCTGGGTAGAGGTGGTATTCACTTACTTTTCCTACCGGTTCGCAAATGTGAGCGTGTGCGGTCGCACGCTCGCTTCGGTCGTGTGCACGCCTTCCGCGCACGCACGCGGCCTTCCACGCATGCACTTTGCTCGCACGCATGCGTGCGGCTTCAAAACATGCCTAAATAGGACGGCATATTGCTGGGGCGGGTGGGCCGGTGGGCAGGCGGGCCTACCCGCAGGTCGCTACTACCGGTTCGCCCAAACTGGTCCGAACCGGCTGAATACCACCTCTGGTGCTGGGGCTGGCAATCCCAGAAAATCACCCATTTTAAAAAAAAATCAGGCCTCCTGTTTAGTTTTGCAATAGTGGCGGACATCTATAGCTTGAGTGTAGGGTGAGGGTTCACTCTCCGAGCTTGTGGGTTGGTTTCTGAACGTTTCACTACCAGGCTAGATAACATCTTCAGCGGAGTTTAGGGGATGTCAGTGTTGGTGTTCTTCTGCTTATAAGGGCTTCAGGTGTGGGTGTGTCAAGTGATGGGTCAGGTCTGGGTCATCAGTGGGAGTCTTGTGATAAGGAGATTACATCAGGTGAGGGTCATTGGGAGGTGAAGTGCTGGTTGGGGTGTCTTGTGTGGGTTGGTTGAGGGTCGGTGCCATCTCTGGTTGGCTGCGGGGTTGATTTGGATTCTGGGGGGCTCGTAGGCCGGTTGTAGGTCAGTGTGTCTGTTGATGGAATGGCTTGTGGGGTGCCAGGCTTCGATGAACTCACGAGCATGGCGGGGGCATGGGGGGAGGTGTAGCGTGGCCGATGATTTTGTGTTGCTCCAATCGAACCGGTGCTGTTTGGTGTTGGTGTGGGTGGAGATGAAGGATTTGGGATTGTGGTGTTTGACTGCCAGCCAGTATTTGTGGATCCTGGTTTTTAATTGACGTGATGTATGTCCCGTGTAGAATTGGTTGCAATGGTTACAGTTAAAAGTATTTGTTGTAGATTCCATTTCTGGATCCCAGAATTGCAGGCAACGGAATCACAAAGCCCTTTTATGCAGAGGTGAGCTTCTTCTGTGCGAGCACATTCAGATGTTTGATAAATCTTTGGTTCCATTTAGAGATCAATTTATACATCCCAGTAAAGGAGCTCTAAGGTATGCAGTATATAGGTTTAGTCCCGGAACAAAATAAATGCTTAAATTCATGACGATACCCTGTCATCCCCTCATGTGTAAAAGCTGCAACTTTCCAAACAGTTTCAACAACAATTTGTCGAAGACTCTCTACCATTGGACTGTACTTTTTAAATGAATACAGGTAGACCTCAACTTAATGGCAAGAGTTGAGCCCCAATTTCTGTTGCTAACTGAGACATTTGTTAAGTGACTTTTGTGAGTTTTGACGAACTTTCTTGCCACAGTTGTTCAGTAGATCCCTGCAATTTGCTAAGTTAGGAACACGGTCGTTAAGTGAATCTGGCTTCCCCATTGACTTTATCAGAAGGTCACAAAAGGAGATCACATGACCGCCAGGACATTGCAACCGTCCTAAGTGCATGTCAGTTGCCAAGCATCTGAATTTTGATCACATGACCAATGAAGATGCTGCAACAGTCGTGAGGGTGAAAAAACGGTCATCAGTCACTTTTTTTCAGTGTCGTCGTAACTTCAAAGGGTCACTAAATGAACTGTTGTATTAAGTCGAGGACTATCTGTATGTAAAGAATTCTGTCTCTTTTGTTCAAGGATGGAGTGACACTCCAGCAGAGTCAAGTTAGGCATTTTATGAATTTTTTTGACACGCCGAGTCCCAAAAGTTCGCCCTCCCTGGGTTCAGGTGCTTCTATCAATGACCCCAAAAGACAATCAGAAGACCAAACCAAACACCTTCCCCTCCTGATGGAATTCGTTATCCTTCCTACTCCTAAAAAGATTCACCTTTGAGGCTTCTCTTGTTTTGGAGCCATCTTTTGCTTTTCAGCCAAAAGAGAATTAGGAATAATTAACCGAGCAAATGTTTATCAACGGAGAGGATGATTCTGTTGGCAAACCAAGCGGACGCTCAAAATAGCTTTAGCCACGATGGACACGGAGGCTGGACGATGGGAAGAGAACCCTTCAGCATGATAAAAGATTTTCCTCTGGCTCTTCCTGGGCTTGCATTTATCATTTATAAAGAGGTGACGTGATCTACGCTGACAAGCTTTGCATGTTTATAAATGTATTTTTGTTCATTCGGGCGCTGCATTTTGTTTTTGTTTTTTATTCTGAGACACCCGCCTTTTAGAAAGAGTATTTTTTTCCCTCTCTCCTGGAAATATGTTTCATTTTCTTTTACAAAGGCTATTCATCAAATGCGTTATCGCAATTGCAAGTGGGATCCAGATTTCCTTTCTCTCTAGGGCTGTGTTTCCTAACAGAGGGCATAACCCTCTCCAAAGCCAGAAAGGGAAAAATGCAGTTTCCCCACCACCACCACCACTGCATTCTGTCTCAGGCTGGAAATGGATGGACAGAGAAGGATCCAAATAGGTTTTTAATTTTTGTACTCCACACAGAGTTACTGCTGTGAGATGGGTGGCGGTATAAGATATGCAAATACCGTTTCCCCAAAAATAAGATTCAACCGGAGAATAAGCCCTAGCATGATTTTTCAGGATGCTTGTAATATAAGCCCTACCCCAAAAATAAGCCCCAGTTAAGATTGGCAGCCAGGCGGACGCAATTAGTATCGTATTTCCCCAAAAATAAGACCTAACCAGAAAATAAGCCCTTAGGCATCTTTTGGGGCAAAAATTAATAAGACCTGGTCTTATTTTCAGGGAAACATGGTAAACAGTCTGGCAATTTGAAAGCTTTGCATCAAAGCTTGCATGGAGTACCAAGAAGAATTATCTCAGACAGAGGGATCCAGTTCACGGCACTAAGTTCTGGAAGGAGTTCCTACAGTCCATTGGGTCTTCCCAGGGCCTTAGCTCGGCCTTTCATCCGAGCACCAATGGGGGGGTAGAGAGACTGAATGCCATGGTAGAGCAGTACCTGAGGTGCTACGCGAACTATCAGCAGTCCAATTGGGCGGACCTCCTGTCTTTCGCTGAGGTCGCGTACAATAATGCTGTTCACAGTAGTACGGGACTAACCCGTGCTTTAACCAGTACACCAAATGTGCTACGGGACTAACCCGTCCTTCACACAGGACTTCACACAGTCCTCAACATACAACCATTCATTTAGTGACCACTGGAAGTTACAGCGGCACTGAAAAATGTGACTTATGACCGTTTTTCACAGCTACGACCTTTATAGCATCCCCACGATCACGTGATCAAAATTCAGATGCTTGGCAACGGATTCATACTTATGACCGTTGCAGTGTCCTATGGGTCATGTAATCCTCTTTTTGTGACCTTCTGATAAGCCAAGTCAAGGGGGAAGCCAGTTTCACTCAACAACTGAGTTAATAACTTATCAGCTGCAGCGGCTCACTTAATAACTGTGACAGAAAGGTCGTAAAATGGGGCAAAACTCACTTAACAAATGTCTCACTTAACAACAGAAATTTTGGGCTCAGTTGTGGACGTAGGTCGAGGACAACCTGTAAAAGAGAAATGGTTTGGCTTCAGGCAGCCAGGAAGAAGAGTGGAACAAGTGTTCCTAACAATAGGGGGGAAACAAGTTCCGAGTTTCAAAAGCAGCATAAAAGAAAATCCGAGCTTCTCTGCAGTTGCAAATCTAGATCTGCTAAGCTAAACATAGCGGTTAAGCCACCAGGCCACAAACCAGGAGACAGTGAGTTCGAGTCCCACCTTAGGCACAAAGCCAACTGTGTCACCTTGGGCCAGTCACTCTCTCTCTCAGCCCTAGGAAGCAGGCAATGGCAACCCACTTCCGAAATCTTGTCAAGTAAACTGCAGGGACTTGAGCAGGTGGTTGCCAGGTGTCAGAAAAACCTGACTCAAAGGCATCAAATGTGCTCATAGCTTCACACGTGTGAGCTTCAGGCTTATGTATCAGTAGTGGGTTCTAAATCCCGTCGTCATTCTCTCTCAGCCCTAGAAAGGAGACAGTGGCAAACCACTTCTGAAAATCCTTGCTAAGAAAACTGCAGATAATTGTCCAAGCAGTTCTCCAGGAATCAATACTGACCGGAAGTTGTGGGTTGGTTTTTTTTTTTTGAAATGCCAAATATAAACTGGCTCAGTTGTCAAACATTGCTTGCTTGCAAATGATTGCAGAGATCTAGCAATACCTTGGAACTGGTACAGAGTTCTCTGGTAGGGTGGTTTTGGCATATGCCTGCTGAGAAATGAATGTCTACAAATAAAAAGAGATTTTTTGTAGCTCAGGGTTGAAATGAGGGGTCCTTGGCATTCTCTGAACTTGGTTGTTTTCTTGCAGATGTTTCATTATCCAAACTGGATAACATCATTATCAGTCATCCAGGTCATGGTTGTCCCAAAGGTGCTTTTTCAAGAGGCAACTGGACTTTCTGGTTTTTTCTTTGAAGACGTTTCGCTTTTCATCCAAGAAGCTTCTTCAGCTCTGATTGGATGAGAAGTGGAACATCTTCAAAGAAAAACCAGAAAGTCCAGTTGCCTCTTGAAAAAGCACTTTTAGGAAACATCTGCTGGGAAAACAAGAAAGCTCAGAGAGCACCGAGGAACCCCCTCAAATGACTGTGTTTCATCGGTGAAATGTTGTGAAGGACCCAGGTCTCCTGTGCATGACTTAAAAAGCCTTGGAGTAGGACATCTTCATTTCAGTCATGTCTTTGCCTCCAAAATGGCACCCAAGGGGATTAGAGACCAGGCAAAGATGCTCCTGGCTAATTCTAATTCTATTCATGACTGCAATGCCTTTGCAATGAATTGTCATCCTTAAGGATTTTAGCTATTTTAGAAAAGACTAGCGCTAGCTAAAATCCCTGATTTTATCCATTGCAAAAGAAGACGCGATTTACCCATTTCTTAAGCTCAGATCTACCCATCCTGATGCACTTGCTGTCCTGAAAATAACTACTAGCCATCCTAAGGTTGTTCTTTGTTTCTTTTGGGCTATTTATGTTGCTGTTCAATTATGTCTGAATTGAACTGCCAACGCATGTATCTTTTTCGCAACAGACGACACATGTTTGTGCAATTTTCTTGGCAGCAAGGCCAAAATGGCTAGCCAGTCCCTTCTTTGGGGCTGGTTTGGACTCCCCAGATTCGCTGAGATATCAGAGGGGCCCGTCATCCAAGCGTTAATCAAACTCAACACTGTGGAGTACAGCGAGTAGGCATAGTGCTGCCAACTGTTGAGACACGCACTGCACCTCTCGTGCAAAAGGGTGGGTGATCAATTGCACCCGGCATGCACACTCGACTCTCTCCTGACCCTCCCCCTTGTAGGAAAGCAGGTAAGCCAGCCATGTCTAAACGTTTGCAGAACTCGTGTGCTCCTAGGAGAATCGATGGATTTGCGCACGTACACCAGGGTGTGACAGTTCAAGGATGGGAAACCAGATGGCCAGCTGCAGTCTCGCTCCTGCTGACACCCAATTGGGATTTTGATCCGGCTGACAATGAGCAGAGAGTTGGGAGACCGGGAGAAAAAACAAGGAAGCTACGCATTGCAATCTGAAGAACTGAGGCCTCGGCCCAAGTTTCACCACAAATCCAGCCTTTTCATCCAGCCTTTCTGTTTCAAAGGATTATCAGTGAAATGTCTAGG
The DNA here is from genome assembly GCA_003457575.1 of Thermophis baileyi. Lineage (NCBI taxonomy): Eukaryota > Metazoa > Chordata > Lepidosauria > Squamata > Dipsadidae > Thermophis > Thermophis baileyi. The sequence continues at coordinate 8,376,451 of QLTV01014916.1, forward strand.
GAGATTCTCAGTCATCCAGGTCATGGTTGTCCCAAAGGTGCTTTTTCAAGAGGCAACTGGACTTTCTGGTTTTTTGTTTTTTTCTTCTAAGACGTTTCGCTGAAGGAGCTTCTTGGATGAGAAGCGAAACACCTTCCGAGAAAACCCAGAAAGTCCAGTTGCCTCTTGAAAAAAAAAACACCTTTGGGACGATTATCAGTGAACTTTCAGGGGCCTTTATGGGATGGATCTCAATAAATGGAACTCAATTTCAAATGGAGAATGTGTTTGTTTGTTTTTTCCTTACAAATCAGGGGTGGGATTCAGCCGGTTCGGGACCGGTTTGGGTGAACCAGATGTTAATTTACATCTGGTTCGCCAAACCAGTAGTTGCAAGGACTGGCTGACCCCACCCACCCCACCCCTCCCCTCCCAGGAGTCTCCACGTGGCCCATTTTGGATGCCAGGTAAGTGCAGGGCCCGCATGGAGGCTCTGGGAGGGTGAAAAATGGGCCTACCGGAAGTCCGGAAATGGGCCCATTTCCGGCCTCCGGAGCCCGGGGGGGCATTTTCACCCTCCTGGAGGCTCAAGGAAAGCCTCCGGAGCCTGGGGAGGGTGAAAACGCATCCCCCCGCAATGGTGCAGGAGGCTGAGTAGGCCACACCTCCATGGCCATGCCCACCCAGCAACCGGGCAGAGAACCGGTTGCTAAAAGTTTTCAATCCCACCCGTTACAAATCCCCCCCCCACAAAAGGCACACGTGCAATCAATTTGCTGCTTGTTCGAACTCTTCAGGTTATTCACTTCAAACGTTTCGCTCAATACACCGTTAGGATGCTTAGGAAGCATGGCTGGTAGACCATTGTGCATTGTCTCGCTCATGAGCTCAATATTGTGGCTTGTTAATAAGAAACAGTGGACAGTCAATTTCTGGCTTTTGAAGACAGAGAAAAAAAGAAATCCACCACTGGATCATCAATGCTTCAATTATCAGCTTTATTTGCCGTTCATTTTATCAGGAGAGCAAGCTTTGAACGCCTGCACAAAATTTAAAATTCCTTCCCCCCCCCCAAAAAAAAAGAAAAGAAAAGAAACGAGAACCAAACAGCCATGATGGTGCACAGATCGATCCTTTCTTAGCTGCTGTTATCCGGCAACTGTCTTTGTTAGCCAACATGCTGGAAAGTATAATTATATGTTTAGTTTCTTCAGTTCCAAGAACAATTCCGCTCTGAGCTGCACACTGGCACAAGGAAATGATAGGGAAATGTAATTCATCCATGGGAGCAAAAGTGATTTGTTCTTTTCAGAGCTGGGATGGTTGATGATTAAAGGCCTGGAGGCCAAAACATATGAAGAACGGTTGCAGGAATTGGGTATGGCCAGTCTAGAGAAAAGAAGGACTGGGGGTGGGGGGAGAGACACGATAGCAGCATTCCAGTATTTGAGGGGCTGCCACAGAGAAGAGGGGATCAACTTAATTTCCAAAGCACTAATAATCCCTTGTCCTTCTTTTCTCTAAAATAGCCATAACCCAATTTCTGCAACTGTTCTTCGTGTTTTTTAGTCTCTGGGCTTTTAATCATCTTTTTTCCAAAGTCTCAGAGAATAGCAACTAAGATGATTAAAGCATATGAAGAACAGTTGCGGGAATTGGATACAATTATTTGTAAACCTAAGAAGGTATCCTTCAAAATACTATATAGTATTAATTAATACTATGCAAACAATTATATTAATTAATTATTGTATTAATTATAATAATTACTATACAAATAATTATATTATTTGTAAACTTAAGAAGATACCCTACAAATACACACACACACAAACACACACACACACATATATTGAAGGGTACCTTAAGTTTACAAATAATTAAGTCGTATTAAGGATGGTTTGCCAGTTCCTTCTAGTAACATGAATTCTTTTTGGCCTGCATAATAGAGAAACACTTGATGATAAAGTGTTTCTCTCACCATCAAAACTTCTGAAACAGTGTTATTAAGAAAAGGAAGATAAGCTAGGCACGAGGTGAGATGCAAACAAACAGAAGCATTTTCCCAGATTCATTTAACTCTCCAAATTAAAGAGCCACGTTCGCTCTCTTACTAATGAAAGCTAACCAGGCTAAACATGCACTAACTCCAAGGATTTAGCCCTCCAAATTACATGTTCTGTAATAAATGAAAAATGTTCTCGGTTTTTGTTTTGCTACGGATCCTAATTATGGGATTAAAATAGTCGAATATGTAATAACACTTGTAAAATCTGCATGTGTGCTAATACTAGTTATGTGACTTGGGTTCTTTCTTCAGCCAGTCTTGTCTGGGTGGGGGAGGGGTTTTCAAATGAATGATTGCAGCTGCAGAGGGGGACGAAGACTGCCTTACATTGTTTACTATTTCACAATCTTTGTGCAATCCGCGTGTCTCATCCTATTAGTTTGTTTGTTTATTTCTTCAATTTATACACTTGCCCATCTCGGCAAGTGAATCTGGGTAGCAATTAAAATACAATAATAATTACATTACAATAATTGCAAAACGAGGAAACCAAGAAATGTCAAATGCAAATCACAGCACAAACAGTGGCCCCTGGCCTGGCACAGAACTAGGGCTTTATGAAAGACAAACAGGTTAGGACAGTGATGGCTAACCTTTTTCTCGTCGCGTGCCGAAAGCGCGCACACGTGCCGGCACCCATAATGCAATGCACGTGAGACACCTCCCCTGCACCCCCCGTGCATGTATGTGTGACTCCCCGTGCTCCCCCCCCCCACGCATGCTTAAAGGGCTGGAGACTAAAACATGAAGAACGGTTGGATATGTCTAGTCTAGAGAAAAGAAGAACTAGGGGGGACTTGATAGCAGTCTTCCAGTATTTGAGGGGCTGCCACAAAGAAGAGGGGGTCAACTTATTTTCCAAAGCACCAAAAGGCAACAATAACAATGGTTGGGAACTAACCAAGGAGAGAAGAAACCTGGAATTAAGGAGAAACTTCCTAACAGTGAGGACAATTAACCAGTGGAATGCTTGCCTTCAGAAGTTGTGGGTGCTCCATCACTGGAGGTTTTTAAGAAAAGACTGGACAGTCACTTGTCTGAAATGATATAGGGCTGTGATGGCGAACCTATGGCACGCGTGCCACAGGTGGCACGCGGAGCCATATCTGCCGGCACACGAGCCATTGCCTTAGCTCAGCTCCAGCGTGCATGTGCACTCGGGCCAGCTGATTTTTGGCTCGCGTGGAGGCTCTGGGAGGGCGTTTTTAGCCTCCGGAGGGCCTCCAGGGGGTGGGAGAAGGTGTTTTTGCCAGGGAAGCCTCTGGAGCCTGGGGAGGGCAAAAAACGGGCCTACCGGACCCACCGGAAGTCTGGAAACGGGCCGTTTCCGGCCTCTGGGGGGGGCATTTTCACCCTCCCCAGGCATTGAATTATGGGTGTGGGCACTCGCGCATGTGCGATAGCGCGCACGCATGCGCTTTCGGCACCTGAGGAAAAAAAGGTTCGCCATCACTGATATAGGGTCTCTTGCTTGAGCAGGGGGTTGGATTTGAAAAACTTCAAGGTCCTTTCCAGCTCTATTCTGAATTTAATCTTGCAAGTCTGAAAGTACATCTGTTCCCCCCACCCCCCACTCCCCGTCCCCTTTACAGCCCAAGAAACTAGGGAAGGTCCCTTCTGAGATACTTGCCCAGCCCACTTTCCTGCTTTGGGCTAAGCTGACTTTTATCTGACTGTTGCCTTGGCTGTGTGTCTCTTCTTTCGGTCTCCCAAGGTCATTTTGACATACCATTGCAGTACCACAAGACAGGTAGTGTTCGACTCATAACAGCTTGTTTAGTGACCGGCACTGAAAAAAAGTGACTTAGGATCATTTTTCACACTTATAACCATTGCAGCATCCTCGTGATCATATGATCAAAATTCAGATGCTTGGCAACTGACTCACATTTATGACAATGAAAATGTCCTGGGGTCACATGAACCCACTTCTCACAAGCAAAATCAATGGGGGAAGCCAGATTCACTTCACGACCATGTTACTAACTTAACAACTGCAGTGATTCGCTTAACAACCATGGCGAGAAAAGTTGTAAAACGGGGCAAAACTCCCTTAACAAATGTCTCACTTAGCAACAGAAACTTTGGGCTCAGTTGTGGTCATACAATTACAGTGTTACGGTGTCATGTGATCAGCTTTTGCGACCTTCTCGCAAGCAAAGTCAATGGGGAAGCCAGGTTCACTTAACAGCCGGGTTCCTAACTTAAGAACTGCAGTGATTCACTTAACAACTGTGGCAAGAAAGGTCGTAAAACGGGGCAAAATTCACTTAACAAATGTCTTACTTAGCAACAGAAATTTTGGGTTCAATCATGGTCGTAAGTCAAGGACTACCTGTATATCAGAAAGGCACATTTTCTAGGCCAGGGGTCTCCAACCTTGGCAACTTTAAGACTTGTGGACTTCAACTCCCAGAGTTCCTCAGCCAGCTGGCTGGCTGAGGAACTCTGGGAGTTGAAGTCCACAAGTCTTAAAGTTGCCAAGGTTGGAGACCCCTGTTCTAGGCCACGCCTATCCTGTTGGATTGGATTGGATAAGGAGAAACAACTGGGGGGGAGAAAGGGAAAGACGTCATCTATTTCATGCTAAAAATCAGGGGTGTCAAACTCAAGGCCCGGGGGCCGGATCCGGCCCGCTCATGGTCGTAAGTCAAGGACTACCTGTATATCAGAAAGGCACATTTTCTAGGCCAGGGGTCTCCAACCTTGGCAACTTTAAGACTTGTGGACTTCAACTCCCAGAGTTCCTCAGCCAGCTGGCTGGCTGAGGAACTCTGGGAGTTGAAGTCCACAAGTCTTAAAGTTGCCAAGGTTGGAGACCCCTGTTCTAGGCCACGCCTATCCTGTTGGATTGGATTGGATAAGGAGAAACAACTGGGGGGGAGAAAGGGAAAGACGTCATCTATTTCATGCTAAAAATCAGGGGTGTCAAACTCAAGGCCCGGGGGCCGGATCCGGCCCGCAGAGTGCTTAGATCTGGCCCGCAGAGCCACCCTGGAAACAGTGAAAGACCGACCAGCAGTACCACTGCCAGCAAAAACGCCTTCCCGAGCTCCGTTTTCACTGGCAGAGGGGTTGCAGGAGGACGTAGCAGCCAAAAACAGAGCTCGGGAGCCCATTTTCGCTGGCAGAGCGCTCGGGCAACCACAGGCGCCCCCGACATGAGTGACATCAAGCTGGCCACACACACCCTGGCCACCCCCCCCCGAGGTCAAACACAACCCTGATGCGGCCCTCAATGAAATCGAGTTTGACACCCCTGCTATAGATTTTATTCTTTTATTCATTTGTTTTGGTTATTAGACTTATATACTGTCCATCTCACATGCAGGTGACTTCAAGAATTAGTTTCCTCAACACTTTTATCTTTGTAAGTAAATATCTATTTACTTTAATACATACATGCACATGTGTGCACACAAACACATACGGAGAGTCGGAGACCTCATACCGATTTTGGCATATACAGTATATTTCTGTAATTAGCTATTTGTGTCCCTAAATATCTACCACAAGGAAGAAGGGAAGAGCACTGATTATATATATTTTTAAAAAACCTCTTGATTTCAGTGGCGGTTGGGTTTTTGGGTAACCTCAGTGGGTTTCACTTAAATCCTTTGCAAAATTTCCGCAAGACTTTAATTAAGATTGGACCTGACTTCTTCAACAAGAAGATGAAAATCATTTCAAGTGGTTAGGATGAATTAAAGAGAGGGCAAGGACAATTGCAGGAGGTTTCTAACCCTCTCCAACTGTAATGTGGTGGCTTCCACATGTTCCTACTCCTATTGAATTGACTTTGCACCCCTAATTGTTTGAAGCTGCACCCTTGCCATCTGTACCCCAAATGGAAACATTGCCATGAACGAAGGACCTCTAGTCAGTTTATGCAAGGAACAAAATATGGAATCAGTCTCAACTGGTCATTGACTGCAAGGAAGATTCTCTTTCTCCTCTTCCTTCACATCTCCTCCTCCTCCTCCTCCTTCACCTCTCCTTCACCTTTTCTTTCAAACCTCCTTCTCCTTCACATCTCCTTCACCTTTTCCTTCAAACCTCCTTCTCCTTCAAATCTCCTTCTCCCTCTCCTTCTCTTCCTTCTCCTTCATATGTCCTTCTCCTCCTCCCCCTTCTCCTTGCCATGCCCTCCTCCTCCCCCCTCTCACCCCCCGCCTT